>VXBO01000964.1:4179-51649 GCA_013400135.1 Rhinoptilus africanus
TGGTGCAGGGGGTTATTCCTCCCCAGGTGCAGCACCCTACACTTGCCTTTATTGAATTTCATGAGGTTCCTCTCCGCCCAGCTCTCCAGCCTGTCCAGGTCACTCTGGATGGCGGCACAGCCTTCCGGGGTGTCAGCCACCCCTCCCAGCTTGGAGATGTGGCTGGGGTTAGCTGTACGTAGGCACAGGCAGTGGCTTCTTTAATATATTTTAGCTGTGAGATCTCAGCAGAATATTTTGAAGCAGAGAGTAGTGTGTTTGTCTGCATATAATACACTGAGATCAGGAGAAGAGTATTGTACCAGGTAAGAACAATATGGGTTATTCATATGCTAAGAATACAAGCATGTTTAGTTATGAAGCAGAAAACAACAACACAAAAAAATACCCATTCATTTGTGAAGGACTTTTGTAGCTTTCTCCTACATTCACCTTGTCATGCTCAGTCTGAGTTGCCACATTCCCATTCTCTGTGACTTTGGCAGCAGCCAGTAAAATCCACAATGAGGTCTGAGGCTCTGATGCCTGAAAGTATGGGAGCTCTGTGAACTGTTTCCCGCTGCTGACTGACCCCTCTGACCCTCAAGAGAACCCCACTGTGTAAACTAGTTACGTGTGGTACCAACCTGCTATGTGTTCTCACTTGGTATTTGCTGCGTCTGTTGTTACCTCCTTGTTACCTTACCTCCAGTGTGTTATTCTCCCATTGCGTGTTAGTCTTCAGGCTGAGGGACAAAGAAAGGTTTTAGTGAGGTTTTTACAGTTGTGATGGGGATGGGCCCCACTATGCCCCTGGTCAGAGCCACCACTGAACATGACACATGTCCTTTCTGGGGAGGGTTGGAGAAGAGGCCCTGACTGCAGTTACCCAGGCGTGACCAAGATACTATGCACAAGACAAAACAGCTTAAACTGAGGTAAGAAATTAATGAGGCAGGTGACAGTGCTGCCAGAAGAGACTTCCTCCCAATGAGAAATAAGTATGAAATTTGCTGTTTAGTCTCTAGGGCCATACGGTCTTGGAGAAGCTCCTCCTTGGAGTAGACGTTTATTGGGCAAGAACTCAGCATCACAGGGGATACTCATGCCTTTTTGATTTTCACTGCTCTGCTCTTGGAAAAGCTCTAGTTGACCATCTCCTCCCCCTTTTTAAATCTCTCTACTCTTTTGCTCTCCTTTCTGAGCGTATCTGTCTATTGTACGTATCCTGACAAGCTTGTATGGTGTGAAGGGAGACTGAATCAGCGTGACACAGAGATTTGGAGCAGGCTCAGCTCAAGGACAGAAACCCCTCAGAGGGGCATGAGGGGGCTCAACAGGTGGCTTCATGAGCAGGAGAGGTGAGAAGGAGCTTGCTGACCCTGCAGTGCAGCTGCCAGTGTTTGGCATCGGAGACATCTTTAGGAGCTGTTGCCGAGTCCCAGGACAATCTAGGGACCGATGCCCCACAGTTCTTGCCTTTTCTACTTCGCTATAAATACCTACACATTTGGGATAAAATATGATATGCGGATGCCAGGCGAACCGCAGTTAGATGACGGGGGTTATGATGTTATTATTTACATTATGATGCTTAGAGAGTCGTGAGTGTAACCCCATTGACTCTGCCTTGCACAGCCGTCACAGTAATGTGCTGTGGTGTGCCCTTCATGAGGGTCAGTGGAGCAGTTCAGCAGGGGCAGTGACAGACCATCTGCAGTTTGCAATACCAGGTGCTCAGCATCTCTCAACATCAGACTATTTGTTTGCATCCTTTAATTAAAACGCTCTCAGTTCTCTTAAAGTCTGACTATTAAGTGAGAAGGAAGATTGCTGCTTAGGAAAACAGTCGATCATTTTTGCTTAATGAAATGTGTGTATCTCATTGCTGTGTATCTAGATAGGGGAAAATGTGAAAATATTTATCCTCTGTAAATAGTACTTACACTCCATGTATTCAAACCCGCTCTCATCACAGAGGCCATGGCATTAAGCTCAAGCACGCTCCACAGCAGCTTTAGCATGTTATATGGGGCAGGTGATGGTGGGTTACTCTTCTCCAAAGAGAAACGGAGAGGCCAAGACTCCCTCTCTGAAAAAGGAAATGCCACAACATCTATGGACAGAGGGTAGGAAAGGAGGTGTACTCATGTCCTGTAGCCGGCTCAGTAATTGAAGAACAAAAAAAGAGACTGGGACTTTAAAAAACAAGAATGTTTTCTCATGATGGACAGGAAAAGAAGAACACTATGGGAAATCACTCAGAGCAAAAGCACGAAACTTACTGTTACCAGAAATAATCATTACTGAGTTTCCAGAATGTGAAAACTGGAAGCTGAGAGGGAGGACAAGGATGCTTATATCCCGATTTACAACTGGATTATGTCAGGAAGAAGTTTAATATCTCTTTCTTACATTTAGGAACTCCTGTTTCAGTTGTCTGTTGGGGGTTTAGTGGTTTACTTCAAGCCAGCATATATCAATGTGTATGCTCATGTACAGAAGCTGGCAAAATCCATAGGTTTTCCTCTTTTCTTCGGGAGTGAGGATTGCCCTCCATATTTCACATTTTTTTAAAGTTTAGAGACTATACAATACAGTTATTCATCCAAAGTGATAACTGCCTAAGAGCTTAGGTGGATATATCAGCCCTTAGAAAGTATCAAATCAATTCCTAACCATAACAGAGACCACAGGGGTCTGAGGGAAGATTTAGATGAGAGTCACGAGAGAAATCTTGATCATTTTCACTGCTAAATTACTGTGTAACTACGTTTAACACATTACTTCTTCAGGCAGATTGTTGTCTCTGGGAATGCATGTTTTTATTTTCTGGAAATTGTATTTTCCACTTGACTGGGTGCTGCTGTTCTGTCAGCTGCTGTGACCACACTTGCACGCAGGCACACAAACACACAGAAGCTGCTATCAGGGCAGTAGGCAACTGGAAACTTATGAGTTTGATTAGTAAAAGGAAGAAATGCTAATTACAGGGCAAAATGGTGTACAGTATGCTTATAGCTACGGGTAATAGGGCCCTTACTCAGCATATCATTAAAATACATCTGATACTTCAAGCTAGAAGGCTTGCTGTGGCGTGTAAAACAGTAATAGAAACAACTTCAGACCTCAGCTCAGTAATGAAAAAAATGAGTATATCTTTTTCCCCAAAGATAAATGCTTTGCATAAATAATGATCATGAGAACTACTGATGTCAGACGTGCTTGTAGAGATGTGTCAATGCTGATAAAAAACCTCAGTGGCATGGGCATGGCTTCTGAAAATGGCAAAAAGGCATAGGGTCTACTTAAATATGTGCAAAAGTGCCAGTAACAGAATTCAGCTCTCAGGAAGGAAAATCAGCAATCAGTTGAGAGAAAATAGATTTCATTCCACTTCAACATAATCTGAAGCAATTTTAGTTGAAGAAAAGGATATGGACTAGTCTCTGTTGTGTTCCACTTTATTGTACTTTCTCCTAATTTCTGCAGGAATTGCCTTTTCGGTATTAGTTGCTCCTCTGTTTATTGGGTGGGTTCTTTCCTGGCATGTTGTGTTATTTCTGTATTTCTTTGTCTCTGTCCCTTTTGCACATCATCTTTTTTTGTTTGTTTGTTTCTATTTGCTTCTGTTTTTCCTGTCTTTTAGTTAGAATGAATTCTATTAAAATTGCATTTGGAAGCCTTGACCAAAGACGGAGGGTCCACTGCGTAAGGACTGCAGATACTACTGGTAGGTAACAATCTCTTCTTCCCATCCAATTAGATAAAACCGCAAAAGGGCATTAAAGAGAACAAAAACACTTGCAGGTGAGGTCACTTCTTGGCTTTCTTACCTCTTGAAGCTGACTCATATTTACCTAAACAATTTTGCTGTATAGAGGGAAGGTTCTGAGCAAAGGAATAATAATAGAGTTAAAATATACATAATGCATCATGTCAGCTGAGGACAAGAAAGTTGTGGAGAACAGAGGAAAGGAAATTCCCCCCCACTTAAAATGAAGAAGAACTTCCCTTCCATATTATCAGTACTAAAAAGCTGTGCCTTCACTCTCTCAAATTCACATTTCAAAACCCTTGTGAATGAGCACATGGAAGCAATGTTACCCGCAAGAGGTAAACTACATCCCATAACATATTCTGGTGTTACAACAGCCTTTCCCTTTGGATAGCTTAAGAGCATTTTGTTCAGTCAGACTCCTGCCTAGAAAAAACCCAGAGCTTCACTCCCTGCTGATAGGCTACCAGAATTATTTTGATAACAAGCAACTTTGGTCTCTGCCCTAGGGGTGTTTTCTCAGTAAGGGGGCTGATTTTGTTCGGATTTGGATTTGCTGAAGATTTTCTGAAGTCTATGGGACTCAGTCATTTTCACTGAGAAGGAGACTCTTTGTCATCTTAGAGATATTTTCAAAACTAATGAGAACTTGCCAAAGTGAATAACTGCCCCCTCCCTGATGTAAAAAATAGCAGTTTTTTTCTAAAGACCTGCTAAAATTCTCTAAATCTAAAGCTTAGGAGTAGATCTGTTTCTGCAGGAAATAAAAAGTCATGACATTGGTCACCAGGAAGGTCAGAGGAGTTATCTACATAACCTTCTTCAAAATGCACTCAGGATCCATGCTGGAGAAGGAGGAGAAAAAGAGCGTCAGACAGTAGAGGAGCAATAGCTAAAGGCAATCATGTCTTCCACAGTGTGTTAATGCTGTGTATGGCTGTCAAGTCCAGCGTCCCTTGCTCTAAGTCTTTTTTTACACTTTTCATGGCCATTTGGGTTGATTTCAACTGAATTAAATTAACAGGGCTTTTCCCACAGTGACACTGGTATTTGCTATTTCTTGCTTGCACCAAGTGCTGACTTCTACTAAGACTGCGGGACTTTTCCTTGAAAAAAATCCTCCTCCCTTTCCTTTATCCTTCCTAATCCAGAAAGATATTGATAAATTTCTAACACAGCCTGGCACTAAACAGCTGCTACTGGTTCCCTTAAAGAAATCTTTGTGTGTGGTCCTGATTGACTAAAAAGTAAATAGACTGCACAAGATAGATAATGTTTAATTTAAGTTAAAATTATTATGGTTTGCTTAGACATTTCTGAGTCTTTTTGTTTTCTGCTGCTTTGATTCATATTTAGAAAATTCCACTGGAAAATGAAAAGCCCAGGGACATATTTATTGCGAAGGTTTTTAATCTTTCATTATTAAATAACTTGACTGATTGCATTGTTCTTAAACAGACTGAGCTCAGGTGAGGCTATGGAAGAATAGATGAGACAAATATTCTAATGGCTTCTAAATAAATGCATCTTTCCATGACAGCCTTTGCTTTTAAAGATCCAACTCTCTGAAATAGCTTCTTGCATCATTAATGAATAGTGTATAGCTGGCTGATTATTCACCTTCTTTTGTGCAAGAGCTTGGTGGATTTGCTTTGAATACAGACTAGAGAATGAATGTGTATGAGATTTTAAAAGTCGCTGTTTTCTAAAAAAGCAGCTTTGTCACCAAGCTACACCTCTGGAAATGTGTAACATCATCTTTTTTTCCCCCCTAGTTTCTTGTCTTCTGAAAATGTAAATCACATTTTAGGACACACCGCCCCTGCCCCCCCGCAGTCGATTTGTATGTTTTCCTCTGTTCCTGAATAAGCACACTCTTTCAAAGCTCAGATGAATTTCAAACAGTGAAAAGTTCTGCTGAAAGAATATAGACAAAGTTTATTTAACTGTTTGGTCATAACATTTAGTAGGAACAATTTTTAAAATTCTTATCGTACACCTAAGGACAGCTTTGCTTCTTACTCCTGTTTTGTCTTAGAATAGCCTAGAATATTGAGAAGGAATAGTAAAATATGATTAGGAGATTTATCACATTCATAATCTTAAGATTTATTTGATATAGGAGTGACTGGTGGCTCATTAATTCTTTCTTGGCATCATCTTTGTGAAGTTCAGCTACTGCTTTCTTTGAACTTTATTCATTGTTTGCTGTTACTTTTATGAGATTATCTTTGCAAGGAATGAAGAAAGCCTTAGGTGAAAACCAAGATTCCTCCTCAGTATATTTTGGTCTCCACCAGAAGACTTGCATGTAAGAAAATGGGAACTTCATTCATGAATCTGTTGGTGAATGACAGAAAGCATTTGCAGTTAACAATAAAACACATTCAAAGCTATAAAAACATTATTTTGAGTTTATAAATTTAAGAATTGATCTGCTTCATGGGTCAGGAGGAGCTTGAGGCTAGGGAGCCAGCTGGCTTTGTTTAACATCAGATCCAGCTGGGAAATAGCGATGTGATTTCTATAAAGGGATAGAAACAAAGTAGGTGGGTTTGGTTGTTTGAAGGAGGTGGGGGTGCTGGGTGCCTGCAGCCTGTGTTGGTCCAGTGGATAGCTGGGCTCTCTGCTTCAGCAATACAGCATGTCCTGGAAAATAAAACCTCGGCTGCAACTGTAGTCCTTCTAGGTGAGCTGTTCGTTTGTTTTGGTGCTCTGTGACTGGAGGTTAAGCTGTTGAGAGTAAGACCTACAGCAGGAGTTTTAAAGATGGCACCTGGAGGGGCAATGTTCAGGCTGTAGGCAAAAGCTTTGGCCTGTTGGATGTCAGGGAAAAGGCAAGTACAATTGTGTTCACAGCACATCTTGCCTCTCATCTGTTGTAGCTAAGTCAAGGTAAGGTGGTTTATGGCTGGTATGTTTGCATTTTGCTCAGGCTATGTGCAGAAGAAGGTAATATCTAGTTCTTATCTTTGCGGGGGTTGTCTTGTAGAGTATGGGCTCCAGCTTCACCCCGGCTTGCCTCAGGGACCTCTTGTGTGAACCATAGGTGCTCCAGGGTCTTGGCTTTGTTCATTGTGTCCACCTCACTGTTGTGGGACTCTTAAGGCTGTTCTAAGGACCAAAGTAAAAATGGTTTTGATGTATGTTGTGAGCGTTGTACCTAATGATGAGGAAGTGCCTGATGTGGATTACCTACCCTGCTTGCTAAGATCCTGTTTTTAGTGGGTGGCATGGCCTTTAGTGGAAATGTTTGTGGCTATAACGTAGGAGGGATGCGTACTGCTGTTCTGAAAAGTTTAAGCTTTATCTGAGCATGCTTTTGAGAATGTAAAATTATAATTTGCCATTAACTTTAAGGTAAATGTTTGGAATTAAGGTTGTCAAATGCTTTGATGCTCTGAAAAGACTTGTCTCCATTTTAACTCTTAGCATATGTATTTTTCCACCCCTTTGTTAAAAAGTACATATATTAACCTGAATCAAACCCTGGGAAATGAGTGGAATATGAATTGGTTGGAGTTTATAAAGGTTTTATTTTATTAAGGAAATAGTAAAATATTTTATCAAGCACTTCATTGTGAAGCAAAATAGAGGTCAGGCAAGAGTACCTGGTAACTGTTCTGTGTAGTCACTTGTACTTAATGAATGCTTACGGACAGGTCTGTAGTACTGCTGAAGATGCAAAGCTCCTAGCACTACCCTGTTTCCATGCTTACTTTCCGAAGCAAAACTGTCCTTTCATGATAACCCTTTCCAATATAAGGTTGGAAAAACCCCAAAGGTTCATCAGAATGGTACCTGAGGTATTACTGAGAGATTATGCCTGAGATACTCTGTACTTTCAAATAGTCTTTTTTAGGTATCTGTCTGACTCTTCCTGCTCTTCAGCTATCCAAAGCTGACTTTTGTTTATGCTTTGTTGGAGTTATGGAATATACTGATCCTTTAGGATGTCCTGTTTATAATATATTGCTGGTAATACAGCATATACTGAAGTAGAGAAGAATGCTTATTTTTGCTGAATATTAAGCTGAAATGCTGCAAGCTCTGCAGAAAAGACAACAAGAAATTTTGTGCATTAATTATTTGATGTAAAACTCATCAAGTAGAAAACTTTTGGACTTCTTTCTAACCAAAGATGTATATCTGTGGGCTCTGGACAATAACTTTTGTTATTTGTTGAGAGTATATGTAGGGATATGCAAAATATCTTCAGGATTTATTCCTTTGACTTTGCAAATGTGTATAGCAAATATTGAGTATCTATTTTATAACCCGTTTCTCAGACCCTAGTAATTTTATGCAAAAATCCATCCAGTGTGGATCAAAATATCATGCCCCAAACTAAAATTAGAAATAAAAATTATTTGGGATAAAAGCCTATAGTTATTTTAAGCAAAAGTCATAAGGGAATGTCAAGAGATGACCATAAATATACTTGTTTACAAGTTTATTGCCATCATGCTATTGTTTACTGACCTTTTCTTGAAAAGTGGGATGCCGAGAAGGGGGGTGAGAATAGAGTGCTGTATTTTGACTAATTTAAGTGAGTCAGCTACTTAATGTCTTTACAGCAATAATATAACTGCTCGATAATTGTTTGCAATTTTTTTTCTTGACTCATTCAGGATGAAAACCACTTTGCGGGAATAAAACATGCTAGAATGGTGGCTGAAAGACTAATGTTCAAAAGCAGTTTAGTTTCAAGCGAGCTACAGATAAATGGAATGCTGCACAAAATTAATGTGCTTATAATTCAATATCTATTTCTGATGCACTAGAGATTTTTTCCAAAACTCTCTCTGAAGTCTAGAAATAGAAAAGTGACTTTTTCAGTACAACGTAAGGCTGAACATACTAACTGTATCTCTAGAAAACTTTTGCAATGACTTGTTTTTATAACCCAATAAAATAGAATGCATTTTTTCCAATTTGTTCTGCTTGCATTGTTGCAAATGACTCCCACTTTTTCCCCTCAAAAGAGTGAAAAACGATTCCTTTTAAATGCTTTTCACAGAACAAATGGTTAGATATAAGTTACAACACTTGCTTTAAGCACTTGTCCAAGAATATGGACTGCTAATAGCCTTTTTCTAACAAAAGCTTAATCAATAAAGATTAACTGGGGAATTGTGGCATGCAAGTTATTTGCTTTATTTTGTATTGCTAAATAACATTTTTCAAGTTTGACAAACACCCTGCCTTCTAGACTTTGAATTCTGTGTAGCCCAATTCATTATTATTTTTTCCTTCCCCAAAATAGCTTGTGTTAACATCAGGATGTCTTTTTTTTTTTTGTCTTCTCTACTGATATAGCAGATAGTAAATTTTATCCAGATTTACAGGCCATAGTCAATATATTCAAATGTCTTATTTATATGTAGCAGAATTTGCACATTCACTTTTCTTTGTGAATGTAAAAACCAAAGGATGCTGTTGGTCTTTTGCTCAAGCATGCAAGACTAGAAAAGAATCTTTGGAGATTAAGAAATTTACCAAGATTTTCTAAACGTTTAGGGAATGGTCTTAAGCTTTTCTCTAATATCTGTAAATCTTGATGTAGCGTGTCTGCATCCATCTCCCTGTGTGCAATACTCGGTGTACTGTTACAATACGCCTTCATACCAACATCTTGCTCTACATAAAATGGCTGATGCTTTGTGTGTTACAAGTTGGAGCCAACATGCTTTTGCTCTAAATCTAGCACTGTCATTCCTCAGAGTCCAGGGCAAGATGTGAGTTAGGAGATGCACAGGTAGTGTTTTGGGGTTGATGTGTAGTCAGAAACTGAAGTGAAAGGTGTTGAGACTGCTTCACAGCTGCAGAGCATGGGACTTCCCTGGTGGAACCTCCCTGGTTCCCCTTCAGGGAACCACCCTGAGGCTGCGGTGTCTGACCCTGCACAGGTCCTCTCTGCACAACATCATTACCTGTGCTCAAGACCTTGCCACGACCTAGCAACTTCTTTAAGTGTTTCCTACACTCATTTCTGAAATGTTTATCATTCCTGCCAGCCAACAAGTTGATTTTTTTTTTTCTCTCTGCAAAATGCTCTTCAGTCAGGAGCCCCGATCCTGTGCAGCTAGCGGGGATCTTATTAGGCTTGGCGCCTGGTGAGATGAGTGACTGTCTACCCTGTAGAAAAGCAGCCCAGTTCTTCAGAGCAGCTGTTCTCCTTTTCTAGGAGGGTTGCTGAAATACCCAGAAGAGCACTTGCTGAATATTAATGCTTACATGAAAATAAACTATCCCTATTTCTCTTGTCCTGTGGAAAAGTTGGAAATAATTTGATTTCCAGGGAGGTGCCTCACAACCCCCAAGTAGATGTTCAGGTGAAGGAATTTATTGTGGCATGTGACCTAGAGTAAATGCTAAATGATCAGCTGAACTTGCCTTATTTGGAGAGGATTTTTGCTTCAGAAAGCTCTGTAGATCTGGAGATGCTGACACTTTGGGTAGGGATGGCAGTTATGCTTTATACAGCTGATCTTGACCCTAAAGTTCTCCAGATGTTCTTGTCCAGAGTAACAAACAGTAATTAAATACAGCTTATCTTTTTTTACCCCCCTCCAGGGTATGTATAATTTTACTTCCAGTTCAATAACCTTACATACAGTTACTTGCATAGAGTTAAGGAAAGGTAAACAAAGCACTAGGCATAGTGCAACTTTTGTACAACAGTTATGACAACTTTGAACCACTATGGAAGTCTTTTAATGCTGCAAATTTATTTTTACTTACAGCATAAACACAGTTTTCATGTTTGATTGCCATCTTATTATCTATTTGAATTGCTTAGTAGTTAATACTGTGGTGTAAACAAAAGCTAATATCTGGCTTGAAAAAAATACATTCTTGGGGTAGTGTAATCAAAAATGAAGCAACTTAGGCAACATGTGGGACTTATGCCCACAGACTGGAGACAGCTCCTCTTTTTATACTTCTCTTGTCCCTTGTGTTGCCTGCTATTGTTAGCTTTCATCTCACTGACCTGTATGAGTACATGCCTTAAAATGGTTCAAGTTGTCTTTAAGAAATGTGGTAAAATGGCTTGGCTGTAACTTGGTAGTAAATAGCAATAACTGCAAGCTACAGGTTTGTTTCTCTTTTCAATATCTGAGATAATATTTTGGGAATTAATTCTCACCTTCCGATTTTTGGACTTGAAAGAGTTTTCAAGAAACAGCAGCAACAAAAAAACCCTTTAAACCATGTTGACATCTGCAAAATATGATATTTCCATTTTCTAATACAGTAGTCTATAACATATATAACACAGCCATAAACCAGAGAAACAGGGGGAGCAATCATAGTAGATCACAAGTATCCTTTGTACAAGAGTATAAATGATGCAAATAAATCATCTTTAGAAGGTGACAGGTTAAAGAGAAGTTTTCTTCAGAAAAAAAAAAAAATCCTGGGTAAAATTCCTGGTTAATTCCTGAGTAACCAGCAGTCTGAGATATCTGATAAGAATTCTAGCCCCTAAATACTTTGTGCAGTGAAGGGGCAAGCTGTACCAGGAAAACAGTTTATCTGGAGACTGCAGTGCCAAGACCTGTCTAGGATTCTGGATAGGAACAGGGAAAATGGATTATCAACCTGACAGTGCATTTTTCTGCTTAGTTTTAAATAAATACTCAGACCATGAGGAATTCTTCAGCTGTTTATTTTCTCTTCTCTTTTTTTCCATTAGATAGGGAAGTTTGGCTTAGATGGCAATATTGCTTGTGTGGTGCGTGGGTTGCATGAAGGAGAAGAGGGAAGTGCATGGTTCAGTTGTATGGTGCTAGGTACAAAGCCAGGGTTTGGTGCTGTGGTGTAGGAGCAGTTAAACCAGTAATTTTTAAGAGGTAGGATTACTTTTATTTTAGTGGATCTGTGGTTTAAGAGCTCGCAGATAAAGCAAAAGGCAGTTGGCAGGTAGTGTACAGTTTTCCTTTGGATGGTGATTGTACTGTGTTTCCTAGGACAAAAGCCTCAGTGAATCTCAAGCTGTGGTCTAGCATGTTGTCTGCTGCTGCCGTAGCACAGTTCTGAGGAGAGGGATTAAAGGATCCTTCAGACAGGGCAAGACAAGGGCAATGCCTTGGGGAAGAGTGTTGGCAGGAAAGATTCCTTTGTTTTAGTTTTTCTCCTGGAAAAAGAAAATAAAGTGTTGTTCTTGGCTGTCTTGTAAGATTCATTGGAGACGTATTTTGGTGTTTTTTTTCCTATGTGCTTGCATGCGAAGACCTCATAGTATCTGAGCGATAAAATGGTGGATTAGTCTTTTGTCCTTCACTATGTGTGTGGTTCTTCTAGAACTGTGCTGAGCCCTGTAGTATCAAGGATGGTATTGGCAGAAACAGCACATTGATAAAATGCATTCGACTTCTACTGTGTCCAAAATCCTCATTTAAATGCACACCATCCCTTTAAGTTGTGAACTATCCTGCTTGCTGAATAAGCACTTCTGCTTTGTCCCCAGTCTCTCGGTGAATTACAGTTGGCTGCAATTTGATAGCCACCTGGGGAAAGGGAATACATATTGGAATGGTTTTTCTTCTTTCATGTAATAATCACAAAATATAGCTTGCAGTACGCTGCATACCTGACTGCTTCAGAAGGAGGGAAAACTTCCTTCGTCAGTGAGACTGGTGCCATTTAGTATACAGGTGTTTGTGATAAAGCAAAGAAATACTGCACTCCAGGGGAATTTGCCTTTTCCCTATTTTAGAATATGGATTCTTCTAGCAAAAATAACTCTGCCTACTATAGGAGAAGGGAAATGATGGCAAGAATTTAACTGCTTCTTTCTCTTCACTTTAATTTAAGAAGCTTCTTGAGTAAAAAGAGACAAAACACTGGGGGGGGTGGGGAAGTAAGAGATTCTTGTAGAACAGAGACTTGAAGTGTTAAAAGGAAATAATATGGACTATAAACTTCAGGAATAGTGGTGTTGCTGAATAAGTACCATAGAAGTTGGTGTCAGAAAAGCAGATTTTCTGCCACGGATGGGAACAGTTTGTATATTTTTTGCTACTTATATATCCAGATGTAATTAATTACAATGAAATGCATCTTAGCTTCCAGCTGATATCTGCAGCATCCATTTACAATGAACAGTTGTCTCTCCTGTTCTTCATCCAGCATAATTCGTCTTTTGGTGAAACAGTCTCTGTATCAGTTTCACAGAGTCATGAGTAAGGGTATCACAGAGGTATCTCAGTGTCATTCATGTTCAATCTAACTGGTTTATTATTAAAAAGACATCTTATTTGGCTTAGCAGTGGAAGGAAAACAGCAACTGACAATGTATCAAAGTGTGTGAGGAGATGGGGAAGCTCAAAGTAGTTGAAGACAGATTTATCACTTTAATGATATTTTATGGTGTGCTCCTGAATATGCATCAACAGGTTGTAAATAATCCAAAGGGAGGATTTGTACAAGGTCTGAAATGCTTTCAGTGTCCCATCCCAATTTCAAGCTGTGACAAATAAGCATAAATACTGCAGGCAGCATTTTGCTGCTCCTTCTAGCATTCAGTCACCTGTAACACAGACTTTAAAGGAACAATGTTTTGAAACCTGGCTTAACTGACCACTGGAGAGAGGGACAAAAAAGGGGGAAATATCTTTTTAATGGATGTTTTAAAATTATCTGTAATGCTTTATGGAGAATATTTTTTTCTTACAAAAGTGACTTCTTGCATTATTCCTAATGTATGGAAAAATACCACTTTTGAAAATGATGGCCTAGTTTTCTACCTGTAAAAAAAGCTTAGTAAGCAGCAATAATATCACAGTAACCCCTTTCTTTTACTGAGGTCTGCTGGCAATGTGAGGATGTTTCAAAATAGTGTGTACTGGGTTTGCATGGCAAGGTTTTGGTATCAGGAGAGCTTCTGTGAGAAATTGCTAGAAGCCTCCCCCATGTCGGATAGAGTCAATGCCAGCCAACTCCAAGACGGATCCCCCTCTGGCAAAGGCTGAGCCCATCAGTGTTGGTTGTGGCACCTCTGTGACAAAAAAAAAAAAAGCCAGAACTGCCCAACATCAGCAGCAGTTAAAAGAAAGGAGTGAGAATATGTGTGGGGGAGAGAATTCTGCAACACCACGGTCAGTGAAGAAGGAGGCAGAGGAGGTGCTCCAGGTGCCGGAGCAGAGATTCCCCTGCAGGCCATGGAGGTTAATGGTGGAGCAAATATCCACCTGCAGCCTGGGGAGGACCTGGTGGATGTGCCTCAAGGNCTCCCCCATGTCGGATAGAGTCAATGCCAGCCAACTCCAAGACGGATCCACCTCTGGCAAAGGCTGAGCCCATCAGTGATGGTTGTGGCACCTCTGTGACAAAAAAAAAAGCCAGAACTGCCAGACATCAGCAGAAGTTAGAAGAGAGGGGTGCGAATATGTGGGGGAGAGAATTCTGCAACACCACAGTCAGTGAAGAAGGAGGCAGAGGAGGTGCTCCAGGTGCCGGAGCAGAGATTCCCCTGCAGGCCATGGAGGTTAATGGTGGAGCAAATATCCACCTGCAGCCTGGGGAGGACCTGGTGGATGTGCCTCAAGGAGTCTGTGACCCTGCAGAAAGCTCACACTGGAGCAGTCTCCTTGCAGGACCTGTGGCCCTAGGGAGAGAGGATCCCAAGCTGGAGCAGGTTTGCTGGCAGGACTTGTGACCCCGTGGGCGACCCACGCTGGAGCAGTTTGTTCCTGAAGGACTGCACTCTGTGGAAGGGACCCACGCTGGAGGAGTTTATGAGGAACTGCAGCCTGTGGGAAGGGCCCAAGTTGGGGAAGTTCATGGAGGACTGTCTCCCATGGGAGGGACCCCACACTGGAGCGGGGGAAGAATGTGTGTAGTTGTCCCCTTGAGGAAGAAGGAGTAGCAGAAACTGTGATGAACCGATTGCAACCCCCATTCCCCATTGTCTTATGTTGCTTTTGGGGAGGGGATAGAGCAATCAGGAGTGAAGTTGAGCCTGGGAAGAAGGGAGGGATGAGAGGAAGCTGTTTTAAGATTTAGTTTTTATTTCTCACTATCCTAATCTGATTTAATTGATAATAATTAAATAAATTTTCCCCTAGTGAAAAAAAAATATTTTTTTTGACCCTGGTTTCCTCGTAACCTGTGGAAAAGCTCTGCTTACTGGTTGCTCTGGACAAGTATTCGTGTTAATGGAGTTTTCTACAGGGATTGGTCTTAGCATGTGGTTTTCTGAAGTGGCACTCCTGCATCCCTTTGAAAGACCCAAGTTCAGTTGAGGCCTTCACTAATGGAAGAAGGGGAGGGTTCTCTGGTGGTCAGTGCTGTGACTTAGGAAGTCTTGGAAGCTCAAAAATACCATTTTCAGATAGGTGATCCAAAGGAAGAGTGTTTATTAAATAAGTTAATTGACGCTTTTATATGTATAATACAAGTATACTAGTGCACATACAATGCCTGAATACTTAACTTGAAAACTTGAAGCTGCTGTTTCTGGAGACACCATTTTTTTTCCTATGCATTTGCCCACTATGTTGGGCTGTGTGAGTGCTTATGCCTGTTTGCAAGGGAGTGAGGTGATGAAGGAATGACAGACACCTTCCCCACTGTTCTGTAAGGAAGCTAGGAATAGGGGAGAGAGGGATCAGTGCAACGGCTGAGACAATCAATGCATGGAGTGGGAGCTCTATAAAGGGGGTTTTAAACAAGCCCATGATGTATGCTAGCAGACAGAACACTTCTTTAACTTTTGAATGTGCTTGATAACCATGAAAAATATAATCTCCCAAACCTTTTTCATCAGCAAATGGCTGAACTCGCAATGTTAGTTTTGTTGCTGAACCTTACCGCTAGATGTTGCAGTACCCAGCTAATTCTTCTGTGTGCTCCTCATTTTACATGCTCCTAACTACATCTAGTGTACCACTTTGACTCTGAAGTACCTTGAACAGACCAAAGGAGGCTTTCATCTTGTGTTTCTTGTGGAATGTGCTCTGCACACAGGAAGGGGCTTTCTGTGAATTTCCTAAATTCCTTGCAATGTACATGCACATGCTTACATGAACACACACTCAACTATAGATTTAATAAGAAGCTGTTGGTTTAGCTATGAAAAACCTGGTCTGTCCAGTGTCTTGGATGTCTAGATGTGAAATCTGTCGTTCAGGAATGTATCTGTTTCTAAACAAGGAATTATATCATACTGCCTTTGTAAGATCACAGTACAGAAGAATTTGAGAAAGTGCACTCCACTTCTCAAATCCAGGCAAGGTCACTAGTCTACAGTCACAGTGGCTGAAAAAGCAGTTGCTGCTGCTTCATCTATCAGCTGTGAAATGGGCTGGTATCATTAATTCTATAACCAAATAAATGCAGAAAATTGCAAGAGCTTTTAGGTTTTCCTCCTCAGAATATCCAAAGGTCACACAACTTCTTGAGGGTTGACTGCTAGCAATGTTTCTCATTAGTTTAAGGACAAAGAGTTTCACTGTTTGGAGGCAGTGCCCATACCAGAGATGGGAAAAATCCTGGCATGAAATTGTTCTTTCTTGTTGTGTTATGAAACACTGATATATGTGCTATGTGACTTGGGAAGTCCTGGTATGTCTCTCTATTGTATCCTGACCATTTCAACCATTATGTGTTGCTTTTCCTTTGGGAGCCAGCAGGTTTTTAGGAGGACAAATGGAGATAAATAGTTTTATAAGTTCACCTGAACTCCACATTTTCAGTGAAATCTGTATTTGTAAACTCATGGAAATATAGGGGAGAATAAGCATCTGTGTAAAATGGAGGAAGACGGGACTTAACTGTACTTGAGGGTATTGATTAAAAATTAAAACAAACTTCTTGAAGCCAACGCAGTTCAAGGTCAACAAACAACTCTTGGCTCTTTTTCTTTTCTCTTTCTTTTTTTCCACACTGAAGAATTGTTTCTTCCTGATCTGAGATCTTCAGCTCTCAGCTTCCTCAAACTTGAGATTATGACTTAAACTGTTGAACAGCATGGTTCATATTGGTAATATTAAGTTCTTTTGCTGGTACAAAATCAGGCTATTTGTCACTTTTTGTGAGAAAGATTGAACAACAATTTTAGAAGCTTTAGTTAATGCTAGCTTGGATCAATATTTTGAGACTGTCATTTACAGCAGGATGCTGCTGTGAAATCACAGGATAGCCCCAGACTTGTTATGTTTGTTGTAATTCAAATTAAATTAAAGGATTTATAGTTAGCTGAGAAAATACATTGCTCCATACCACCCTTTTATACCCCAATAGGCTTTCCTGTAAAAATTAAACAGGTGTTTTCATATGTATGAGTGGTTACGTTAGCTCCAAGTCTTGCTGTTCATCAATTTTTATGTGCAATATAGTATCTTTAATGGATTTCAGGCTCAATTACAATGGCTGAGGTATTTAAGTGGAAATTAAAAAAGATGCCTATAGAACACTAATGCTGTTGCATGGATATAGCACATGCTGAAATAAAACTTATATGAATAAATGAAGCCAGGCCTTCAAAACTATATGGTTCTTTTCTTGATATTGCAAGATTCTGAACATGGGAAATTTAATGCCTCAGCTGTTTTGGAGATGATTTACTGAAAATGTTTAGACTTTCAATTGCAGTGTAAATATATTTATTTTTAGTTGTCTTCTGCCTTCCTGTGTGATAGGACCTTTTTTTAATGCTTCTTGAAGCTTTTATCTCTCTTTTGGTCCCAAGCGTGTGTGGAAATGGTGACAGTGACAAGTTCTCACTGGTGAGAACCTAGTAATTGATGTTAGAGCTGGTTTTCTGATGCTTGGTGACTGAAGCCTAATTTGCATGAACAAAAATGTTGTTTTCAGCTACGTGTACAAGTGCAGTGAGCTGCAGTCTTGGCCCTGAGCAAAAAACATCAAGTCACTGCGAAGATCTGGACGCCTATTTTGTATTTACTGTAATGGAATTTAGATATTCAGATCTCTTGAGTGGTTCTGAGGCTTTTGCCTGGATGTGCATATGAACACACAAATTTCTTTACCTTGTATTTTTCCTTCTCGCTTAGAAAAGTTAGTCATCTGCTTCTGGTATTTATCGATGTATCTTCACTGGTCAAGTCAATTTTATGTAACTGAAATATTTTGGTCCTCTTCCACTAATGCTAACAACATATTCTACCACTGAAGTCTAATGGAAATAAACTATTTCCCCTTTTATTCTTCTCATCTGTTTATATTATTAATATAATTAAGTTATAAATGCATTTTTAATTTATGTATTATCTCACCCCGGTATCCTTTCACTGCAAGTGATGCTTCCATTTAGATCTTATGAAGGACATAACAGAATTAGATATTACTTTGTAATCAGCCGTGTTAAGTACCTTTTCCCATGATTCTTATTGCAATGGATATGTTGTAAGCAGACCTATTGTTGAATTCTCCATCCATGTATCTGGAAAGAAAAAGTAATGGGAGAGCTTTGAAGGGCTTCCAGCATTATGTTGATGGCCTTATCACAAAGGACAAGGCTAGGAAAGATAGAATTCAAGTCTGGTGCATACCTTGAACTGATTGTACTAGCTCAGGTTGAAAGCACTTCTCTACTAGGAAAATGGTTGCTCCAGAAAAATAAATGAGCCAGGCACAACAACTAAAGATTATTTTGGTTTAGTTTTGCAATGAGCAGCAACTAGTATGGGTATATGTTGTTTTGGATGCTCTGTTGAATGACTATTGATGACCAATGAGTTAATTGAAAGTTCTTTTTAAACTATCACATATATTGATAGCTGTTGAGCAGTGCACAGTCAGAGCCCACTGGCTGATCAGAGAAATAGCAAGCAGGACGGAAAGGAAAAAGACTTAACTTCTTCCTAAAATCCAATTTGAGACCATAGGTTAAGTGTTTTAGTAAGTCCTGCTCCTGACCAAAATTTGTATGAATGGTTTCTGTGTGCTTGCATATCTGGAGTTGGTTTTATATAATAATTTTTAACATGAGTTTCCTGGAGTACTGGCATTTGGTGAAAGACATAGCTGTCTTGCCTCTAACTTTTTCCACGTATGGAACTTTCTTCCTTTTAAAAATCTTTCTGGAATAACAAAAGGAAGGAACAAAACCACCTAACCTTGAGCACAAAGAAACCTTCATCCAAAGACATGAAATGTTGCATATTTTGTTTAACTTGTTCTCTTATACCAACTCCTTTCTCCTCCTTGGTTCCCCACATTCCCTGACTCATCTAGGCTTCCCTTTTGATTCTTTCCTTTTACCCTCTGGTGCTCAGATAAGAACCACAGCCCTTTATTAAAAGACTGGTGTGAGAAAGGGAGAGAAAGAATTGCAGTTACAGTAATGAAAAGACCATGTAATTTATAATGAATGATAGTATAGTCACCAGGAAATGTGATTTATTACAGAGGCTGGCTACTTGACAAGCCTGTTGGCATAAGCTGCCTCCTTTTCATGAGAAGGACCCAAAAGTAGAATTGTGATAAGGTAGCGGTTATCCGTTTTGACTTGGTATTTGCAACAAAATGGTTTCTATCTAAGCCAGCTCTGGAACTAACGCAAGCAAAGTTCCCTTAGCGATGATGGAGTGTTAGCAACGATATCAAACAAGAGAAAGTTATGCCAGAGTTTTAACCTTGATAAATTTAAACCTTTATAAAAGGTTTTAAAAGCATTGCATTCATACCTTTTCAATTTTTCATGTTTGGCACAGAACGTACTGAGCAATGCCGCACTAGTATTTATACGAAACAATTCTGTCTCACTAAGAAACATAAGACATTCTTCTACTCTTGTTTATTACTACAACACCCCAGTTATCTGAATTCTGCACTTTGGGGGAATATGACCCCTCTTGTATGGAGAGGAAGAATTTTTCTTTCAATTAGATATCTTGTCAAGAACCCATGATTTTCCATGAATCTCCGAATGTGTTTTAAGTTTCACCTTGATATATTGACTACAGCTCTGAGATGGTCAAAATATCTTTAAAGCTCAGCCTTTAAGTAATTGGCAAGCCCATTATTACCTTGCTGTTTCCCATCTGTTGATTGAGCTCCAAGAGTCCCTTTCTCCTTTGTGAGCTTCCACAACATTCACTGACTCTGACATGTTTAATTTGCTTAGTGAATTATGTATGACAAGAAACATCTTGCTCACTGCATAGGGAACAGCCTGTGCTGTGAACTATGGTGCTTGTCTGCTGCATGTGGTGGTAATCTCAGCCACAGATAGTCCTAGAAATCTGTGTAGGGTTTAAAAATTAAAAAAAAAAAAACCTGGGAGGAAATATACCTGAATAATGAAATGTGATTGAAGAATTCTTCACAAGACAGAAAACAAGATGAGATGATATTTTGTTTTGGCATATTCAGTCATTATGCTTTACATCTGAAAGACTCTTGCCAATATCTCTGCTGACTATGAGGCACCAAATTATGAGCCGAGCTCGGCATTGATTCTGAGTGCAGTGAAGAAACTTATGGAACATTGTCATGAGATGATTGTATGGATCAAACATCACAGATCATCAATGTGGCTTCAAATCTCTTTTATGAGCTTTTTTCAAACCAATGCAAGGTGTGCTTTTTCTGCCCTGGTGTTCCTGTCCCCACTTGTTTTAGGGGCTTTTGAAGTGTGTGTGGGAAATCCTGGTTTAGGTGATGCTAATGTGAATGGATAGATAACAAAATGGTGTTATGTCAAGTTAAAGTCAGGTTGATGTTTGAACCAAATGGTTCCTCCCCTATCTGGTATGATGACACACTGCTGCTACAGATCTGAACCTAAGGGGTTTTGATGGCAACCGTTTATCTCTTCAAATTGTTTTATTGTATACTAGTTCAATTCATTATCCCTGTCTGGTTATGTATGTTTACCCTCCCCTCATTGCAAATAATGATAAACAAAACTTTGTTGTACTTGAGTCTGCTTCTAAAGGATCTAAAGCCTCACTAATATGAATCTACTGATTTTCTTTTCCACATAATAACATATCCTTTTTCTGGTAAAAAGATGTACAGATGTCTGTTCAACATCTTGGGTTTACTAAGATAAATGCTGATGATAATAAATGTTGATAGAAAAGCACTTCCAAAGGGATTAAAAAGACTCAGGCTTGTTTAAGTATATTTATTTCACATTTTTATTAATATTAGTAAGGAGTAAAAACATCTCAAGGATAGAAAGAATAGCTCTTTTTACTTTCTGAAATATGTTGTTTATGAAGGTTGAATAACAACATGACTTGTAAGATTGAAGATCAATTTATACCTCTATGTTAAACTCTTTGATTTATAGTTGGTTACTGGAAGATCTGAAAGGATTATGCGATAGAATGGAGGGAGGATGGAGTTGATGAGTGAGGTAAACCTGTATAAAATATTCAGAGATGGAGAAACCAGAACCTTCTCTTCATTTGAAATAAAAGTTTAAAGTCTTTTCTCTTAAATGAGGTCAGCTGTGCCATTGAAATGAAGCAGGTGCATTTGCAATGTTTGGATCCCAGTTGCAAAAATAATTTTGACTTGGTTGTCTTTCCTCAGTCCCCAACCCCAAAATTTTTTTAGTGTTACTTTTTTCTCTTTGAGAAGGAATGTAGATTTAAAATATGTTTAGGGAGACAATTCAATTGCCATTTCTACTTCTGAGACTTCTAAGAGTAGTCATACTGCTGTATGGCAAGTATTATACATGCTACTTTGCATTGCCGAAATGCGTGGCAAGATGATGTGCTTAACATGTGCTGTGACTGTCAAAATTTGATCTTGTTATTAATAAAAGAATAACAAAAATGTTTACTTCAGTGAATGTAACCTCAAGCCAACAAGGCTGCCTGGTTTGGAGGACCTTGGGGAGGCTTGGTTATTTTCCAAGATAAGTTACTGCATGTCTCGAACAAGAAATGCTTCACTTACTATCAGCTTATTGTGCCACTTTTGAACTAACTTGCAAAGTGTCCCAGAGTTCACGAGTTTGCTCAGATGCAAATGAATTTAGTTCCATCTCAGTGAAGAAAGTGAAAAAAAATTTCTCTCTCTCCAACCATTTGGAAACTTTTCTAGTTATGGCTTTTCAAAATAATAAAAATTATGATATATCTAATTAAACTGCAGTTTTAAACATTTCATTCTGTATGCAATATTTTGCTTGAAAATGTCATGTTTTCCCACGATTGTCAACAGCACATGTCTCAATCTGTACTTTTCAGTCTCAAGTTGTCAAATTCATTAGCTTGATTACACTGAATGTCATCATACTAATAATGCACATCCTTGTCTATATGCAGATTCCACTGAAGTGAGTGGGAGTTCAGTTATCAATTTTGGTGAAAATAGCTACATATTTTATCTCAGGGAAAATATTTTACTTGTAGAACTTACACTAATCATTGGAAAAATGTGAAGGTTTAAATGCTGGATAAAGAATGCAAAATTTGAGATGTTCATCCCAGTATCTGAAATCTGGAAAACTGTCTGAAAATCCCTTCTGTAGTATTTGTGGAAGTCCCAATTTAGGAGCAATAAAAAGCCTTTCCACTTACACATTTTTGGCACTGTTTTCTAGATTCACTTGTGAAACAAAAGAGCAGCACAGTTGTGGAGTTGGAAAAGAAGAAAAAATAATAAATCAAAACTGGTGCTTGAAATGCCGAAATCAAATCTAATTTTTTGTTCATCAAGCTTATTTTTTTATATTAAATCTTGCCTTTATTATGATTATTTTTTAGCCAGGAGATGTTAATACTTCAGTCTGTATACTTGAGTTTATTTATCCAGATTATGATCAATACTCAAATAATAAATACTGGAATGCATAAATAATGGTATATGATTTTTTGCCAAGTTCAGCTATCTGTTTTTAATATAAACCATACTTGTCTTGTAAGGCACTTTGATATTTTTCACATTTATTTAAAATAGGATGAGGGGAAACAGTTTTAAACTGAAAGAGAGGAGATGTAGATTACATGTTAAGAAGGAATTCTTTCCTGTGAGGGTGGTGAGGCACTGGAACAGGTTGCTCAGGGAAGCTGTGACTGCCCCATCCCTGGCAGTGTTCAAGGCCAGGCTGGATGGGGCTTTGAGCAACCTGGTCTAGTGGGAGGTGTCCCTGCCTGTGGTGAGGAGTGGGCAAGGGATGTGTGGAACTAGATGACCTTTAAGGTCCCTTTCAACTCTAAACATTCTATGATAAAGGGTGCAGCTACAGTGTAGAGTAGAATTGGTCTTGCAGTAGGACACTGTCCTGAACTAAGCCTATACCTTGGCTATGATACCGCACGTGGCCATCACTGGGGAGATTATACATGAGGGAGTGGAAAAAAACGACTGTTAACAACCTCGGGGCAAAAGACTATTGGAGTCTGGTGAAGTCTCTCCAGTATCAGACCCCTCTGATGAAGAAAGTGTAAGCTTGTGGGGTTCCTGAATGTGTTCTAGTTTCCAAGTGCTCCTGACAAGAGTGAGAGCTACTGTCTCCAGATTTGGGGTATGAATGGATGCCCTCCTAAGTGTCATGAGATAGCAACCCTGCCTAGAGTACATGTCCACTGTCATACTGAAATGCACGTTTCTGCAGAGAAAAATAGAGTCGAAAAAGGGCAGATTCTTCTTTAGTCCTTGTCATTAATGCCTGACTAGACAGACTTCTCCTTGATGGGGGAAGATATTTGCCATCCTGATCCCATTTCTTCCCCTGAGTCTGTGGGAGACTTCTGGAAAGTGCTCATTTCTTCTCTGTGGCTATTCTGAGAGGATAGATCTAGATTGGGTATCGGGAAGGAATTCTTTACTGTGAGGGTGGTGGGGCACTGGAACAGGTTGCCCAGGGAAGCTGTGGCCACCCCATCCCTGGCAGTGCTCAAGGCCAGGCTGGATGGGGCTTTGAGCAGCCTGGTCTAGTGGGAGGTGTCCCTGCCCAGGGCAGGGGGGTGGAACTAGATGATCTTTAAGGTCCCTTCCAACCCAAACCCTTCTATGATTCTATGATTGTGTTGATGCCAGTGCATGTTAGTACAAGCAGTAATTACTTGTTTGGTTTCATTTGTATAGCTCACAAATACAGGGAATATGGGCTTCCTTATTACAAATGGAGCTGTTATTAAACATGAAAAAATTCCTTTGTATTTCAAATATTTGAAGTTGCCTTGACCCCTGAAGGATAAGAAGAGGTAGATATGGCTTATCCACAGCAATAATACAGAGCAAATGTATATTTGAATTCAAGTGAACAAGTATCCATATGTGAACAGCTGTTATTCACTTGTCAACTATCAATTTAGGGGAAGAGATATGGAGCAGAACAGACTCCTACATGCCCTTTGCACCTATTCCTTATGATGTGCTCTCCACATGGACTTGTCATGCTTGTGGAGGAGGAGAAAAACAAAACCTGAAAATCATACTGGCCAGAAATTCTGTGTGATCACAGAAATGTGGTGTTAGCTGTTGCAAGCTGTTGCTCTGACGCAAATGTTTTTAGAGGAGATGGTATCATCTTTCCTTTTGCTTAAGCAAGCACAGGAACTCTTTTGCAGAAGAGAAGGTTGAATTTTTAAAATTTTTTTAATAACTTTCAAATCATCCATCAAGGCTCTTCAAAGCATGGGCAATTAGAATGGATTTTCATGATAACTATTATCTTGCCTTCCACTTGCTATCTAAGGAACTATCTGATCATTTAGGGACCTATGTTTGCTCATTTAAAGTGATGATATAACAGGCCTCTGATAGTAACTCACATTTAATTGGAGAGGTACTTTGGTTCCTGGTAGTTTGCTATAACAAATGCAGTTGACTCTTCTGGGGGTGAAAAAAGCAGAGGAGCTGGTGTATGTATTTCCTTTCCACACCCATCCAAAAAAACTTTAGTAGTATTATTTCAGGATACAGGTCTGTGATGCTTTTGTATCAAAAGACCAAGGAAAGTGAGCTGCAATACGTGTGAATGTTTGTATAGAGCACTGTGGGAATCCCACTGGATTTACTGGTGCCCTTCTCATGCCGGTCTGCGCTTCTCTTTTCCATGTACCTGTCATGACTGAAGCTGGGATTTCACCAATACTGTCAATGTGCTGTGAACCACTCTGACACTGAATGCAAAAGCACGTGGTGGCTTGTTCACCTTAACAGTTGAAAGTGTAAAAGCTTTTGTTGTGGAGGGGTAAAACTACTACAATTTTGCAGCTGTTGTCCTGACCTCGTTAATATTAGCCCCTAAAGATGCACTATAGGGGAATGTGTGATCTCTTTAATGGGGCAACATATTTGGCATATGGGTTACACCTGTGAGGCATGTCTATATGCAGTGTAAATGAGAACACTTCCTTTAAACTGGTTCTGGTAGCTGAAGCCACATCTTTGGTGGCTGATTCAGCCTGTGGATGAGAATGTGGTTTCCTGGGACTGGTTCCATCCCATATGCAATCCTCTGACTTGTGATAGCATATTTCTGGGAATAATATATGTTATACCACGACCTATTGCTCCTCCTAGGTATGTCTCCCAGCATGGATAGTGTAGTCTAGTAGTGGTAATTCTGCCAGCATTGACTATAAGGTCTGATAGTGGTTTATGCTCTGATCACCCACCAGCTGCTGGAAGGATTGGTTGAAGACCTCTATGTGAAGAACCACTGAGAGCAGTGCTGTGTCAGCAGCTGTTCCTCTTTTCTGCTCGTTTATCACTACTGTTGTGGCTGAAAGCAAGCTCAGGGCTTTGTCTCCAGCATTTTTCTTGCAAGACTGCCTGGCAGGCTCTTGCTGAAGACAAATGGGTCTTGTGCATGGTGAAAAAGACTGTACATGTTAGTCCTTTTTCTCCCCTCAGACAGGGGAAAAAGTGTGCTTCTCCAGCAAGCCTGTCCTCTGACACAGCACCCAGAGCTGGTCACCTCTAGGCTGTTTGTTCTGGGGTTTACATCAACTGCAGCTTACCCAGCTTCCTAACATAACATTGGTTTGCCTCAATATTAGTCTCATCTTTTCCTAGTACAGTTTAATGAACAGATGACTGGTCATCTTCTAAACTATTATTTGCACTGTCCTAAGCAAAGCAATGTGGGAAATACCTGAGGGAGAAAGACCTATCTTCCCTCAATGAGGTACGGGGGACCTTCTGGCCAGAAGCCATCCTACAGAACTGGTTCAGGGATTGCACTGGGACTCTGCCTAGCTTCTGCCCTACCTCCCGCGGGTGGTTGATTTATTTGTGACTTCTGTGTTGATTTAACGGTACGTTGTGTTTGCACCTCTTGAGCCAGAGGCTTATGCAACACAGCTCAAGCTCCTCTTCTCCTCTTTGGCACAGGACATAGTGGCTATTGTGTTTAAAATATCCAGTATGTGGGAGGGGTTTTATTATCAAATTAGCAGACTTTGAAATGTTACAAAGTACATCTTGCTTCTTTGTAGTAGTTAGAAGATTTATACAAGAACAGTGAGTTAACAACATTTCAATTGAGCAAGGAGGAGATGCTAGTTTTCATATCTTAATGCCACAACTTGGGGATTTACTAATCCTCTAAATAAATCTGATTAATATATTTAAGCTGTAAAGCAAGCTTTCCATTTTGCCCAGTAGTCAAAGCCAGCCCTTTGCTGCAGGGACTACTTTGCAGCAAGCTGATGTGCTCTGGAAAATAACTCACTGAGGGGAGGCAAAACCTCAACATGGCTTGTGGAGAATCTATGTTCAGAAAGCAAGGGCAGAAATTGAGTTTATTGATTCAGATCATAATGACAGAGCACAAGCTGATAAGTATACTGCCTCTGGAAGAAAGGCCTAAAACTGCCGACAGGAGTCCATGCTGTATACCATACAAAAGTTGCATATGCAGTAGCAGGAGTTTAGTGGATATCTATGTGTCTGTGGGAGGTATTATCTTTTTTCTCACCACATGCAGAGAGTCTACATCCCTTGAGTGTCTGTATAAATCTTGCCTGCAACCAAAAGTGAGATATGTCACTCTCCAAAGAACTGGGGAATCTTTTTTTTTTTTTGGCTGAGTATTTTGATATAATCAGCTTTTAACTGCAAAAACCAAGTTCCAAACACTTCCACTTAAACCCAGCATTCAGTAGTTTGACCAAAACCCAGCACCGCGATACTTCAGGGGAGCTACTGTATACACTCTGCATCCTCATTCTTTAAAGGCCGGATGATGGTGTAATTGCAATTCCTGTAACGCATAACTTGGGAGCTACTGTGGAGTTCTGGTAGCCTCAAAGCTAGGAGGGGACTGACAAGATATGTTGTCTGAGGAGCCTGTGCAAGGAGGAGAATGAAAGAACCTGACCTCAATTATAGTTCTGAGCATACTGTGGTCAGTCATCTTTATGAAAGGAAGTACTTCTGGCTCAAGCTAGAAATTTTATTTGATTTGCTCTCTTCTAAATTATCTTTCCTTTTGGTTGCCTATACTTTTTTCCAGACCCCCTTCTTTTTATTCTGGTTTGGTTCCCCCATATCCCAAAATTATTGCCATTACAGGTTCTTGAGGAAACATTACAGTCAGTAAGTTTTGGTAAGACAGGGTAATTGCTGAAACACAGCAATCGTGATTTATGATAGCTTTATGGACCCCAACTTGTGCCCTTTTAAAGAAAATAGAAAGCTTTGCTCTTTGAAGATGAAATATGACTTCTACATTTTAGTCTGTTTGCATAAGGAAAATCTTATCTGTGAGTTCATCTTCTGTTTTTAGCACTCATCAGTTTTAGTAACTGTTGCCCTTGTATATGTTGTCATGGACAGATATTGTACTGTCACTTATGTGATGTTTTTTGAGTTGCTTAGTGTAGCAACGTATTGCTAGGTCTATGTATAATCTTATGCTGTTAACTGTCATTATAGAAAGATACAAATAAGGCTTTCTGACTTTTTTTTTTCTCAACCTAGTGACAAGGCCATTATATAAAAATTTCTCCTGAAATGAACCTCTCTAGTCATCAGAGGTATTGCAAACTGCTTGGAAGGCATGCTTTTAAACTGTGAATTTGAAAAGATTGTAAAGAATAATACAGCTGAGCTTGAAAATAATGCCGTATCAATGATATTGGGATAAGATATTTTAAAAGTCTGAATTCATCATTGTAAGATCTACAGGTTCATTTAATTTTTCATTAGCGTAACAGACTAAATATCAATATTTCTATTATCACTGTGTTTTGTAGTGCTTTGTGAGACAGTTAATTTAAAGCCAGTCTTCTTTCGATCCCTATTTGATGAATGCATAAAAGAATTGCAAATGGTTTGATTTGTGCTTTTGAAGCACTTCCAGTATCTTGAAAGGTTGCTGTTTCTTGAATTTCCTAAAGATGTACATTTGTGAAATTTAGATAAATTTTGGCTCATTATACAGAGCAGGGCTATTATAAAAGTACTTAATTCTAGCAACAATCTCTGCATCTTTGTTTTGCTGTGATATCATTGAGTCAAGTTCATTTTTAGCATCTTTGTATCAACAAATCATTCTGCTCACAAGGTTGATCAAGTTGCCCTCTTCTGAAGGAAGGGATAAGAAAGCTTACTCTGTCCTCTCCCCTCCTTTCGCTCACACCTCTAGTAATAAAATAAGAGAAAAGGGAGCTTGACAGTAACAGCTAATACACTGTATTAAGGAGAAAGAAAATATGCACAAAGGCTGAATTCCTGATTACCACCTTGTTGGGAGGAAAGGAGGCCAGCCAAAAGACACTTTTTTGAGGCAATATTAGCATAAATAGATTAAACATAGGTGAAGAAACAAAAGAAAACTATGTTTTACAAACTTGTGACTGTGTTTTTAAAATTATGAAGAAATGCTTGTATTTTCTTTCTTTTTTTTTCTTGTGGGTTGTGATTTTTTTCATTTAAGATTATTTGAGTAGAATATGAGTTAAGCCAGCAGGAAAATAGCAAAGCATTTCTTAGCCAAAATTATGGTATTTTCTAACCTCTGAGCTTAAGACACAGTAAGTGCCTGGGCTCCCCCTCCCACTGCACTGCAATCCAAGGGTGATAGCAGGGGGCACCATCTCCACTGCATGTTGCAGGTGGTGTAAAGCCTTGTAGAGAGGATTAAGAAAATGCCTTCCAGCAACTGTGGGCTATGCTGAAATTCTTGAGCATGAAGAAATTCGGTATAGAATCGGTCAGGTTGGAAGGGACCTTCAACTTCTCAGGTGTCATGGGAGTAATATATGCTGCATTGCCCTTCCTAGCGTAGGTCCTTCACTACTGTCCTGGATTTCTGGACCAGCTCCAGAGGGACCTTAAGTAAACTTCTTTTTGTGGTGGGTTTTTTTTTGTTGTTTTGGTTTTAAAAATTCTGCTATTTTGTTACTGTATTCATCTTTGTTACAGTGAAAGTGATGGTGTGCAATATCCACCTCTCAAATTTTAAAGGCAGCTTTCTTTATTGAAATGAAAAAGGCATAGGAAAAATTACTCTGGTCACATTCCTATGTGGTGTTTGCAGTTTCATAATATGAAACTAAGCAAGAAGGGAATGAGCTGAATTGTTCCATGTGAGGGGGACTCTGGAAGAAGAAAGATTTTGCCTTCTCTCTCTTTCTTGCAGCATAAAAAGGACAGCATCGGAGTGATGCTGGTCAGAGAAATGATCTTTCAAGATCAAGATAAAAAAAGAATAAATTGAATCTTGCTTGAGGTATTGGGACTAAGTCATGCAATAAGTATCTAAATCTTTTTAGTGATTGAATCTTTTAGATGTAGATAACCATTTAAGCTTGCTCTGCTTTTGAACTGAAAATAGCAAAATAGCGATATGGCAGTGTAATGATAAGATGGGTGTAACATAGAAAAAGATGGGCATGAAAGGGAGGGTGAGCATGAAGCAGTGAAAGTTCTAGTTGTTCCTTAAGGTGAAAACCTGTCAGTGCCGAAATGGTATTTTTTCAGTTACCATAGTATGCATGCTGTACTGCTTACGCTGCTAGAGTGGATATTGTTATCATGCAGAAAAATATCTGAATCCTTATGCCATTGGGGAAACTAATGATTTAGGCTATACTAGGACTCATCTCCAGAAGAATCTGGAATCCTTCAGTGGTGCTTGCAGTATTTCCAACTTGGTGGATAAATATATCCAGAACACACTGCAGTTGATACACTACTTATGAGTTAAAACTACCTGTGCTTGAAAAACTCCTGCTACAAAACAAGGCTTTTCTTTTATCAGAGGGAGCTGAGGAGAACAGGTAAAACACTCCAGTGTGAAGTGGGTAATCGTTTCACTTGCTGAAGTACCACGATGAATAGTTCAATGCTTTCAGTATATCTTACTGTACCTTCCTGATATCTAAGATGCAGGTTCCTGAAAGCCATAGAGATGGATGTGGAGTTACTATACTTGTAACCCTGTGGTGTCCCTCTCCCTGAAATGGGGACCCTGAAAGGGGAAAGGTCTTTTGAAAAGTGAGTGACTGCAGAATGAGCCTAACTGTTGTTGCTTACCTGTGCAACTCTCTGCTGAAGTTTGGTTGTCTTATAATGTGTTGAAGCTGCCATTATGAATTCTATCTCAGCTTAATCCAGCCTTCAGAAGAAAACTCAAGATGTATGCAATTTGCTGTCAGTGGTCAAACTATGTCTGTTTATTGCTGCTGCATCTTGGAGAGTGACCTTGCTTTGTGGTAATTCGTACAGCATTATCTTTGAAAGGGTAGTGAAGAAAAACGCTTTGCCTACTTTTCTTAGTGTCCGGCTGTGTCAAAATGAGAGGTGTCTCACTGGGGCTTCAGTGTCCTTACTATTCCTAGTGAAAGAGAGATTTGGGATTTGGACATAATTGTTCTTACCATTATGTCACAGCGGGATTTCTATGACCGAATCAAGTAACATGATCAATCTGGGGAAGATGAGTTAGCAGTAAGTTTGGATTTGTATGCTGTCATGGAAGAGACTAGAGTGGAGAGATCCCATGGCACATCCTGTGCTGTACTTGGCCTCTGTGTTCTCTAGGGTATAACCAGTCTCCCCTGACTACATCAGCGAAAAGTCCGGTCAGTCAGATATCAAGGCTCTTTTTAGAGTCATCAGAGACAGACTGATACCTTTTGGAGACTTGCATATTAATTTTAGAGTGTGAATTGCCCCCTAGAGAGACATGTACTTTTCTCCTTTGACTGCAGAGAGAGCCTAGGAATTGAGCATGAGCTTTAGATAAAGATCTTGCAGCTTATCATTAGTGGGACTGTTAAAACCACTGGTACAAAGCAGGAGGGCTAAGGTTTCCAATGTATGGACACACCAGATTACCATGCTCTAAATAACTTATTTTCAGGTAAATGTTAGATAACTATCTAGAAAATGGCTATGACTTTAGTTCTTGCTGGCTGAGAGGCAACTTGTTGAGTCTTTCGGAGACAATGTATTTTCTGTTGGTAACCTGAAATGATGAAATAAGTTCAAGCTCTCAGCTCCAACGCTCAAATGCAGACAGGGCAACTGCGACCTATTACTGCTTTACCTTTTGCATTTGGCTTCAAGAAGGCAAATCTTCTTTCAGGATCGTGACTTTCAGCTCTTGTGCATAAATACGTGTTACCTGTGAGAATGGTCTTTTACTACAAAACCCAACTCATTGTAGAAATGCAAAGTACCATCAGGGATAGAGTTAGAGTGTTATTTTGTTGTTTGTTTTTTTGTTGTGTGGTGGGGTTTTTTTTCCCTAAAAGTTGAGAACAGGTTAATAAACTATGTCGGCTTTCAGCCACGTTACTTTCTCTGGTAACTGGTAATGGTTCAAATGAATTTTTCTTCCAAACAGGCATGCTATTAATTCAGTTCTTATTAATTGCTTTTTGTTTTTCTTACCTATTTTAACTGCAGTATTTTTCTGGCTCGATTGGAAAAGAAAGGTATGATGTTGTAAGGAGAGGGGGGACCAGGGAAGGCCTAATAAGATATGCTAGACAAATGAATTTTGAATCCCAGCAACTTATAACATGGAGCTGTGTTTTCTTATCTCTGCTTTGTAATAGCGTGTAGAGTCTTATATGCCTGTGTTCAGTTTTTTTGCAAAAGGTGCTGTTGATTTAGAGTGCATCTGTTTGAATGATGCAGTCTTAGTTCGAGTCTTAGAAGATGTTAATTCTCTTAGTTGTCAGCAATTCTTGAGCAATATAAGACAGAGCTGAACATTACAATGTGGTTCATTTTATTGTTTTCCTTTTGTCTAGTTTGATACCATTTTCAGAATGACTGTGACAGGAAGTAAACTAATAAATGATTTCCAAGTCTTTTTATTGATCAAGCATAAAAGAAAGGTAAATACTGATGTTAATGCATTGCACTGTTCATTATCTCGTGTGGCTAGAACTGTGGCTTAGTTTCTGTATGCTATAGAGAGAAGATATTTGACTGAAATATCTGCTTACAGTTCAATAAATCAGGTCTTTCCAAGCTAGACAGTTCACTCAATTTATTTCAACAGATGTACCCATTCTGCTATGTTTTTCATGCTTTCCTGGTGCTGTCCAGGAATCTTCTTCTCAAATGTATTCTTGGTGCGTTTCAGCTGAAATTTAGGCAGGGAGGTCTATTATTTTGACATGGCTAAAACTAAGCTGATTATTGCTGCAGGCTTTGGAAAACTGAATGTTTTTCTAATGTGTCTGTTACATACTGGACTAATTGTTGAATATTTGCGTCTGTTACTCTGACAAATTTCTATAGCTTAGAAGATAGTACTGAGACCACTTGTGTTTTGGGGGATGTGTGGATTTCCGTTTTCTTCTTGCCATTTAAATTCCCAGATAAACATCACTAACACCGAGGCTTTCTACTCTTTCTTCCGTTTGCTATCAATGGGAAATGCAAGCTGGTTTGAGGACATCCAAACCATTTTTTATGCATCTGGATGGAAGAAAGGTCTAGTGATATAATTTGTTTTAATGTGAGATCCCACCATGGGAGGGAAAACCCCCAAGATTCTAGGAACAACTGTATTTGATGCTTTTTATACATTATCTATCCCAGGTGGAGTGATTTGTCACGTCCTACTTGCTGTCTTTTGCACTTACGTGTGAGGTCAGCTTATGCTTTTTTTTTCTGTATACTTCAATGTCTGCCAGTCAGTTTTACTTGGCACAGAACAGCTCAACATTACTGCTCTACAAGTGGTCTTTGACAATGTGCCTTTTCTTTTTTCTAGACATTCTTTTCACAGAAATGACACAAGTCACTATCTGGATTCTCTCTGTAATATTGGTGTCCTACTTCACAGCTTCTGACCATAATTATTTTGGGAGAACCACTGATTTCTCTTGGCATAGTGAAGAGTTTTGCCCTGTTCTTCATGTTCTGCCGAAGTTCTTGTAATGTCCCCCCTAGTGAAGGTCCTTACTACTAACCAGCTTCACTTAAGCTTGGTTTCTATCGAGCAGGTTAACTTCAAACTAACCTGCTTAGCCAGCGCGTTTGTTCTTGCACCCTGACAGATAGATGTGTATGTTGGCAGAGCCCAGCAGTAGCAGCCCTGGGTTAATTTGTTTTCATTGTTTTCAGAATTTGTCTTTGGCCTTTCTTTCCAATGGAAACCGGCCTCTAATAAGAAGACAAGCATTTAACATCTGCTGGTTTTGTTCAAATTTGAGTAGTTGATGTAACTGTGCTTCTTTCCCAAATGCCTTTTCCACGTCATATGAGATAATTTCCTGCTCTAAACCTTGTTTTCTTTATCCTAATCATAGTTTTAGATGCCACCCTGAGGAGCTGATGGAAAAGTCTCAGCCAGACCACCCAAGGTATATTTGGAACAGCTTTCCATCAAGGAGAATTAAAAGAACAATTGATTTGGTCATTAGTATTTTAGATTGCCAGCATTTAAAAGTCAGAATGGGTGCTTTGTGCACAGAGAGTGGCAATAGCTTCATTTACAATACCTGGGATCTGATGTAAGCTCAGTTGCTGAAGAAGCTGGAAAGGCAAGGAATAGAAGACATCAGTCTGCTTATACGCTGAAGGATGTAAATCCAAAAGATTATTAGGCGAAGATGGCTGAAGAATAGCAGCCACCAAGCACAACTATTTTTGTAAAATCAGGTGGGCTGATACCTTGTGTATTCTAGCTGTGATTTTTCTACCAACTCAAAATAAATCACTGTTGGTATCTAAATATCAAACAAAGGTATTTCCCAAGCTTTTCTGGCAAGTCCCCAAGTACACATAAGGAATTACCTACAAGATTGGGATTTCTCAAGATCCTTCAGTGTCACCATTGTAGAGATACGTAGGTAGTAATGACTTGGGCATTAAAACACCACTAGTTTTCTGTATTAGTAATACTTCTGTATTACTATATCATCAGAAAGACTTAATTAATTGTAGCCGTAGAGCCTACTACCGTGTCAGCTAAAATACCAGAGGACAGCTGTGCTTCTGTAGGCAGATACTAGCAGCTCTGATGTAGAAATACATTTGAGAAGCAAGTTCTCAGTATTTTACCAGCTAATGCATGCTGGGTGCTCCCAAGATGAGGAAATATTTTCTGACATCTCTAAACAGGTTTAATTTTGTTTGTTTGCTTCCCAGAAGCTTGGTTTGCTTCCTTCCCTCACTTTCTGCTGGATCTTCTATTTTTAATGTGTGACCAGGGTGCTCAGACTGAGACTCACTCAAGAAACTGGACCTATTTGAGCTGGTGAGGATATTTCTTTCACTCCAGTAATTTTGAGTGTCACTTATTTATCTGTATATGGTGTTTGTCATGGCATCGTTTCTGATGTTTTCTTGCAGCTGTGTAATATTTCAGCTAATTATGTGGCTTTATGATTTGTTTTTCTTTGTATTCGATGAATTGCCTTCCAAACTGAAGCTTTTTGGAAAGAGTGGCTCGTCTTCTAGGTGTCCCTGGTATATTTCCAGTAATGTTATTGAAGAGCTTCTGTCATGCGGAAAGAAGAATGAATGGTTTTGCAGTGAAACAGCTTCCTTGTAAAAGTGCAAACCTCAGATTTCCCTCCTCATGGGCAATTTACTAAGTTACTTCTTGTTGCCTTTGCAAAAGGGAAATGATGGCATAGGCAAGCACTGAAAAAGAATATCCGGTATGTTTTGGTGCACCGTGCTGCCAGGTGTTGTGCAGCAGGCATCTCTGCCGTTGTTCTTTCTGTGCTACTGCATGTAAGTAAACGTTCCCTGGGCCAATTCCCTTACAGATTTGTCTGGAGTGCTTACGGATCTCTCTCTGCTGGTTTGAACTCTCATTCTTTACGAGCACTGTGTATGCTGGTTAAAGTGTCTGAGACTCTAGTTTTATCATCTGTGATTTACACACACACATTCTCTCTCCCTCTTTCAGCTTCTTCTGTAGAATAAGAGGAAAAACTACCAAATCTATCCTGTCTCCTCATTTTTACCAAGGAACTGAATTTCAGTGAAGCCCCAGGGGGAGATTCTACAGCTGCAGAGTAGATGCTCTGTGGGTTCATAATCTGGGATTTTATTTCTTCCTTAGACAATTTGATCTGGCTGCTTAACCTGAAGCGTCTGCTCATTGCTTCTACTTTAGGGGAAAAGAGGGCTTGATCCTTCCTTGAACTGAGAGAAAACATCCTTCAGCACTCGTAACAAACTGCAATTTGAGATACTGCGGATGCAGAAAACTAGGAGGAAGTGCGAGTACAGATGCTAAACTGGATTAAGTGATGGCTGAAAATACATGAAATTCTGCTCTTCATCTGAATGATAGTTGTTGCCATGGGGAAACATTACAAAAACACTTCTCTTGATGTAGTCCGAAGAAATGAAGTAACCACAAACTGTCTTTTTAGAGTTTAAAATGTTTTATAGACCTTTTGCTTTCAGAAGAAGCTTCCTCCCCATAACCCAGCCACTCCCCTCACCCAATGTTTTCAAATGACCTTCAGTAGACCTGGATATATTTCTGGCTTCTGCAATCTGCTTTTGTGCAACCGAGGCACAAAATTCATCTAAAATAATACTCATTTCTATCTCCACCTGTTTCCTGCTTGCTGTTACTTCTGGTTGTTTCTTTTTTGGTAATTACAATATTTTACAGCCCCCTCACCTTTTTCTGTTCCTTTTCAAGCACTTTCATGCAAATGTTTAAATTCCTGAGTCATCCTGTGGAGTGTTTCCTTGCCTTAGTTCCCGTTTGCAACACCCTTACTGTGCTGCTCTTTCACATTAAATTCATGAAGTATGGGCTCTCACACCATTATTGCTAGATAGCTGGAACATGCTAGAATGAGAGACAGAGAAATCTATCTTGGATTTGGCCAGGCAGACTTCTTACTGTGGTTTCTGATCACACTGCCAAGTGGTAAAACATTGAGACTGCTATGAAGAGAAGCCAGTGTCCAATTGTGGGTCACCTTGACTCATGTCGAAGTGTAACCTACATTACAGAGAGCTTCATTGGTTTCAGTGGTATAGTCTTCTACTGACTACCTGTTTCTGCAATTGGATGTCATTTGGAGATGAGCTAATGGATGCATTGGAAGTTATTGATCCAGGACTGTTCTCAAAGGGAACGGTATCTGGAGACTCTTTGCAGTAGTGTCAGGAAAGGGAGTCTGAGATTTGTGAAAGAGGTATAAATATCGTTGGAACTGCATAAGCAATACCTTCAGCCTTCTAACTGAGCTGATGAACTTTGAAATGCTTTAGGTTAAAGGGTGTCCCCACGTGCTCCATGGGTACACTCCTGCACGCATGAGTGTGGTGTTGTTACCAGACTTGATTCTTGCTGTTCAATTTTACTTCATGTCTGCGTTCTTATCACCGTTCTCTGAAAAGGGAGGAAGTCGTATGCCAGTGAAACTGACAGACGGGTCCTGAAGGAGTGTAGTAAGCTACAGAGCAAGATGACTGTTTCAGGCATATCAAAGGAAATACTGGGTCCGATTTCAGATAGTACATGTTTAAGTTAGATTTCTTGAACCCCAGGGCATCCTGTTTGCTTCTTAATAATACTCTGTGCTCTGCTAAGCAGCTTTGCAGGGCCCTGGTAAAATAAGGCAGCTGTGTAACACATTGATTGTTGATGTATGCATGTTAATGTACAACAGAAAGAATAAAAAGAATAATGTGTGCGGTTTACATTCCACTTTGCTAGCTTCAGAATTAGCTGCAGTCCACAAATAATGGTTTGGTGTATCATTAAGAAACGAAATTACAAGCAGGTTGTGGAAAGAAGAAGGGAGATAATACTTAATGTCAGTCACCCTCACTGTGGTGTGCAGCCACCTGGAAAGCAGTGTGTGCTGTTAGCCTGCGTCTGACAAGAGAGTAGAGATGGAGGTGGAAGAAGCAAAAATAATTAGTGGTATGAAAAAATCCTGTGAAGAGGAGTCAAGCAAAGACTGGGAGCATTCCACTGGAGGTAAAATGAATAGAAAGAACCACTGAAGAAAGCTTCACAAGGGATTAAGTTGTATACCAGTTGAATTGCAGGGAAAGAGAAGTATTAATGCTCTTCTCTACTTTCTGATGGATGCAGAATAATGCTTTCAGTTACATGGACAGTCACCATATGTTTATTCAAGAAGTGCCAGAAGCAGAAATAAGAATGATGGGCTATAGATGAGGGCAGCTAGAGGGGGTGCATACTCACGGACTGCAATGTGGAATTTGAACCAGCAGTGTAAGAATATATCCAGTTATGTTAATGCAGGCAAGAGCTATAGCAGAGAAACAGCAGTATTGTGTGTTGAGGGACTATGGGTTGACACAATTCCAGTGGCTCTGTGAAACATCTGAGAGGTGTACCTGGTGTCTGTGGTTTTGTTGTTTAAACCCTACAATGGCTATGTTCCACAACTTCTCTGTGAGGAGTTGGCACCTCCAGATGCCAACTGGCTGAATGTCGCCTCCTGCTACTTGGGTCTCCCGACCTGGTGGGACTCAAGGAGCTGCTTTTAAACTAGGTTGAAAGCTGCAGGCATTTTATAGCTTTCTTTTCCCCTGTTTAACAGGTAAATCAAAGTTCTTTACTTGACTAATAATGCTATATACAGCTGAGATTTTTTCATGGAAAAATATTAAGTTCTAAATTCCTTTTTAATGAAGCAATTTTCAATTTAGTGATGATGAGGGTCAGTGGTGTCAAAAATGGTATCTGTGGAAGTTGCTGTTCAGCATGGTTAATGTCATGACAATGAAGGATATTCCTACAGATACGTGAGAAGTTTTGGGGAAGGTTAACCCCAAAGTACTTAAAGAATTGCTGACTTTTAGCTTGGTGTAAAGCCAGAGAAGACTGATCTATCTTATTTTTTAGGATGATTTTGTGATAACTGAGTGATATGAGTGATTTTTGAGCAGATGAAACTATATTAGTTTTAAACAAAAAAGTAAATATTTTACAGTAGTGAACATAAGGCCTCTCGAAAACCCCTGACTATTGCAACTGCAGGACTTTTTGTTTTCTTTTTGTTTTCTACTTAAGTAAGAATGATGTCAGTTTACACCATTCTGTTGCATAACAAAAATATTTTTCCTTGTTTTCAGGTACTGATTAACAGGATCTTGGCAGAAGTTTTCTTTTGGTTTCTGTCAGCTTTGTTACAGTGTACTAAGGAGTTAATCAAGCAAATTGCTTAATAGCACATGAACAGTTCTGTAGCATAACAGCCAAATGAAACGTCTAATTCTATTAAAGCTTCTCTTTATGTCCACACAAAAGAAATTACTCTTAATTTTTTATTTCGTGATTCATAACTTAGGAACTGGTATTCTTAGCAATGTAGTGTCTTTAATCACACAGCTGTCTTCTGTTCTGATGCATCTGTAATATGTGCATGATATTGCGGAGGTTGCTCCAGAGTACTGAGAAAATGAGATCAGGGTACATAGTTTGGTGATAAAGTTAACTACCTCTTCATGAATAACAATAACATTGTCAGGGCTGCTGTATTAATCCATTTGACCTACTTTTACCTATAAAACCACAGTAACAACCTGTAATGCTACTACATAAACACACTGGCTTGATGAACTGTTGCTAGCAAAATTCACTGAAGACATTTCTCCAGCAAGAGCTGTCTTTATAACTGCAGCTGAAAGCTGCTTAAGACAAAGCATTCACTTACAATCAGTTATGTTCTATAAAGGCTTAGTGGAGAACATTGTGAAAAGATATCTCAGTGCCTGTCTGGCTTGGGCCATCATCATGAGGTTTTTGGAGGCTGAGTATAATTTCACCCTCTGACAGCAAGAGTTAGCCAACAGGGACTGGGTTTTGCTGCAGGGCTAAACTTGCTTGTAAGTTCTCCTGCTTACTCCAAGAGAGGCTGGGTGACCATTAAATGGTAGGTTTTGAGTGGTAGCGGTGCTTTCCTTGAGTATTTTGGTGGGGGTTCCCATGAAGTGCATGCCAGGGAGTGGAGGTGGTCACTGGCCCTGTCAACTGTGGAGGCAGGCAGGGACTCTGGGCTGCATTACCCCTTGGGAAAGGCACAGGGGTTGTTGAAAGCCATCCCTCATGCCAGGAGGTCTCCAGCCACAGTTGGAGAGCAACGGTGGGCATGCAAGGATGGGGTGAGAGCCTTGGGGCACTGGTATTTGCCTTTCTCAGGAAAGATGATTGCCTAACATGGGGCTGGGGGCTGAGCTGATTGGTCTGGGACAAGCCTGTTTCTCCAGTTCTTTGTGGAGATCCTCCTAGTGAGAGTAGTGTTTACAACTTGTACCCTTCTCCTGTGGAAACGAGATCACTATGAAATGTTGGGGAGTATGTGTTTTTACATCTTAAAATGTAAACTATGAAGCAATTAGATATAGAAACCTTTTTAACCTGTTAGAAAGCAGGTTTTCACTAGAGAACTATGACTAGATTTTTCTAAGCCATAGTAGAGCTGTCTCAGGAGGATGGAACGTATTTAGTCATGTAATTTATTCCATAAAATGGGTAAGGTGTAATATAACTCTCAAGGTTGATGAATGCAGTATGCATGTTGTGGCTTTACTGAGCTGAAATAGTTCACTTACGTTGCCTGTAGTACATGGTTAACAGATTATTTATTTTAACGCACAGACATGTTATGCTTTGCCTGTAAAGTGTCCAGGTGCTTGACTAAGATGCCAAGACTCCTTATAAGAAAGCAAATGCCATCAAACATTTGTTTGCTTATTTTAGCATCCCCACATTTCTCCCTCAATAACCCCAAAAAAGAAATTTTCATTTTTTTTTAAGCCTAAAGCATAAGTTGTCAGTTGCGCATACCTAATGTCTCAGGAAGAAAACAGCAGCACCACAAACCCAAAGAAATTAAATCATATCTGATGTGGTGTTTCCTCTGGATCTCACAGAGAAGGGCACTAGAAAGATCTTTTACCCTGGTGTTGTTTAGTGGCGAGTGTTGCTGTATGATGAGGCACTTGCATGCATAATGCTGCATAGATCTTGGCTTGCCTGAGGTGACGAGATTTGTGACAACGTTGTTGGGGAGGTTAAGTCCAGAAGATCAAGGCTGGAAGTCAGAAAGGAGGTAATGAAAGTTTGAACATTTTTGCAAGGCCCAGAGTTGCTGTAGCAGCAGAGTGCATGTGCCTTTAAAAACTGTGAAACACACGTTATTGGTAATGTGTAAATTCAGAGTGGCAATATCTGCAGAACACAATTTTAGAAAGAGCCTTTCATCTGAAAGATCATAATTTGACTTTCGAGAAGCACTGAAAATCCTCAAGTCCTTGTGTTAATGCAAGCAGAAGAGGTACTTGAGTGGTACTGTGGATGGCTGCCCACTAAGCTGCATCACTCCTTGTCATGGGAAACTATGGAAAGTAAAAGCTGAAGAAATTCATGGTCGTGAGGCAGAGGGACTGTCAAGGTTTATATGATGTGAAAAAACACCATCACTTGTTCACAATATCTGCACCAAACATCAGCAGTGCTGGTTCTGCAGAAGCATGGGCACAAGCATGCCTGGCTTGGTCCTCTGCCCTAAGCAATTGCTAATGGAAAATAGTGGTGACAGGCTGCGAAGCCAGGGAACACTTACACTTGATCTGATTCTGTGTGTATATCTCCCCAATATAAGTAAAAACAGGTTAAAAGGCCACACTTCGCAATGCCTTGTTTAGCTGACTGTAGTCAGTTCTACAGATCTTTGAGTGACTGTTTCATGACAAAAAAAAAAATCAAGATATTCAGATCCTATCATACCACTGGTTTATTGAGAGATAAGGTCTGTTAACTTTTTAATCTTTACCAAATGACTAGATTGCTGACTCTTGTGACCCTTTGCATTACAAGAATTGAGTTCCATGAGCTGGGAGTACTAAGTTTGCAAATAGTTCCTGTTGCTTCTTCACTTAATTGACCTGCACTGGCAGCATTGCACATTCATAAGACCTCTTCAGTTTTGCCTGACTGCAGTGGCTGCAGTGATGGCATTTTTCATGGCAGCAATAAAAGCACCTCTTAATTTAACAAAACCAAAACATTTAACAAACGACTGTACCAAAAATACTGACGGGCTGTCTGCTTTGTGGTCCATTAAGAGACGCTTTCCTGCAAGTTTTCTACAAGACCTTGAAAAGCTGCAGGGCTGACTGACAAGTGGACATTAGGACAGCTGTTTGGAGATTATGAATGCTGTGCAATGTCTCAATGCATATGATCAGCGTTGTCTCCAGTAACTGTGCTGCATATTGAAATGATTCAGCACTAGGACTACAAAAGTTTGGGAAATGTCTTGGTACAACGGGAAAAATGTGGGGTGTTATTTTTCTCTTTCTTCTTTTCTAATCTCTTTCTTTCCAGTGCAGAGTGTGCTATACTACTGTATTTCCACATCACTGAGCTTGAATATCTCCTCTTCAAACATTAGGGATGTTTTTCATCTTTATTATAGGAACCAAAAATCGAGCAAGGCTCAATTAGAGGAGGCCAGACTGAACAAGTATAACTGATAGATTTAGTGACCTCAGGAAAAATGGAGCAGCAACAGGAAAAGAAGGGAAGGAAGGGAAGAATGAAAAATGTGAGAGAGGAGGGAAGAAGCAGAGGCTGCATGTTGATGCGTTCAGCCTCAGCAGCAGCAGATTTCGCATGCTTGTATTGTGACCATTTGAACAAAATTTTCCTGTCCTGTGGACAAGCAGATGATTTGAGGTCTGCACTGTCCCTGGGTGCCATAGACAGTGTCTGCGGTGCAGCAGCCCATCTATATGTGGGTGATCATTTTAACATAAGACAAAATATTACACTTGTGACACTCCTGCAGTGCCTCCTGCAGCTGCTCAGTGCTTGTCCCAGGGTCACGCAGGCAGCAGTGGCTCGCAGCTCCCTGGCAGTGCTTTTGTGCTCCTGTTCCCTCAGGGGGGCCCCTCTAAGTCTTTCTTCCTCCTCCCCCAAATGGCAAGGCCCTTCCTGGGGAACAGGGCTGTGTCTCACTGCTACCCCTTATGCCTGGGACCCTGAGCATGCTGGTCAACTCTCACCCCGTGGTAGTGCTTTCTTCCTCTTCTCTTTTGACTTCCAACTCCAGCACATCTCATTTCTCATCCATACTGTCCCCTTTCTCCTGCCAAACCAGGATCCTTCAGTCTTTGCCTGCCAGATGAGCTTTGATCCTATTTCCTTGCTGCCCTATCTACAGGCATTCATTGTGCCACTGCATTGTTTTCTCCTGTAGACATCCTGCCTATCCTGCTTCCCCCATCTTCTTCCAGATCTGTTGGGTTTTTTTCCTTCTCCAAATGGCTTTGTCCCATCATCTTACTCACTGATACTGTTTGTCTATTGTCTTTCTACCTGCTCCCAAACAAAGAGATGTTTGTACATTCCTGAGATGCACTGGGAGTTTGAGGATACTGGGAGAATGGTTAGGTAACTACTTTGGAAACACTTGTCTCAGTGTCTGACCTAGAAACTACATCAGTCTATCAATGCAAGATGGAACAGCAAGTTCAATTTTATCCACTTGTTAAGCAACAAGGTGCTGGTTTTCTTTGTTACTGCTTAATATGCTTTGGTTTTCTTTATTTGTGCTGTAGCATTAGAAAAGAATAAGCTGTTCATTGTAGCTCTCTTCAGCATCCTGTCAGCTTCATTTACCTCCAACGTTGTGCAGTTCTTTGTTGTCTTTTTGTGCACCTACACTGGAGTCTACTTACCTCAATCTGCGGTCTCCTGGAGCAATACCATATGTTTTTACATGTGAGACTTCTTTATGAGGTAACACACAAGGCAATTCAGGAGAGGGGAATTCATAGTGTGACCCTATTCTCTTTTGAAGTGAGTAATTATTGGTGGTTTCATCCCTGGATCCTAAACGAGATGCCTTCGGGTCCTTCTGGCTCAACTTCAACAGCAGGTGGGTCACCATGTCTCTCTTAGGAGATACTGTTTCACCCAGGAATATAAAAAGGCATGGAAGGATGAAACCTGCCTCCTGAGAACTGTGATTAGCATCTCACTTCTGCTGACTTCGAGGGATTTTAACCCAAGTGGAGGCAAAACAAAACAGATTGCCCCCCCCCCCCCCTTTTTTTTTAAGGGTATGGGTGGAGGAAAACAGATGAGCAGGTTTTGTAGCTCTGGGCTCTTGCTGGCTTTCTGCAGGATGCTTGCCTCTTGCTGGCAGGCTGCTGTAGCACACAGGGAATTCTCCCTATTTTTAAAAGAGAAAGTCATCATGTTTGTTATTGTGCAGATAAATATAGCACATAAGATTAGCTTATCCCTATAGCTCCTCCACTGAAGGCCCAGATAACAGCTGTGTTTATGGCCCTGCTTTTTTTAGAGGCCTTTACAGGTCATCAGTTTTATAAAAGAATTTTGGGAGCAGAGTGAGGGGAACCCTCAAGCTTTCACTTTTTTTTTTTTTTAAGTTCCAGGGAAACTTGACAACCTTTTGCACAAAATGTCTTATTTCAGAGTTCCATGCTGTTTGGGTTTTTTCCTTTCCCTTACAAAATCTACAGCCTCATTTCATGGAGGACTGATTTTTGCACTATTCTAGATCCCTTAAGTGAAGTTAATACGTTAGTGGAAACAGTCGTACCTTCAAGGTATTGAATATTCTGCAAAATCATGCCCCACTATTATACTGTGGCACAGAGGGAATCTGTAATAAGGCTTCATATAGTGCACAAAATGTACAAGTAGGAGGGTTTCTATATAGTGGAAGTGCATCCTTCCACTTACTGCAATACCATTATGACAGGAAAAAGCATGGGGAACAAACAATAGGTACTCTTTAAAGTTAACTTTGCAGTTGCTTTGAAATGTGCCTGGCATGGCCAAAACCAATTCTGGTTATTGATATGACTTCCATTAATGGAAAAAAGGCTGCCTTGAGTGAAGGGGACCCAACTGTAAAAGATCCTGTAACATAGGGAAATGGAAAAAGCTCCGTGTGTCTGACTCCCCTCTAACTTACAGGGCACTGACAGAGGGTGCATCAGTCTCTGCAGCACGAAGCTTAGCAAGTTCTCAGCCCAAAATGTTTCTACAGGTCACCATGACCACTCACAAGTAGCTGATGTATCTTCAATCCATCTTCATAGCTGTTCTGATATGTGCTCCCTACCTACAAGGGACTACAGCCCTTGCAGTGACATCCCGCAGTGTGACTGTTCATGGCATTGATGAGCAAATGTTTTCCCTATGGGGTCTTGTATGTTTATGTCATTCACTTTCAGGAATTCAATCGTTGAAGTCTGAATTTGACCAGGATATTTATGGTAACTTTTGAGTTTCTAAGATATTGTGATCAAGGGCTCTGTAATCATTGTTTATTCTTGGCAGGGGAAAAAAAAAAAGTGAGGGAGAAAGAGGCTAATTCTTTTTAGATGAAAGCAATATCCCATGATATTTGGATGTAATGATTTGAAATTCTAGATGAGAAGGAAATATCTTCAATAAGTAACGCCATAGAGACACGGATTCAACTTTTTTTTTGTAAGAGTATGCAGTACTTGTAGTTGCAATTGCAAAGCTGAAGGAAATGTATGGAAAATGAAGAAATACAGATTATATTTAACCATAATGTGAATTTCAACATCACTTTAATATCCCTAATAACCTTCAAAGTCAGTGGTTAGAGCTGATGTGAAGATAAAGCTGCTATTATGAATAGTCTTACCATAATTCTAATGCAAGTGCATGGGATCATTTCACTCAGTACCTGATCAACCCCTCATCCTACTCATCTAGCTAATCTCAGAACACCTGAAACGTTACTCAAAACACTCTTCTAAATTAACCATAATATTTGTCTATTTCTTAAAATGAGCTTTCAATTTGACTAGCAAATCAGAATTTGAACTCCCTTTCACACTTGATCCTTAGTACAGTACCCAAACCTTATTCATAAACATCAGTCTATCTTAATGTACCCTTCACATTAGGTACGTCCTTCCCAGAAGGTATATTTAACATTCTCCTGTGTAAATTATGAATATGAAGTTAAAAATCTGGTAATAAAGTAACTTTTAATTTTTCTCATTAGTGAATTCTACTTGCCATGGTCACCAAGTAAATTTATTAATTTAGCATCATTAACATTTTCATAAGATGTCCAAAATCAATCAAAATGTAAAGAAACTTTTTTCAACAAAATGAAAATTAAGGTTTAATGTATTGATGCTTTCAACTGTACAAGACTAATTTTTCTGCTTTGTTTTGTTATCTCCTTAAAAGCAGGTACAAGTTTTTTCTTCAAGGAACTTGCTAGATTTGTCCTATATGTTTCAGTTTTATTTAAAACAACAAAACAAAAAAACCCCACACCACCAAAAAGCCCCAATAAACAAACAAAAACCAACAACCCAAAAAATAAACCTAAAGAAATTTAATTACCTAAAATTCTTGTAGACATTAATCTGAACTGTGTATAGAGAACAGGTTTTTATGTTGAGGATTGTTCTGGTTATATGCAAACCACGCTTTTTTCTTTAAAGAATAGTGAGTGTTTTCTAAGTATTTTGATTTATTATGAAGTATCCCATTCATCCACATAGAACCAATTCTGTGTCATACAAAATAGAAAATTCTTCTGAGTTTGATAAAGAATGATTTCTTCTATAAACCAGCCTATAGGGTTTGTATTTATTCTTGATGATTTCCTAATAAAAGCTCTATTTTTTTTTTCACTTTAGGATGGAGATATCTTAATCAGGGTAAAAATCTCTATGGATTTCTTTTATCTGCATAACTAAAATTTTGTTTTTACCTGACATGCTGAATGTCATAACTACTAAAACTGGACCTGGAGTGGTGGGGTGAAAGGAATAATCTAGACATTTGACTTGCATTCTGTGGCATCAAAAGTCATCTGGACTCTGTTATATTCCAGCTTGCGAGAATTCACAGAGTTCATGATTTACCAGGGCAAGTTTTGTCCTTGAGCATAAAATTACCTTTCACTCCTGTAAATTACCCTTTTACATTATATCACATGTCCCTGCCTCTGTATTGTGTCTTTATCCAACGGACGTACGTTTTTATCAGCAAATGTGATAAAAATATATCTGCTGGGTTCAGCCAATGACTGGGATTCGACTTTGAAAAAATACTCTTAATGTAACATTGCTCAGAAACTGCATCTGTACAGGCTGATGTATTATATGTGGTGTCAGAGGCTGAAGGGAGGGCTTCCAGAGCATAATGATGACAGCAGATATATATTCTGACCTTAAGTTGCCTTGGCTGTCATATTTTCTAGGACTATAGGGTATGGGTTCACTAAGAGAAGGCAGAAAGGTCTGCTTTAATCTAATCAATGACTTTTAAAAAAATTTACATAGTTGTACAGATTAATTTCCTATGCAAATATTACATGCTGAGTCTGCCATACTATCCTTACTTAAGTAAATTTTATTTCACTATCTCAGGTTAAAACTCAAGACATTTAGCTATTATGAAAGCATCTAGCTGATTTTTCAGAAAACATTGGTTCAGGTTAGGTTGATACATTGGGGGGAGAGGGAAATGTCACTCATTTGGTAAAAGCACTATTTTCTCTTCGGATGCCATTTCACACTTCTAATGCCAGTGAAATGCTCTTTTGATTCATGGAAAATAGAAATATCAGAAGTCAGGTTTCATTGTATGTCACTGAATGGTCCAAAGCAATGATTTTCAGCACCATTTCTGCTCCTTTATAGGGAGCTCTCTGGGTTATTATTTTTTTCCAAATCAGATTAAGCTGTTGTGTCCTCTATCGAGACTCTTCCAGCTGTATCAAAAAGATATGTTCAGGGCAGTCAGTGGCTTTCTGAGCTCCAGCAGCAATCAGCTGGCTGATAGGCCAAGGACTGGAGGGAAATGCTTTAGTTCTGTGAAGGCACTGACTCCCTTCTCATAGAGACTTGTGCACTGCACCTTCAATTTTGCAAGGGTTTTCATGCAGCAGTTTCTCCATCTTCCATTCTTCCTGGGCTATGTTGGCTCCTGTGTGCATGATATTACTGCATCACACAGAAGACGCATGCACATCCTAAAAATGTCCCTCCTCAGCTTCTTTTGTGACTATTTGGGATGCAGGATATTTGGTAGAGCAATTATTCTCTTCTCTACATTTAAATCGCCAATTGACTACTGCTGTGAAGGTGGCTCTGAAATGTTTTAGCTTAAGATTCATATAGGACTGCTCTACAGATGAGGTCGTCCCTGTTGATGTCCATATGAGTGTCTTATTGCAAGTAACATTTCCTGCATGAGATCTATGGAACATCTTCAAACAAGCCATTTCAGGAATTTTTGTCTTAAAAAAATGTAAGAATTGGGGGGGGGGGGGGGGGGGCGGAGAAGAACACAACAAT
>VXBO01000964.1:51664-92143 GCA_013400135.1 Rhinoptilus africanus
CAAGGGAAAACTATTACAGAGGGATCTTCCGCTTTTATCCTCAGAAAAAGTGTTTGAAGATAATGCTCTCTGTTCAGAGAACAAACTTACATAGAGTCTTCTTCAGTGAAGTAAAAATTGTCAAAGAGAATATCTGTGTTTAAGTGATTTAGACTGTGTTAATGTTTCTTGATTAATTTTAAGGACACACTAGTTGCCTCCTATTTGAAATTTCCTTAGTTCAGTATGTCACTGAAAAGGTGAACCCTAAAGCAGGAAAACTGAATTGAAATCAGTGGGAAGCTTTAGCCATAGGTATACTTAACACATTCTGAAAACTCCTCTTCCCACTTCTTCTGCTTTTCATTGTAATTCCTGTTTATTTAAATTATCTCAACATGCAACATCATGTATGTGTTTCATTGCCAGGGTACCCTGGGACTGTGAACCAGAAGCAGAGGATGATTTTGCACAACTGGCTGGCTGTAAAACACAGAGATGGCAGGATGGCTTGCTGTGTGACTTAATAAAAGCCTGACCTAAACTCATTTCTGTTCAGAACTGTGCTCAGTGGTATAGAGGCAGTTGGCCTTTCATATAGAGCTTAGTCGTGTCCCTTTGCTTTTGTGGAGGGTGGTGGTCAGGTTGGAAACCCTCGGACTTGCAAGCTTTGCTGCTGGCTTCCGCAGCAGAGTGCTCGGGGCGGAGGGAGGGACACTGCCCATCTTCCTTCCCTTGACCCAAAGATTTCACATGTTGTGATTTTATTTCTCTTGTAGTACAGTGTGGTGAAGGAGGGAATCTTCCCCACAATAACAACACTGGAAAATGACAACATCTGGCATAGTGTCTGGGAAAAAAAAATAGCTCAAAGATACTTGTAGTCCCTGAATGGCTATTTCTTCATTTTATTTTTGCTCATTCTTAGACTGAGGTACATGTATAAATTTAATTAAAATCTATCTCAATCTTGCATTCTTTTTTCCTGTGATGCTGAATCGGAGGTTAATAGATGTCCATGTGTGCAGCTTTCTCCTTCCCACCGCATATAGTCATTCTTGTGAATGAATGTGACTACATCATCTTCAGGATATGTGCTGAAAAACCTCTAAATTTTCAGCTTGCAATTGTTACTGGACTAGGAAGAAATCCATATGGTTTTTCACATCTGGGGGAGAATGCTAGTTTTCTCAGGAGAAATAACCTTGTAGATCTGTACTTTTCTGCAGTATCTCCAATGGGTGTTTTGTCAGGATAAAAAATGCATGCTCAGGTCTGGGGCTGACTCTGGAGAAGCTGGGCAAGAAGGCATGGGGATGGATGAGACAGCTTGTTTGTGATTCTGACACTGCATCCCTTCTAAGAATGATTTGTTACTGAGTTCTTAGCATAACACTAAGAAAACAGCACTTCCTCCCCAACCCTGCACCCCAAAAAACCCCCACCATTTGTAATGCTATCTTCAGCAATGAGATTATATTTGTATTTTGTGTCAATGTCGATGGAACTTCATAATGTTTCAGGACCTGCTAATTTCTTGGTCTTCCCAGGCTGTGTGTGGGGTAGAGCTTTTTCCGGTAAGCATTTATCTGTCTTAGTAGTAGAAATTTGGGAAGAATGGGTAACTTCTCATCCCTGCTTAATGGTGTCTGGTTAAGATCCTGACTACTGGTGCCAGAACAAGGTCCAGGGCAAGAGAGAGCAGGCTGGTGGGCTCACCTGGATCAGGCAGAGAGTTGTGGAGGTGGTGGGGAGCAGTGAGCTGATAAAGCCTCTGAATAACTAAGACCACCTGAGGGAGAAAAGCACATTAGGCAGGGCTCAAAAACTCTCTGAGGGGACAAAACCTGAGGCTGGAAGCATGGGTCAGCTTATGAGGGCACAGTGGCCAGGGGGATAGATGTGTGGAAATTCTCTTCTGACATGGTCACTGTGCTCTCTATGCTAAAAAAGAAATCTAGTTTTCCTTATTTTCTCACAAAAAAAATTAAATTCAACTCTTCCTGAGTTTGCAAGTCTCTCTCTTGCTGTTTAGAGATGTCCCTGTAAGGAGGAGACGGCGATGTACCCATCTGGGGTCATCATAAACACCCTGGTGTATGTCCTGGCATTCTACATAAAACTAGATATGTTAGTGAAGGGCCTGGAGAGTGAAGAACAAAATCAGCATGAAAATATAAAAAAAAAGTGATGAGGGGAGCAAATTAAAAAAAAAAATCAGAAGGACATTCTGTGGATGAAATTAAGTTGGGAGGCTGCTTCTAGGAAGGTAAGTTGTTTAAATATAAATAGTGCAATTACCCATGGAAAGACTAATTGCTTTCCTGGAGAGTTAAACTTACAGTTTAATAAGCAAACACAATCTAGTAAGACTGTGTCATCCTAAATACAGACCAAGCATCAGCACTCAAACAGCTGTCAGGAATAACCTGTTTCTCATTACTTTGTCCTTTCTGAGGACAGAAAAAGGAATCTGCATCCTGTCATCCCTGACCACAGGGGCTGAAAGTGCTATTTCTATTTTGGATTGCCTAAACTCAGAACCTGGATCTTCAGTGACCTGAATCCTGGGGACAGGACTCCATGGGGAGGGGTAGTAGAAAATCTCTTTATCAAATCAACAATTTAAAAACAATATAAAGGAATATAGTGGAATTGAACATTGTTAGAATGTTTTTACTAATGTATTACTTAATGGTTGGAACCTGATTTTACTGTTGAAGGCCTTTGTGCTGAGGATAATAAGATCTGAATATTTTTTGCTTTAGCTGAATATGGTAAAATGCTGCATGTGCTTTAGGCTCAGTGTTGCCACCCCTGGAGGAGGAGGGAGTTTGGATCTATTCTGGGGAGAGAATTAGGACTTTGCTCAATTAATGTCTTGGATCCAGCCTTTTTTTTCAGACAGGGGTTTACTTTTTTGACAAACCTGTTTCTTCCTACTGACCTCCTGAAGATTCATCTTTATGTGGAAAAAGTATCATTGGTCTTTGAACGTCAGATCACTCTTAATTTCTTCAGGACAAAATGTAATTACTTGTTTAACGCAGAAGTCCTTTTTTTATCTGTAATATTTTAAGTAACTAGATATTTTCTTTTTATTTGTGTAAACAAACCATAATCTCCTTCCCTGGGTCTGTTCAAAAAACTCTATCCATCATGCTAAGACTTGTATCTCAAACCTATCAAGTTTAAGATCCTTATTTTCTTATTGTAGCATAGACCCTGCTAAACTTCTGATGTTTGCCTTCAGCTTAAAAAAATTAGTTTTTATGCAACAACAGGTTTATGAAGAGTGTATGGAGGCAGCTTTAAAATCTATTAGGAAATAATTTTTCTGTTTTAGCTTAGTCAAACAAAGATCACTTATCCTATATAAGCAGCACAACGTGAATAAAGGTTGGGTTAACTGCAGATTTTTGCAAGCTTCCTCACAGCTAATTGAAATGTTGACTTGGTCGTGAGATATGTTTTCACCACAGATAGGGCAGAGGAAGAAGGCACAGATATGCATCTCTGGTATTGCCTCAAATTGTGACGTGCAGACTCTTACATGTACAACTGAAGCATGCCCTGGACTTGGGACTTAAAAAAAATGGAATTTTTTATGATTACGGTGATATGGAATGTATACTTAATTCAGTACAGCTACCTTGTTTAACAGAACTCAGTTAATTAACTTCAGTAAATTCTACTGATGTAGCTCTTCAACTTGTGGAGCCTGCTTTACCTCGGATAGACCTGCAGTCAAGCGTATAATCTGTGGAATGATAGTTGAAGAAAATGTACTTTATTCTTTTTAAGGGTTCTGAAGTTATTGATTGTGTGTGGCTTTGTCTTGTTTCAGCTTTGCAGCTTAGAGAATTGCCAATCTTTTATATCCCTAAAATTACCTCTGGCTTTGAAATCTGGAGGTCCTCAGTACTTGAAAGCCTGATTTCCTGCTTATTCTGCTGGGAAGAGCAGGGTAGGTTTTTTGGGGGATGGTGGTGTGTGGGTTTTTTTTTTTATCTCTCGATGTTTTAATGCAAATTGTTGAATGGACTTCCTGTACCTTTTAGGGAAAATGCAGTGGGTTTGCTTCATATATTCAGTTCAATTTGGAAAGAACTTGTGCAGGATGGAGATTATTCCAAAAAGTTAGGTGGCTTTATCTTGCCCTGTGAGTCTTGGGGAATGCTCTTGCTCGAGGCAGATGCTAAATCAAGCCACTTTTGCTCAACATCATGTACTTGTGGACTTTAAATCTGCTAGGTGCTGTCCTCCAGAAACAGCATGCTTTTGTGGGCTGGGCAGGGAGCCAGCAGCTCTGAAGCTCTATTCCCACCTGTATCTGGTTTAATAGTGTTTTGTCCTTATGTAACACTTTATTTTGCTGTCGTCTTTCACTTTTCTCTTTCCTTTCCTCCCCTGCAACTAGGCTGTTACCACATCCTGCCAGCAGTACATAATAGGAGCATATTAGTGCTCTGTTGACATCTTACGATCGGTTCAGATCTACAGCTTTGTCAGTGCTACCATGCTGCTAAAAACAGCCACTGTCTAATTCTTTACTTTTTCTCTTTTTTTTTTTTTTTTTCTTCTCAGGACTGGACATTGTATGCTTTGTGGTCTGTTGCTAATGGTATTACTTTATATGGCAATTTCTTGGCAAAGTCAGGTGGTTTCTTCTCAGTTGCCTGTTGTTGTTTTTTTTTTAATAAAATACAAGCTTGATTTTACCAGAGAGCTTGTGGTAAAATAGGAAAAAGGCATATATTAAAGGACTCATCTGGTACTTCTGGAAAGAGCTCACTGCCAGGGGGGGAAAGCAGTTAATTGAGAAAATATATCTTGCAGCTCATAAAACCAAAAATGACAACCTGATTATGGAAGTCCAGTTGACATGGACACAGATGTGGTCTGATTGGCACTGACTGATGGAATAGTGATTTTATTGGAACCCAAAAAACCTTGGTGCTGAGTTATCTTAGGCTAGAGACAATTACAGAATGTTCCTGTGGGTAAAGTGTGCATGTTCCTTTAGCGGGATGGAAGGTAATTTGGGATAGCCTAGTCCTTGGTGAGATGGGGCTATGCTTCCAGTGGGACCTTAGCAGTGAGGATCCAGGCATTACCTGAGATGTGCTGTGCTCTAAACTAAAATACCATCTTTCTTCTATGATAGCCTGGTGATGGTGGTGTCTTTGACATGTTTAAAAAAAAGTATTAGATGTAACATTTAGCAAAAATGTTTTGGGGGAAGCTTTAGCAGTCTCCTCTTTGCCTGCCATACCCTGAGAGAGAGTCCTTTGGGATAGGAGTGTTTAAAATAGACTGAAGTGACTCTTGCCTTTGGAGAACAGAAATAATGTTGCTGCATGTTGGTGTTTTGCTGAGCAGTCACAAGAATCTGTGACAACATGATATAGAGGAGAAGGCTGTTTTTGGGTGGGTATCTCTTTTTTTTTTTTTAATTAAAAGTGAATACTGAGAATAGAAAGACCTGTCTTTGTTTCATGCTAAAGTCTTCATAGCTTTTTTCTTTTCTTAAGTGTGGATATTGGAAACAAACAACATGTTTGCCCTCCTACCTTGAATAAGCTGTGGAAACTTGTCCAGTGATTTCTGCATCTTGTACAGCGTGTTTCATGTTGGCTTAAAGTTTACAGAGTGAAAGCTATGTTCCTAAACCAGATATCTTGCTAATTAACTATCTTCACTTTTTAAAGTAAGCATGTTCAGTGTAAAATGAACCTGTTGCCTTTGATTTTTAGCGTTTGGAAATTAGATTTAAAAGCCCTTTATTTACCCAGAATTCTTTCCTGCAGGTAGACAGATAATGCAATCAAATCTTCTGTCTTCATCTTTTGGTTTAACTACATAGACTGAGCTTTAATCTGTGCCTATAGTTATCTTGCTAACTCAGTGTATGGTGGAATGACACACCTCCTTTTTATTTTGAATCCCCAGGCATAAGAGTTCAGTTTTCTGTTTCATTATAAGGGATTTCTGTACATTTTCGTTTGCGTTTTCAGTGAGGGTAAAACGCCAGGATAAAATGCTACAACTGCTGTGAGAATTCAAACAGTATAATCCAAATTCTCTTATTTGTTTTTTTTTTCTCTCTATTCTGTGTTACTGAGAAGTAAATGTTAGTTTCATAGAGATTGATAGGTGTATAGGTATAGATAGGTATAACCAAGGCATTGGGTAGAAGTTGCTGTTCCCATTATTTATGTAAACAAAGTCAGATAAGGCTGGTATTCAGGGAGTAGAGCTTGCGCAAAAACTTTCCCAAATGTAAAGATATAACTCAGAATAGTCTTAGATCTTCAACAGTCCCCTTTCCACAAGCTTGGAAAAACCAAAGGAGACCTACTGCTCAAGTACGGGAAGAGGTATGTGACAAAAGCATTTAACTAAGATGTAGAAGATAAGGATTTTCTGATCTTAACGGCATGATGTCCTCATGCTCACAGAATGGAAGGCAGCCTTGCGGTAAGCAAATGAATGTTTTACTGACCTCAATTAACATTCTGTTCTGTTTGTGCCAGGACTGAATTTTGTTCTTCAAGCCTGATAGGTGAATGGCAGACAAATGTAAATGACCTCGTTTTATCACTTGGGTGGTGTGAATACTTAAGAGTCCACCTTTAACGAATTAGAAGCCTGGACTGAAGAGCTATAGCTCTCAACATGGATCACAGAGAGCTATACTCCTGGGGTGTTCTGAATTGCCCTCTGTATGCTTCACTGATCACATAGGAACACAGAGTCACAGTGTAGCCCGATGTTAATGTGCACTTACTCTTTATATCTGCTTGTACCTGATCTTAGTATGCCTGACTCTGAATTTGCCTCTTTTTTATTTATAGCTTTTTTTAAAATTTTATTTCTGCCATTCTACCATAGGAGAGAAATTTGTCTTACTGTGAGACAGCACAAAAAAATTACAGAAATCACAAACCGGGTGTCATTGCCTCTGTAATTCGTAAGAAGGTGCTGTACCTATAAATCACAAAAATCTAACAGCTGCAACAGCAGCCAGATAAAACACTGACAAAAGGGCAGCTGAGAAGCCGTGGAAGACAGATGAGACTATGACTTTTTGTCAACTGGCTTCACCCTCCTGGAGGATACCTAGTGTCAAGCTGTCAGTCTACCTGACTTCAGAATGAACAGTGTGAGCTGATAAAACAGAGTGAGTCCTATCACCTCTCCCGTCTTGGGAAAGTTTAGAGGCTGACATAATTCATGAGATGTTCTGCCTTTTTGGTTCTCTCCTGATTTACACCCCCTCCCTCACCATTCCACACCCCTCCCCCGTTGTGTCAATTTGTAGCTCAAAACTATAACTTCTGGTTGTCCAAAATTCTGGTTAAATACCATGCCCATACATCATTATATGAATAGACTAGCTCAAAAATTGAAAATAATTAATGCAAATACAGAGATGATCTTGAATCAACACTTAATCTGTTTCTCTCTTGGTGATACCTCTAACTTAAATATCAAATGAAAGTATTGCTGAAGAGTAAGCCATGTCTGAAAATTGTTGGGCTATAACAGGAAGAGATACTTTTTTTAAAAAAAATGTTTTCTTTACATGTAAACTTTAAGTTCTAGCTGCAAAATATTCAAATATTGCAAGGATAAAGGGTATAAATATATCTTTTATATAAATCCTGCAAAAATAACTTTGATATTCTATCATGCTTTATTTTTTGAATAATTTTCAACCCTCATAATTACATACGCTTTATTCTGTTGTTTATTTAATATCCCATTGAACTGGTGGAGCAATTGCTACAGCAATGTTTCCTCTAACATCAACTTCATCAAATACCAAAAGCTTTAGCTGAGGGGACCCATGCTGGTACATGAAATCACAGGTGGTCATGGATTTAGAAATTCATGAACTTCCATGATTTTATTATTATACAGGTAATGAAGAGGCAGACAGAGGTCACTAAGGAGGATCTTGTTCACAGATCTTGATTTGTCTTCCAAAATGTATCCTTGCTTCCTGTGCCACTTGAGGTCATGGTGTTAGAAGTGCTTTGTTCTCCAGCTTCTGTTAAACCACCCTCAAACATCCTTTTCTTTTACCCAAGGGTTAAGTTTGTTACTGTTTGCATTATGGCAAATTGAATTTCACATAAAATCAATTTGATCCATCCAGATAGACTTAGCTTCATTATGGACCATGGGAAAGAACAAGAAGAAGTGCTTTCTGGGTTCCTATCTGCAGAGGCACCAATTTCTTATCAGAATTTTCATGGGACATGCAGAATATGTATGTACACATATATAGAGGCTTTGTTTGAGGGATGAGTGAAAGTGGACAGAGAAGGGAGGAATCTTTACACCAGTCCCTGAAGTAGCCACAACAGGTTTGTACTGTTAACTGCTTCCAAATTCCTTCATAGAAAGAGGTTCATTGTGGAGGAAGTCCTGGTTCCTTTTTCAGCTCAGGGATTTTTCATCAGATGTACTGAAGCTTGGTAGAACTGCGATAGCTCTTTGAGTATGTTTCAGTAGCTTTGTTGGGAAACTTCAAAATCAAGCTTTGAAGAGACATTTTTCTGTGAATGAGAAAACACAAAGTCTAAGGTTGGGAAGCTTTTGGTGTGTTCAAGAGGGTCAGGGTAGGAATTGGCAAACTTCTTTTGAAGGAGTTAGAAATTTGGGTTTGTTTTTTTTTTTTAGGCGAGTGGTATTGTGTTGGGGTTTTTATTATTTGTGGTGTTTTACTAAAACTCTAGTCTGAATTCATACACAGGGGAAAACTGTTGTCTGAGTTTTTGAGGGGGTTGTTTGTTGTTAATGAAAAATAATTTTAGAAAAAGCTCAGGCTGAAATGGTTTCCTTGATGTAGTGAATTTTATTTTTTTTTTACTTCACTGGGCTTTCAAAGGAAATGTATGCAAAGTAAAAGCAAGGCTTAGACCTCTCAGCCCAAAGTCTAGTGTTGGCACTTCAGAGGCAGAGGTCCTCAGCTCCAGGCTGGTTCCATGCCCTGGTCACCTCTGTCCTGGAAGGGTGCCCTGGGTACCATGTGTGTTGTGTTGCAAGTGCCTCAGTCTCTGCACAGCACTAGTGTCTGTTATCTCTGTGGTGCTTTGCAGGGATTGAAATGATTAGCATGGAAATGAGTTCAGGTTTGATCTTTGGAAAAGTTAGAAAATACGTGCATAAGCCAAAATAAGCCAATCTGTGAAAACCTAGTAATACTTATTGGTAGTAGTACAAAGTGTGTGGAGAGTTCTAAAAGATAATGCAAGAGAACCATCTGTTTGAGGAGTATTGGCTGGTACGCAAGATAATTGAGAACGCCAGTTCTGGTTTTGGGTTTTTTTTTTTAAGTCTATGTACAAAATGGATAAATGTTAAACAAAGACAAGATTGTTTAGATCACTCTATGGAAGACTGCATTCAAAATACCTATAATGACCTTGGCACTTTACTTAATGAATAAATGGAGTATTCAGCCATGTCTGATAGTGAAAATGAAGCATGCTTAATTGACTTAGCACCCAACTAATCAGCAGTTAATGCAGTCCTGAAAATTGCTAAGTTATTTTGCCTTGGAGGGTCAGAGCATGCATGTAGAGACGGGACAATCTAGGCTTTATACCTTAAGTATGAAGCAAGTATAAATAGCAAACAGTAATTGGTCTGAAGGTTTCAGTCAGTTACGTGGCCTTGATCCATGCTCTCCTTAGCCACCCACAAAATGTTTATAATTCTAGAATGAAACTTTGTTAGTTGACATCCTGCAGGCAATTGCACTAGAGGATCTGTTAGACTGCGAGCAAAACAGCTCTGTCATTGGCAGACCTGCAAGTTAGATTGGGTTCATTTTATTAAAAAAGAAAAAGTGTGGGTTTTAGTTGCCATTGTGTGAATGTCCCAGAATAGCCTGCTAGGATTTTATTCAAAGTACATATTGAGTTACAGTGCCTGACTTGACACCTGCAAATGTGTCTGCCCCAATTTTACTTGGCTACTGACAGTGATTCAAAACTAAATGAGATAATTTCTTGCAAAATCATTCCCTCTCAGCATGGATTTTTCTATTGCTCATAGGAATGACTTAGTATTCAGAGGCAAAACAATGATGTCTGAGGAAGAGGCCATCAATTTAGTTCCCTGAACAAGGGATAATCAATGGAAACCTTGCTTTCAGCATTCATGCTCAGAAATCCCGGGTTGGCAAAGGATTTAGTACAGTAGAAATCCTGTTGTTCCTTTTTTCGGTTTTCCATGAACTGTTTTTTTAGCAATTTTTTTCTTCATTTGAAAATATAAATGATTTTCCCACAACATCTTAATCAGCAAGTAGCAACGATAAGTATTTTGTTTTAGTGTTTTTGCATTTATTTAGAATAGCAGAGGGTTAAATGTGCTAAATAAAAACTAGCTACGTGCCTCGAATCAACAGGCATGGCAGCAGTGTCTGGATGTTGGTTCCACGCCCTTTGAGTCACTGCCTTGTCCCTGATTTTAGAAGCAGGTGTTCTTAGAGGGCACAGGATTTACCATACTTCTCACTACTGGAAGGAAACCCTGGGGCACTGCGGGTCTCGTAGTGAAATGGGTGGGAGCGAGGAAGATGAGGCCTCAGTCTCCATGTTGGGCCCGTGATCCTCTGAAGACCTTATCTGTCACATAAATCACTGCAGAGGCACCTGCTTCTTTCCCATTGTTAAAAATCCGGACATCCTACAAATGATCTTGATAAATAAGGGAGCAAGTGTTAAAATGTGGAGGTAGTCTATATTCAACTTTTTTTCCTTTGTCTCTGTTCACTTGCCTGCTGATGCTGTCTGACTTTGAAAATCATCATAGACAGAAAACAATGGGAAAAGTGGCTTTATTTTTTTTTATTATGTATGTGCTAGAATACTCCTTTCAATTTTTGACTTATTTCAGTGCCAGTTTTCAGACACTTAATGTTTTGCGAGTTGTGGCTTTGCAGACCTACCCTGAATACATTCTGAATATATTGCTAAAAATCCAAATCCTTGATCTGGCACCAGCAAAATTCATTTAAATTGGTTTTAAACCTGATGTTTGTACCTAATCTGATGCATCAGCTGTAAGGGGTCAGTGTATCCATTGTGAATCTTCACAAACTTCAGTAGCTTTGGAATTTGCTTGTGGAACAAAGAGGGAGCCTTGCCAACCTCTCACTGCAAAGCATCATGTAGCCTTTCAAATGACAGATTTTACTTGGCTGTATTGGATTTCAGTGCAGTCAAGAATGTACCACAAAGGTATTGACAAAACATCCTGTCCTCTAAGATGAATGTTTATTATAGCAATTTTTGAGGAGACTTCAGCTTTTTTTTTGATCAGACCAATATTGCAAAGTGTACATAGACACTAACCGAACTGTTATCAGGTTTTGCAAAGAATACTAATATGGTTATATAGCAGTGAGGATCTAAGAACAAAAGCAAGGTAAAGGTCGCATGCAGAAGCAGTATTCTTAGAGTTACTGATAACTAGCTATGTCCTGTGAAGTTTTTGCTGTTAAATATATTTGGAGCACAGATTAGAGATTTTCTGTAAAGATTTTTAAATACAAAAGTAGATTTTGCACACCCTTTGGAAGGAATCCAGATGTGGCCTCTGTCTTTCAGTTGCTATTCTGTACCCACTTCACTTTGCCAACCATGGTTTTGACTGAGCCCATTTACCTGGGGGAAGTAAGCGCTGGGCACTTCATTCTCTACATGATGTTGCACTGGGTTAAATAACATGTTTTCCGGAGAAAGGCGCAGAGGAAAACACTGAATGGCATGTTTTTGTTAGATATATTTAAGTGTTCTGTTTCTCTTAGTGTTCCGCAGTGAACACTGAGTATTTGTACAGCCTGCTTGAGATTATGACGATCTCTTATCCAGCTGCAATGCTGGTGCTTGCTGTCTTCATTGTTGATGTATTAAGTGTGTTTCACCAGTCTCTCTCTTATGATCCACTCTCAGTGGGTATTAATGTTGATCCTTATGATTGATATGGACTATAAAGGAGTCATACTTCACCTGTGTGTTGTCTTTTGGTTATTTATCACTGTGCACAGCCTGAAAATAATGTTAATTTGGTATAATATTTGATGGTGTGGGTGTAGGGTTGATGAAAACAGAAGTGCGACCAAGACTGTTACTGGAAAGAAGCAAAAAGGAGGGCAGTGTCTCCCTCTCCGCTGCCCCTAACATCTAGCTTGGACATAAATCAGATGTATCCTTCTGGAACTGTCAGGGGGCAGGAGTGCGCTGGGATTGGGTGCCAAGCTGCCCTTGGACACCCATGTGAAAGTACCCAGGCTTAGCCTATGTTGTGCTACAGTTTCCTTGCCTCCTTGCATGACTTAAATTGAAACTCCATGCTGGAGGACAGTGAAGGAGCAGGTCAAAAGAGCTGTGCCTCCTATAGCGAACAAGAAAACAGACATCAAAATCTTTTGGATGCCGTCAGGATGTTGGTCTTTGGATCTCAAATCAGCTGCTGCTGTAGAAGTCATCTCTTCCAGAGGTGGATTGATAGTGATGTGAGAATGATTGTTCTTGTCTCTAGGACTTCCTTTCTCTGCAGGTGGGTGAAAACCCCCCTACTGCAAAATAGGAAGGAGGGAGGGTGGTTCTCGTTGCATTAGCATGCCAGCAAACCTCAGGTGAGCACCTACTCCTGAAGTGAGTTAGCTCAATTGTTACAAAGGTTTAATAAGGAATGAGTTATAATATAACCCTGGATGTCCTATGTTGTATTTGAGAGCAGATATTCTGTCTCATTATCCCATATGCTTTGCTTCAGGTATAAGCTCTTGCTTTCCACATTTATTTCTCATGACTAAATAAGCAAAAGTCTTAGTCTTCCAATACGAAATGAACTACCTGAACTCTTTAGAGGTAGCACAATTACAAACTGAGAACAGTAGTTCTCTATAGATCAGAGATGAAATCTCATTTATGAAACTCTCCTACACCCAGTATCATTGATTTAGAAACATACATACATATGTGTGTGTATTTATATAGTAGCTGTTTGCATAACATAGCTTCTGAACCCTTACGGTTTCATAACACAACTTAAGTAATAAAAGGGTTTTTACCATGTGTCTTCACCTTTCTGGATTAACTCAAACTGAACACAAGTTCTTAAAGTAAGCAGCCTTTGTGATTGACTGGGATATTTCTGAGACATGCCTTTCCTAGATCTGGTCACAGCTAACCCATGATTGCACCCCTATTCTGATCTCGTTCAGTCACTTTCAGCTGATAAGCTCCCAGATTGCAACCTTAAGATTTGCTGTTAGTTTGTAAAGGTTGCAGTTACACTTTGCATGAGGTGTAAGTGGTATTTAGTTGATTGGAGGAGTGAGGTGGGGAGGAAGCTCTTGTCTCTTTAATATTTCTCATTAACTTGTTGCCTCAAAGGTAAGCTTTTAGCATAACATGCAGGAATTTGCCTACACAATATGTCCTATTAATGTAGAGGAACTAAATATGGAAAAGACTCCCACTTCCATTGTCTCTTTTATTCTGTTCCTTGAATGCCCCCGTTGGACTTCATGAGAAGTATTTCCTCCAGCTGTCAGGAAAGTTTTCACTATGATCCTAACTTTCTGTTTCCTAGCAACTCTACATCCTTCTGCTCATAAAGGAGGGTGTCTTACCCTTGTAATGAATGTAATTCTAAGCCATGGCCAATGAGAAGCAAATACTGTGGAAGAATAGACGTCATTCATACTTTAAACAGAAAGCAAAAATTTCACATCATAATTGCTTATCTGCTTTAGCATTCCATATAATTTTGAAAAAAAATGAGTATTTCCTTATATGTCCTTGCATTTCTAATTGAAATTTTTAGTTGTGGTTGGCAATGGGAACACGAACATCATTAACTATTTGGCCTTGGGATTAGGAATCACTGCTTGTAGAAGCTTGGTTTGGCAACTTCTTGTGTTTCAACATTACCAATAAGTTACTTGAGGGGTATTTGATATCCTATTTATTTTATTTAATTTTGTTATTGTTTAATTTGGCTGCCCTGCTTTGAACCTGAATTTTCTTACCTGGATGGTGGGTCAGCAGTCTGCTAAACTGGATTATGATGACATTAATTACAGATCCTACATTAAAAGATTTCAAAAGGACTGCATCCCTGCTCTGTAATACTTGTGTAAAGCAAGTCACTGAAATATCTTCAGTTGTCCCTTTATTGCGATATTTTCTTAGTGTTTCTCATGTATAAAATATCATGAGTTTGAGTATTTTTCTCTATTCCCTCTCACTTCATTATGTCATTAGTGTGTTGTGAAAGTTGACAGGGAAACCTTTAAAATCAAAGTTCCTTTTAGACATATTATATGCGGAATGTGGATGGCAGCTGTGTGGGAATTCTGCTTCCTTGAGAAATTTAGGAAGAGTTAAACATCTGATTGGTATTTGAGATTTCCTAAGAGACTAATGAGATAGTATGAAACAAAGTGAAAGCTAACTAGGGAATTACTTTTCGGTGATAGCTTTTCCACATTTAGAAACATCAGTGTTTCTTTGCAGAGGAATTAAAGATCTTTCTGATGTTTCAACAAACTATCTTTTCTGTTAAAAAGGTCAAAATTTTTACATGTTTGATTTCTTACTTCTGAAGTGGCCGGATGGCTTCCATTGTGGGTTGGAAAATGGGTACTCCAAAAGAGCAGACTTCAGTGAAAACACACTGCTGAAAAAAAGCAATTACCTATAGAACATAGGAGTTGCTATGTTGGCTGACAGTAGTAATATATTAAGCCTCAGATCTTGTCTTCAATAGAGACTTTAAGATGCTAAGAAAGGGGAAAAACTTTTCTGGATTTCAGCCATATACAAAAAAACCTACTTCTATAGCGTGCTTCCTTCTCTCTATCTTCTGCTACTTTAGTAATGTCTTCATTCTTATTTATTTTGGGCAACTTTTCCCAAAGTTTTTCCTCACTCTTAACTCAATCAATTTGTGTTTAGTCTTGCTCTTTAAACACCACCCTACATAAGCTCCCTCACGTGTGTACATTACAATCACTCTTAATTATGAGGTCACATATTATTTCTCCCACGGATACCTGCCCCATGCAGAGTTGCGAGATGGATGGCATTAAAAGCAAGTTGATATTAGTTTAAGATTTTACACTTTAAAGTGGTTCTCTGTGTTATTCTGTAGTGTCATCCAAATCCTGATCTGACCACAAAGCATTTGTTATAACAATGGTTTTCTGTAATGCTTTTCGCTGTGGTATCTTACAAGCTTTCTTATTATTAATGCATTTATTTTCAAAGCCTTCTATGAGGAAAGTGATGTTTTCCCATTTTACTTAAGGAGAATGGAGAGGCAGAAATGTCAGGGTCAAAAAATACTCATTTGAAAAGCCTAAATGAAGACTCTAAAGACTCAATCTTTCTGTGTCTACAACACAGAGCACTCCGTAAATTTAAAGCACAGATCAAGTTCAAAGCTTGGCTCCCTGTAGCTGCAGCTGCTAAGGCTTCTTTTGTTATATGACTCTGCTTCGTCCCTGAGCAGCTCCATCCTGTGCATTGGACTATCCATGAAAAAAATGCAAAGGATTATCAGAAACTCTGATGATCCTGGTGTCAACTCATCTTCGTGTGAATGAATAAAGCTAACTCTTAGCAACCAAAGGCTTTCATTGAGTGATCAGATCCTCTATTAATTAGGGAGGACATGCACTTTGCCAGTGAGTTTCACTAGTATTTGCTGCTAAGGGAAGAACTGAACAATTTAGGAACTGCAGGCTTCACTTAATGCTGCGGGGAGAAGCATCAGTTTGCTTCAGCAAAACTACCTTCTTGGTGGTGGAATCTGAACGACTCATGGTTAACACATTTATCCACGCAAGACCCAGATAAAACCAAGGCAAGCTGTTCTTTCAGCTCTACTGGTAGGGATGGAAGACAGAGAAAGGAAGTAGTTGTTTACAGCTGTGTAAGAAATCAGTGATGTGACAGACAAGTGGTATGAGCTCCAGTAATTGTGATTGCTACAGTGCCCCTTTGTTTCTGGTAGCCATGGTGTTTCTTTTCCTTTCCTTGAAGCCTCATCATTGTTCTTGCTCCTGTCCGGCTGCCTCGGTCTCTCCACCTGGCTCCCAGTGCACTCTGCCCCTCTGCCTTCCCACTCCAAATTGCGCTGCGCTCAACCTCATCCAGATGCCGCAGTACACTGTAGCTCCAGCGTTTTGTGTTCTTTATGCATCTTTCTGATGTACAGTAGCATTCTCACCCGTTTTTACCTTAATACTTGGTTTCCTGAAGAGACAGCACTATAGCAAGGGGAACTTGGTCTTGTGCCTACTGTCGTTCAGCCCTTTGTATTACTGCAATTTTATAGGTAAGATAGGGCCGTAGAGGAAAGCTCTCTTTCTGCAGTGACTTACGCCTAACACTTGCTCACCAGCACAGCCAAGACATGTACATGGTGAAAGTACATGTTACATTGAAATTTTTAAGTGAAGAGGATTAAAATTTGTCTCCTAAGTATGAAAGTCTTAATGCCTCTGTTTTGCTTGACTATCTTTATGTTTTCCCCTCTCCTTTGGCATGTGCTGAGTGAAGTTTTAAAACATGACTGCTCATCGGAATGTGTAACAAGATGATATTGTAGGGAGATGAAGAGGGATAATACCTCTGTGACTGCTGTACTTAACTTGATGAAAGACAAGCTTTTAAAAACTCTTTAAAAATAGGTGTTCTGCCAGCATTTCTCCCGTCAATTTCATGCTGCTGTGTGGAAAGTGCTAGGTATCAATTCCACCCTCCCCCTTTTTTTATAAATTTACTTAGTTTGTCTAATGCATGGGTAAAGACACTGAAACATCCCACAGTTTCTGTAGCTTTTTTACAGTTGGAAATTGATAGGGTAATATCAACTTTACTAATATCTCAGCATTTGAGACTTCCTATTCGCATAGTCTTTCACACACACACACAAATCTGTTCCAGGCAGAATTTCTAGAATCACAGAACGGTTAGAGTATGGCCTTGCTCTGGACTTGCTCCATCAGATCCATGTCCTTCATACGTTGGGGGCCCCACAGCTGGACACAGTCCAAAGTGGATTTCTGAATGTTTGTAATTGCTTTCTGTTCTTGAATGGCTTGCAGAACTTTTGCACTAACCAGAATTAACATGGTATGATCCAAGAAGAGCTTTGAAAGCTCCTTCGAAAGCTTTCTCAGAAGCTGGAAGTCAGACAGCATTGAATCAAAGGCAAAATGTTCTGCCCAAATGCTCCATCCCCATCATCTCCTCTTAATTTGAGTTGCTGACCTGGAAGTAGGCAGACAGATGGATACATGCCCTTCTGCTGCGTTTTGCAGTGACAGAACAGCCCAAGTACTTTTGTTACATCTGTGTTGTGTTTGCTCAGCTTTTTTAGACAGAGCTTTCAAATTACTAACCATTTTCTGGTGCTTCTGTTTTTGTGATTGCTAAATCAAATATATATTTTTGGGGCTGCTGTTACTGACAAAACCTTTGATACCCTGTCCTTTCCCATTCCCAGAATCAAGTTGCAGTTTTGGATGCTCAGAAGCTGTGCAGCTTCATGGATGATTGCTGGTGTAAGAAACAGATGTGCCACACTGTGATTACCAGCAACTTCTCACAGAAGCTTATACTCCTGGCTGTGAGCTATTATCAAAGTAGTCGCTGTGATCATCCCGTTAGTCCATTCTGGAATATTTTAAAGCCAAATATTTGATCACTTAAGCTGGCCCGTTATTCCAGCACTGCAAAAGCTTACGGCTGAATATCAAACAGGACTGATTAACTTTCAACTGCCTAATGGCTGAAATTACAGATTCTGTGATTTCTTGATTTAAGCTAGAGCTGAGGAAGCACTCTTTTTTTGCTGAAACTAGTCAGAAGTAGTTGATGGAGGGGAAAGAACTTGCATAGCTTTGATTTCAGTGTGAATTACTGTGCAGAGCAGTGAGGAGTACTGTTATACTTGCAATGAGGTACACGCAAGATTAGCAGGCAAAAGACTTTTTCCTTAAAACTTATGGCCTTATGTATTAAGGCCATTCTTAAAACTTATGGCCTTATACAAAAAGGTGCCATAGATGCTTAGGATCTTGGGCACTTGGAAAATGAGACTGCAGCACCTGGTGTTGGCATTCATACTTCAGAAACAACTTTGCAAGAACTCTGTGGTTTTCCTATACTTGGGTTGTTTTTTGTGTTTTTTTTTTTTTTAAAGATGCATTTGGCTACTGTGGAAGAGTATAAGCAGGTTATATTTAAGCAAGAGAGCTGTAATACTGAGCACCCAGGTGAAGTCCTGACTGCTGCGCACTATTTTTGACTCAGTCTGGCAGTGAAGTCCAACATTTACAGAGAAATAGCTACTTTTCTGTAGCTCCAGATAGAGGTAGCTCATCTGTGATATGTGCTCACATATACATCATACAGGGAAGAAAGCATGGGGTTAAAATATTCAGTTTCAACAGGCAACATTCTTCAGAGCATCTATAGGTACTACTGAATTTCACAATTACAAGTGGAAAGTTCACTTCTTTACAGCCCAAGTCGTTAGTATAAAAAAAAATGGAAATCACTGAACCTTCTTTCCCCTCCCCCAGAATGCCTCCCAAAACGTTTACAAAACATGTAAACCATTTCAGTAATTAGATGAAGAAGTGCACTCAGTTTTCTCTTCCTCCTCTACCCCCTCAGCCCCTGTAATGCTTGGAATATGCTCTCTTTCCTCCCTTTCTTTTATTCCGCCCATTTATACAGACATCTAGGGTCTAATATAGGATTGGCCCACTTTGCCAGTACATGAAGTCTTTTCCAAGTAGGTGTCCTAACAGTTGTTGTAACAATCTAAACAAATTTTTCTTTTTCAGCTTCTCAGCCCGTCTGCCAAAGAGACATATCCATTATTCACATGGTGTTAATCATCTGGACTAAAAGATGAACAGTGCAGGAAGAGCTCTGTGTAAAGAACACTGGAGTAACAGCCACACCTTGTACTGTGCTCCAGTCACAAAGGGCAGGATTCGTATCATCAGCCATTGTATTTCCACATCATTGATGTCTTTATTTGAGCTCTAACCAGTCGAGACGTTTAATAGTCAGGGAAGAGGCACAGGTACTTTTAGGTCATGATTTGTTTGACCTGTTTTAGATGTAGTGGATGCTAGCATGAGATGATTCATGCCCTGTGAATGCCCATTTTTCTCCACTGGCTGGAAAGGGAACCTAAGGTGACTCTCACAGATGGAGGCATCAGTACTTGTTCTGATCCTTCACAATGCTTTTTGGCTAGTCATTGTGAATTAATCAGCATTTTTCTTCCCCCAAAAATGAAATATCATATGTCAAGGAATGTCATGAGATTAATTTTTGCATCTTTGTGAAAGCACAGACAGAAAATGGGTCGATATCTGTGGTGTTCATAGTAAAAATGTGAAATGAGGGAATAAAACATTGTGATGAAATAAGCAAAAATGGAACAATTTTCATCTCTTCATTTCCTGTCTCACTTGAGACATCCTTGTAGTGTGTTATGCCTGCTTGTACCAGAATAGGGACTGCTCTCTATTTTTTTTTTTGCTGCGTGTGATGGGAATGTGTTTGCTTTAGCCAAAAGTAATTTGAGAAATTCAGTAACTTCTTTCACACCTCTCTTTTTGCAGTTGAATTCAGTGGACCAAGTAAAATGGGTAGCTGTGGGTGGGAGGAAGGATATTACAGGTTATTGCAGAAATTTATATTTTATCCTGTTTTATTTTCTTGTCCATTTAGTGGATACTAAGGAAAATACTTTGAACCTAGTGAGAAATCTCTTTCTGTAGGTGGTGTGTGGTGAATGTGTGGCTGAATAGGGGATTTTTTTTCCTCCTCTGAGGAATGGTAGGATAACAGCAGAGGAGGGAGAGTTTTTAACAATGCCCAAGCAAAATGGGTATGCGAAGAGGATTAATGAAGGCAAAGGGGTTTATTCCTAATGGATTTAGCCAAGAGATAGTGCTTTGCAGTAACAAAAATTGTTGACGAACCTGAAAGGAAAAAAATTCTGGATGTTGTGAAAATGTTTGACGCCAGTAAAGTAGCAAATGTTTCATACAAAAAATCCTGACCTGCTGCTTAGCCACTCTAATAACATTAGTTATTAATCACTCATCAGTACAGCAGCTTTTTCCCTTTCTTTCACTTTAGGCATCAAATTGAGCACAGATTTTAAAGTTAATTGCTTAATGTAGTTTTGGCTGTGGTTTCTAGGTGTTGCACTGAGATTTCTCTCTGGGGAGCTAAGAAATAGGAAATTTCTGTTCCTCAAACTCTTTGTGCTGAAAGCCATGTTTCCTCTTTGTATATGTGAAACTCGAGGTCCCTTGCCAAGGCTCTTGATTAGTTCTGCCAGAATTTCTCTAACATGCAGTAGAAATACAGAGGCTGATGTTGGGTTCAGTCCCACTGTCAATAGGGAGTAATTAAAATTGTTGTTCAAGTTTATGATACCACTCCAAAATGCCTGAGTAGCATTTCCTCTTGATATGTCCTCTTGCCTGTGTGTAAATACGTATACTATGAGTATATACACAAATGCAGGTGGTATTAATAGCACCAGTACACTGTGGTGTGGTGCAGAAAGAAGAAAGAGTGCCAGAACCACACTAATAAAAACTCAGGAACAGCAAAAGAGGGAAAACAAAAGGGCTCATTTCCTTGGTACTAAGCACTTATCTCGCTTTTATATTTTACCATTGACTCTTGTTTGTTAGTTCAGTACAGGCATTAAAAAATTTGGGATACCAGACTTGTGGAAATTGATTCTATGATTTAAGAACATATCACAGGAACATACCTAACAGCATGTAGGTATGGTTGTGATACAGTGTTTGGAACTATGAAAATAGAAAAAAGATCTGGGGAAACATAACAACAGGGTGGGCTGGAAGGGACTTTAAAGATCACCTAGTTCCAATGCCCCTGCCCTGGGCAGGGACACCTCCCACTAGACCAGGCTGCTCAAAGGCCCATCCAGCCTGGCCTTGAACACTTCCAGGGATGGGGCATCCATAACTTCCCTGGGCAACCAGTTCCAGTGCCTCATCACCCTCACAGTAAATAATTTCTTCCTAATATCTAATCTACATCTCCCCTCTTTCAGCTTAAAACTGTTACCCCTCGTCCTATTGCTACATTCCCTGATAAAGAGTCCCTCCCCATCTCTCCCGTAGGCCCCCTTCAGGTACTGGAAGGCTGCTGTAAGGTCTCCCCAGAGCTTTCTCTTATCCAGGCTGAACAACCCCAACTCTCAGCTTGTCCTCACAGGAGAGGTGCTCCAGCCCTCTCATCATCCTCTTCATGACCCTCCTCTGTGCTTGCTCCAGTGCTCCTTCCATGAGAAGGTCCATGCCCTCCCTATGTTGGGAGCCTCACAGCAGGATGCAGTGCCTCAAGTGATGCCTCATGAGTGCAGAGTAGAGGGGCAGAATCACCTCCCTCGATCTGCTGGTCACACTTCTCTTGATGCAGCCCAGGATACAGTTGGCTTTCTGGACTGTGAGTGCTTGTTGTTGGGTCATGTTGAGCTTCCCATCAATCAACACCCCCAAGTCCTTCTCAGGGCTGCTCTCAATCCATTCTCTGCCCAGCAATATGATGTGTCAGAAAACATGAAGAGAGAAAACTGCTGAGTTTGAACATATGTATACTGAAAGTGATTCATTGATTACAGGTCATGAGTAAGATGTTAACAACAATAATGATTGCTTCATTAATTTCCTGAAAGATGTGATGGGCTTGAATTGGTTGAGATGGTGCTGTCATTTCTGGTAAGATCACAAGTACTCTTGCCTGTTAGAGGGGCAAACGTTGTGCTGTGGATGACGTCAGACTAGATGAACATCCCATGTGTTTTCTTCTAAAATACCTGTGAATGAAAGTAGGGTTTTTACCAATGACTGTGACAGTAACATGGAGAGATAGAGAGTAATGCTGGTTTTATACCCCTGTTTTGGAAAAGCCAGCTTTGTGTGGCTTGTGATTCATGTGCCCTTGGTTTTACTAGTGCTGAGGAAAAAAATTCCTATTCAGACATCGTAAACTCACCAAAATGTTGCCCACACCTAAGTACTCCTAAAGATTTTTCAAACTCTAAACCGATTATGCAGTTATGTTAATTTTGCATTTATGGTTATCAAGTTATTTCCAAGGAATTTGAAACTGAAGGGATTAATACAGGGAAGTGCTCTGTGAAGAGTTTGAATTTTATTAAAAATGGCTTCGTATATGTACTGTCTCTTTCAGCTCCTTCCAACACTATTGATATACATCTATTGAGTTCTTAAATATTCTGATGAGTCTGCAGCAGCACATGATATGCTAGTAATGGGGTAACAAGACTACTGCAAATATTTCCTGTTTGCAGCTGTGCTGGCTGGGTCAGGTCTCTCCTTTGCTCTTCCCACATGTGCTGCTGCCCACGTAGGATGAGGTGACTGTGCACCAGATGTGGGAGATGGGAGTTTGGGACCCACCAACTGTTTCACCCAATAGCAGCATGTAGGTATGTTGTGATACAGTGTTTGGAACCGTGGAAAAGATCTGGGAAAACATAACAAAACTTGAACCGGGTGGGGGGGGTTTTTTGNTCGGAAAACCAAACCACACGTGTCGCCGGGGGGGGGGTGATTTTTTGGATTATTTTTTTTCTTTGGTCGTATGAGTTAGGAGAACGGTGAGCATCACAGCAGTACCTAGGAACATTTGTGAAAACGTGCTCCTTTCTGTTTATAGTCTGAGGGCTGTTCTAGATGACTAAATTTTACTCTTATTTGCTCTTGCCAACAATTTTGGCAGAGAGATCTGGCTGTGTGCCAGGCTGTGCAGTCTCTCCAGACATTGAAGCCACCTGCTGAAAGGACAGTAGGACAGATGCTCCTACCAGTGGGAAATGCTCTGGCCACCGCAGGTGCTGGTCCATGCTCTCCAAGAGGCAGCAGTCCTTTCATGGGCAATTGGTCTCTTATTTTGGCCAGACAAATGGTGGGCCACAGATGGTGGGTTTGGTCAGTTTTAGTCTTTGTTCTTTTTGGTGGATGGATTCAGGGGTCAGGCAGAAGGCTGTGGGTGAGAGTGTACTTTCTGTGGTGAGCATAAGCAGGAATGACCCTCCTCAGATGGTGGAGTGGACAAGATTGCAGCCAGGGAGGTAAACGGGGGACAACCCCCACCACCATCCCTAGATCCTGTATGGCTGCAGCAGGGGTGCACACTGGGCTCAGTGGAGTGGCTAGAAGCCCCCCATAAGGGGAAGGGACTGGACTGGTACTGGGGCTGCTCATATAGGTGACTGTGAGTGGAAATGGGGACTTGTTTGAATCCGCATGCTGGGAATAGAGGAGGCTTTTCTCAGTTCTGTGTGACCCCCATCATGCTGCTCTTTTGGTTGAGAAAAGATAATGTTCATAGTTCAGGTTTTCACCAGCTTGATTAATTGAAGTGGTATTTGCAACCAAGTCTTACTCTTATCCAGACTTCTGTAATCCTTTGTCCTATTACAAATGCATATTTGATTAGCTTCCTACTTTATAAGGCTTCCTTTTAAGCTATTTCACAGGCTGGCTTTTGAGGAAAAAAATCTAGCAAATCACATGACAGCAGTTGCATGGAATTATCTAGAAGATCCTACTGGACTGAGCCAATCTCTTTCCACTAGGCAGAAGATGAATTTTGCAGTCTCTTTTCTTCTGATAGGCCATGCACACAGTTAAACCTTGTCACACACCTCAGTGCACAGGCACGACGTGATGGGAAAAGCTGGCTACAGAGCTAAGGAGGGACCCAGGCAGGGCTCTGGTGGGAGCTCTTCTGTGCTTCTGTTAAAAGGCTATGTGGCCCACTTTGCACATAAGGCTAGGTACCAACAGTCCAGTTTATTTTAACTTTGTCTTTAAAGATTGTAGTTCATATTTCAGTGACTGTTATACCTAGGTTAAAAATGTTTTAGGTTTGAGGCTAATCTCAGTTTTGATCTTGAAAAACTGCAACTAGAGCCTTCTGTTCAAAATCTTTTCAAGTGAAAAGAGGGTTCTTTCCTAATATACACCTTACAAATGTTGTGACAATGTGAATCTGGGTACTTCTGAATCCAAATGCTTTCAAACCAATACTTTGTATTGTTTGTGAAGACCATGTATTCTCTTATAGTCTTAATAATTACAGGCTATACATATTTGCATTGGTGTTGCTGCTGTTGTGCTTTATGCTTATTTAAATGAGAATTTAGCAGGAAAAAAGTAGGAATTTAGCGGGTATCAAAGCTAGAAAACACCCATCCACTGATAGTGAAACTCAAAAGTAGATATTTCTATTTTTTCACTAAATTAGTGTGGCAGGTTGACCCCAGCTAGCAGCTAAGCCCCCACCCAATAGCTCGCTTACTCCTGACAGGAACACAGGGAGAGAATTAGAAGAGCAAAAGGGAGGAAAACTTGTGGGTCAAGATGAAGACAGTTTAATAAGTGAAGTGAAGCTGCGCATGCTAACAAATCAAAACAAAGAATTTGTTCATGGCTTTCCATTGGCAGGCAGATGTCCAGGTGCTTCCCAGCATGCAGGGCCTCAGTATATGCAATGGTTGCTTGTGAAGGCAAATGCTATAGCTGCAAACGTCCCTCCTTTCCTTCTCCTTTCCCTGATCTTTTATTGCTGAGCCCAATGTCATATGACATAGAACAGCCCTTTGGTCAATTCATGTCAGCTTTGCTGGTTGTGTTCACTTCCAACTTCTTGTGTGCCCCCAGCTGGGAGGCAGAGTGGAAGGGGAAAAAACCTAAACCAAAAAAACCCCACCCCAAAATCTCTTCGTGCTGTGTAAGCCCTGCTCAGCAATAGCCAAAACAATGGTGTGTTATTAATGCTGTTTTAATCATAAATCCAAAGTACAGCATCACAGAGACTGCTATGAAGAAATTCAGCCCCATCCCAGCCAGATCTAGTACAATTAACAGCTCTAATAGTGTATTTGTTTTGCTGTCTGTTCGTTGTGGCTGTTACCTGCACTTCTGTGGCATTAAAAACTCTAACGCTGTTTTTGTTTGTCGTCTTGAAAGTTACTTGTTTGTTTTCTTGGAATCTGCCACTTAAACAGCCTAGAGTTCTCCATGCCAGTTGCTGCTTGTCTGATCAAGTCGCACCCACTAAGAAAAGAGAGGATGTGTCTGATAATTCCAGACAGATGGAGTGGTCTTGCCACAGAGGCTATGGAGAGTGGCAACTAAACAGATTAAACTTGATGAAGTCATTGACAGACTCGCACAATTAACATACTGATGCATATCTTTCTTGCTTCCATCTGTCAGTGTGGATAATTCATTTCATTACTGTGAAATTCACTTCACTTGACGTTCTGAGCTGATTTTGTACCATAATTCACCTGCTGTGCTACTCGTGCGTTTCTTGAAACAAACCCTTTGAATCAAATCTATTTCAGTAGTGCGCTGTGATCCTTTCATCCTTGGAAGTGGTTTTATAGGTCTTAATATTGTGGTGGCAATGAGTTCAGAATTATAGTAGCCAGTGACTTAGAAGTGTTTAAGTCCTGTCAACTTTACAAATGTATTCAACTTTACAAATGTGACTGTTTTGTTCTTAATGGCTTTAAGATCCTCTATCTTGTTACTTTTGCAACCAAGCAAGTAATAGCACTACGAGGGCGGATCCTGCCTGTGGAGCACTGGCTAGGTGGTTAGCTGTTGCAAGGATCCTCTGACCAGAGTATCGTGAACACTGAATTATGAGCTAATCTTATAGAAACTCTTTTCAAATACAAAGTAAATCAGGGTCAGGGTTGCTCAGAAGACCTCTCGCATGAATTCTGAATTTATTCCTGTGCTTTGAAAGTGCAGAGAAATCCAAAATTGCAGTGATAAAAAATAAGTTGCTTCATACAGCACTTATTTTATCAAGTGAAAAATTATTTCCAGTTACTAGCTGTGATGGTTTGGGGAATGAAAATGTTCAGGGCTTAACAGTCCTCATTCCTGTTCTGAAGTTGTTGACTAATAAAATGTGAACACATGAAATCACCTGTGGACTTGTTAGCACTGTGACTCCTTCTGCCTGGATTGCATACAGGGTTGGCTGAAGCTCTTCTGTTGATAGTTTCTTTTGTGGTGGACCTCATATAAAGACACTTGTTTTATTTGCTAGAGGCAATCTGTTGTTCTCCCAAGGTGAGTCAGAGAATCCAAGGTGTTGATGTCAGTCTTCAGATATTGCAGAGGCTGCATTTGCCACAAGACTTACAGAACCATGTACCTAGTGTGCGGCTAGCTCCTGGAACCAGAAAACTTTGGAAAGGCAGATCTGATTCTGCTGCCACCCTTCTGTCAGTATCGATGAGTTAAGTTTCACTTATATGTATTTACACAAAGATCATTAATTGCTATTGATAAATTGTTGATTGACAAAAGACATTGATTAATAAAAGGTGTTGATCAAGAAATGCTGGCTTGTTTGAGAAACACTTTGTCATATCACTGCTTGCTAACTCCTCAGGGAGCAGTGCAACTTGGAAAGAATTCACTTTTTCCTCAATTAACTGAAGAACTGTAGAGAAAAAGGCCAAGCCTTCCTGGAAATCATAGTTTCATCTTTGCTGTGTCTTTATCTCTCTGCTGAGCTGAGAGAATATCTGTTGTCTCACTTCAGGTATTTTTTTTTTTGTTCTTTAAAGGTATCCCCAGTAATACTGGTTTCATTCGTAGCTCGAATTCACAGGCAGAAATGGAGAGAGGCTTTGGGGGTGGGGCAGCTTATTGCTGTGCTGCTCGTGGTCTTTGTTAGGCTCAGGAGCTCATAAAATGGGGAAGAAACCTTTCCTTTGCTGTTTTCTTGCAGATTTGGTACACAATTGCATGTTTTACTGTGCCAAACTGTGGCACTGGTACCTCAGGTGCACAGTGTGCCTCTTCCCCCTTTCTCTGTGGCACTGCTGCGGGACGCTTTTTTGTAAAACACGAAGTTTTAGGGCGGCTGACTTTCACGTCCAGACAGATGCTAGGAGAAGCCTGGACCCACAGTACACTTGTAAATTCAGACAAAGGTTTCAGCCACTCTGTGGGACCTGATGTTTTGGGTGCTTTATAGCTAATGCTTGTACCGGCTGCTGGCTTGCCTGGAGCTATTCCCGCAGATTCAAGTAGTATTAAAATAATTGATCCTACTCACTGCAGCACTAACATTTGGATTGCCAGAACTCCTTTGTGGTGGTGTCATGTCCGTTAACATGCAGTGGGAGTTAGGGGTTAAAGATGACAAAGGAATGAAAAGTATCAAGCACAAAATTCTCTCACGTACTGAAACACACAGCTGGCATAAACTTTTCTTTTCATGCATGTCAATAGATGAGGGTCAGGATGTATTTCTGTATTTCTGTGCAACTGGCAGCTAACTTCTTATTACTACTACATAGAAACTTTTTCCATGATTATGATGAGACCACAAAAGGAAGCTTGTTTTACATCTAGTGAGTGCTTCTGAAATTTCCCTTTTTTTCATGTTTAAGCTTTTTATTTATTTGTTTGTTTAAATAGATGAACCTTCTGCAGACGATTTTCATGGTCTTGGTGCTGAACAAAGTATATAAGAAATGAGCTATTGAGTCTTCTGCAGCCAGGGGAGAACTTTGCACTACTATGCCAACATCTATGCTGAAGTTAGGTCCAACTCTTTAATTTTTATGCTAGGAGTTCCTGAAAATTTCACTTCAGTGAAAAACCTATAGCTTCATGTGTTGATGGTTTTGAATGAAAAACTTCTACCTTGAACTTATCAGAGCAGATCTGCTTAAAATATCATGATGAAATAGAAGCATGTGTGTAAAAACTGATTAGTCAGTGTGTCTGTGCATGAAGAAGCTACAGAGTCTTAGAAGAATGCTTTGAACTTTCAAGTCTTGCTATAATGAAAGTATTACTCTTTGTCTTCAAACAATTCTGCCCCTCCTTCTTTTGCCCTCAGTATAGCCTTTGAAGCAAAGAATGATGGCTATATATATAATTATACATATATATTATTTTATAAACTTGGACTAAAAAGAGAAAAAAGTCTTGAGGGGAAAAATTACAAAAGTATAAATACCTTTTAGATGCTTTCACTTTCTAGGGCCCAGAGAGAACATCTATGTTGTTACTCAACATGCCCAAGCCCTACAGGAGCTGCATAAAACTTTATATAGGAAGGGGAAAAGGATGGCAGACTTAGCACAGATGGTGGATAAATTTGANTAGAAGCATGTGAGTATAAACTGATTAATCAGTGTGTCTGTGCATGAGAAAGCTATGGATAGTCTTAGAAGAATGCTTTGAACTGTCAAGTCTTGCTAAAATGAAAGTATTACTCTTTGTCTTCAAACAATTCTGCCCCTCCTTCTTTTGCCCTCAGTATTGCCTTTGAAGCAAAGAATGATGTCTATATATATATAATTATACATATATATGATTTTATAAACTTGGACTCACAAGAAAAAAGTCTTGAGCGGAAAAATTACAAAAGTATAAATTCCTTTTAGATGCTTTCACTTTCTAGGGCCCAGAGAGAACATCTATGTTGTTACTCAACATGCCCAAGCCCTACAGGAGCTGCATAAAACTTTATATAGGAAGGGGAAAAGGATGTAAGACAGCACAGATGGTGGATAAATTTGAGTAGTTATCCCAAAACAACAGTATTATGGGTTCCATAATCTTAGTATCTGTCAAGTTTTGTCTTTTGATTCATAATCAGGGAACATTCAAGCCAGCCCATGTGTGAGATGCATCTCTAATGAGAAGGAAAAGAATCATTTGGAAGCTATTGAAACAATTAGCATTTCACTTTTTCTCCATTGTGTCACATGGTGCTGTCTTATTCCTGCAGAAACTTTGGCTTCTTGCTTTCTACTATGTGAGGTAGTTCTTGGCTGGATGGCAGGGCTCAAAAGCTACACTTACAAATGCATTATAAATAGTCAGGTAATTTCAGGCTAGGTAAATCCTTCAAAATTTGCACCACAAATGAGCAAGCTGCGTTCTATTATGGTTTGCAGGTCAATAAACCTTCAGCACAGATGTGCTGAGTGAAATGCCAGGTTGAACTCTTCTCACCAAGAGTCTCATGCAGAAAGCCAAGTGCTGACCTTCTGCCTAAATACAGAGACAGAGGGTGAGTGCTTCTGAGTGGTTGCTAACTGGACCTGATGGGGAAAAAAATGATGAGAAAATTAGTAGTTGGAACTACTTCAGTACTTTCCTCAGTTCTGCTTCTTAAATTTGAACAAACAAAAAGACACCACAGGTGGATCAAAATAAACATTTAGTTGCCAAGCTTTTGGGAGTCCTAATGTTATTACAAATCATGAAATGAAAAGACTCCTTCCTCAATTAGCAGTTCCTGCCTTTTAAATATTAGTTAGATTTTTTTTTAGTATTAGTATAGTTTGGATTAGCTTTCAGGCTTTGCTGATATTCTGCTCAGAGACTTAGTTTAGATAATCTCAAGTCTTTAAGGGTGGACTGCATAAGTAGAGGTAAACAAGGAGAAAGATGGAATTAAAAGTAAAATCAAGCCTCAGTCTCCTCTTCTTTATCCTATCCAAAGGATCAGTTTCAATTTTGGGTTGCTTTACCTATCTTGATTCCAGCAGAGACACTAATCTGCCATGTTTATAAGAGGTGATGTGCCTCTAGAGAGTCACGCACTGCAGGAGGAATCCAGGGTAACAATATATTCTGTAGCTTTGGAGAAGACTGAATTGGTAGCTATATTGCAAGTTGTTTTGCCTTTTGTAACTTTGTCAGTGGCTGATTTCCATCCACTGTGACAAGCGAAACTTTAGGCCCAAACCCCACACTTTCTGGTGCTTAATCACAAACCCTAGGGGAGGGAGGAAAAAGGGAGTATGAATGGAATAAGAAAATTAGTGACCTGAAGTTTTATTTTTTGATCAGCGTAACAAATGTGTGTCTCTCTGTTTTGTATATTTTCAGCTGGATTTACAGTACAGATAGATAACACTAATACTGCTTGAAATCCTGTGAAGTGGGGGAATCTCCCCTTTCATGTCCAGTGACAAAAGACACAATAGCAGACAAGGATAGGTTGGGAATATACAGTGCGTGCTGGCTCATCTCATTCTTTCTTAGCCCAGTTGTAGGTTCCTCCTACTAAAGCAAACAGGATATTAAAATGTAAAAGTGCAAGGAGCGTTAGCTCCTTAGAGCTGTTTGGGGAAGGTCAGCAGTTGTTCTGCAATCTATCTCTCTAAATGTGGTTGTGGATACAGATTTCATTTTGGGAGTTCTCAGTAAGTATTCCATTTGGATTTGAGAGATATCTTTTGGATTGTACTGTTTGCATTACATGCCGTCTGTTTGTGTTGTCAAATAAGTAAATTCTCTCCTGCTATTTTGAGATTAAATACTTGCAGCTGGTAAGTATGCATGTTCTTTTACTGAAATGACTCTCTGTTACTTTAGAGGCTATGTTCTTTGGCTAGAAAACAGAGTCCTGAAAATTATTTTGTATCAAATTTACTCCAGCGTGAGTCTGTGTTCGTAGGCATTTAGCATAAATCTGGTTCCAAATGTTCAAAACAAGGCTAAAAAGAAGTCAACACACTTGACATCCCTGACAGAAATTAAGTGTATTGGTAATCTCTAAAGACCGTATTCTGCCCCTTGACTTATATTGATATCACTGCAAATAATTTTAGATATATATTGCTCAATGTGGTGGAAGATGGAAAAATCTGGGCATAAATCAGAATTGATTAAGCAGTGTATGATTTAGCTTTGCATGTGAATGAGCTTTGAATTTGTTTATCAAATGAAAATAAATGACAGTATTCAAGAAAGTGAAAACACATAGGAATCTACTGTACTAGAAAGAAATCTGGAAACAAGAGTGGGCAGGATTATGTTATGTGAGTTTTTTGTTCTTCATTCATCAATGCCAATGTTACTATCCCCATAGTAGTAGAAAAAAAGATGGGATTGGTGTAAAATGTAGCAGAATTAAGAATAAGCTATTGCTTAGGGCAAATAAATAGGAGTACTGTTATGTAAAACATTACCTTTCTGTCCTGTTTCTACTTGACTTAGCATTATATAGCTAATATACAAGGTAAAATGCGGAAATCAGCTTGTTCAATTTTACAAAGTAAGACATTTAGAAGATATTTCTAAGCACACAAAAAAAATTTTGTCTATTATCATTTACTCAAAATGAAGAAAATCTGAATAAGACAGCGATAGCTTAGAAGCTTTACAGTCTTCAAATTGAAGGATAAACAGATATAATAAATTATGTTTTATTAGATTAGTCTCTGAGAAACAGTCATCTTAATAGAATGAAAGCAAAACACAGCTGCTAAGGGTATTGCAAATTTCATTCATCAAAAGCTTTTCTGTGTCCTAATTTTAATGCTTCTTATGAGGTGAATTACTTCTGCTGTATCATCTGTCCCTTTTCTGAATAAAAGTTAAAAAGTTCTGAATAAAACTTCTGAATAAAAAGTTAAAAAACATTCTAATTTAGCAGTATTGTTATAGTGGTTATCCAAAACTAAAAAAGCAAGCTCTTGGTAATATTTACAGTAACTTAAGTGAACGAGGTACTCATGTTTTGAGAAAGGCTTAGGCTAGGGTTCCTACGTGCAATCTTTTTTGTAGCTTTCTAGTAGTCATTTTACTTGCAATGTTTACCAGTTTTTAAGCAGGACTAGGCATAATCGTTCTATAAATATCATGGATCACGTCTTGAATCCTACAGAGCAGCTGTTCATGGCTGTATGAATAATTTACTGATTAATTACACATAGTCCCTTAAACTACTAATTCCTATCAGTTTGTTGTAAAGCCTAGAGTCTAATACCACATGACACTGACTCAAAGATCACAGGACTTTCTAAAATATTTGGATTGTTTTCCTAGCTAATGTCTTTATTTAGGAAAAAGTGACCCAGGGATTATTTTTAATCTTTCAGAAGCCAAGACACCTGACTACAGGACTTGTTCCTACCTTTTGTCTCCAGCTGTGACCTACTAAAAATATTGTAACCCAAGAAAAATAAGATGAGAACTAACTTCTGGCAGCTATCATGGTTTTTGGGGGGGTAATTTATCCAAGTAGAATTATTCTACCAGTATAAACTTGAGACTGCAGGAAATGCTTAGACCTTTCTCCTGGGGCAGGGATAGCTGGGAGACCTGCCTGCAAAAGGTGTGCCCAAGTGGAGGACGTCCTACAGCAGGTGGCTGAGCTGTAAGGGGTGGTGTGGAGGCTATATAGCATCAGGGAGGCTGAGAAAGAGTTAGCTGTTTCTGAGTGCAGTCTTCAGTGGACCTGCAGCCCATGGCCAAACAACCAAAAACTCCCATACTGGTGCATACAGAAGTGGGCAGGGGGGATGAGCAATAATGCTGAAAAATGGAAGCTTGCAACAGGGACCAGCAGGAGGAAGAGACTTCCCCCAAAGCCTGAGGTGTCCTTGCAGAACCACTTCACTGCTCTGCAGACTGAAGAGGAAAGGCCAGTCACATCTGGAGAGTTGCTTGAGCTGAGTACGGCAGCCTGATCTGCTCCCTGTGTAACAACCACTGCAGATAAGAGAAGGCAACAGGCAACTCTCTTCAGGGAGGTACAGAGGCACCCATCTGTTGAGCTGATGCACTCTCTAGGGAGGTGCGCTCCTTACCAGTGGCTCATATCAGGGATGTTACCAAGGGGCTATAGTCCCAACTATTATCTGCTGTTGTTTTTTCACTTGGGCACCAGTGATACCACTAGAAGCAGCCTGAAGGGGTATCAAGAAGGATTATTAAGCCCTGGGAGTGGTGTTAAGCGACTCTGGAGCACAGGTAGTTTTTCATCAATCCTCCTGGTCAAAGGGAAGGGGGTGGGTGGGGCCAGTGGAATCTGATGCATCAACAAATGGTTACAGGACTGGTGCCACAGATAGGGGTTTGGCTACTTAAACCACGGGACTCTGAGAAACCTGCTCTACTGGGCTCCATCTGTCAGAGAAGGGAAAAGAGCATCTTTGATCAGAGGTTTGCCAAGCTTGTATAGAGGGCTTTAAACTAAAGATGTCGCAGGAGGAGAATCTCAATCCATCCCACTCCTACTAGTTTGCCAGTTCCAGCAACAGATGGCTCCGGAGCCTGCAGAAGGATCACAGATCAACAAGAGAGTACCAGAGTGCATCACAAAGGAATTCCAGCCAGTAAGTCAGCTTCATCAGGGGCTCAACTTAAATGCATCTATGCAAACACACATAGCATGGGGAATAAACAAGGGCAGTTAAGTCTTGCACGTGCCTACGGGGCTATGGTCTTATTAGTGTCATGGAGATGTGGTGGAATGGCTCCCAGGACTGGAGTGCTGGAATGGAAGGATACAGGGCCTTCAGGAAGGGTAAGTAAGGGAGACAAGGAAGGGGTGTTGCCCTTTATGTCAATGACCATCTGGAGTGCATAGAGATCCTCCTGGGGATGGATGAAGAGGCAATTGAGAGCTTATCGTCAGGATTAAAGGTAGGGCAGGGATAGGTGATGTTATAGGTGGAGGTCTTCTACAGGCTATCCAATGAGGAAGATCGAGTGGATAAGGTCTTCTGCAGGCAGATTGGAGCAGCGTCATGTTCAGAAGCCCTGGCCCTCACTGGGGACTTAAACCACCCTGATATCTGTTGGAGGAACAACACAACAGGCCATAAGCAACCCAGGAGGTTCCTGGAATGCATCAGTGATAATGTCCTTCTCCAAATGATGGAAGAGCCAACAAGGAGAGGTGGTATGCTGGATCGTGTTCTCACCAACAAGGAGGGGCTGGTGGAGAATGTGAAACTCAGGGGCAGCCTTGGCTGTAGTGACCATGAAATCGCGGAGTTTGAGATCCTTAGGGCAGTGAGGAGGGCACACAGAAAGCTCACTACCCTGGGCTTCAGGAGAGCAGACTTTGGCACCTTCAGAGTGTTCTGCTTGGTAGACTACCATGGGATAAAGCACTGGAGGGAAGAGGTTTCCAAGAAAGTTGGTTAATATTCAAGGATTACGTCCTCCAAGCTCAGTTACAATGCATCCCAACAAAAAGGAAGTCAGGCAATAACGCCAGGAGGCCTACATGGATGAACAAGGAGCTCCTGGACAAACTCAAACACAAAAAGGAAGCCTACAGAGGGTGGAAGCCAAGGACAGGTAGCCTGGGAGGAATACAGAGAAATTGTCCAAGCAGACAAGAATCAGGTTAGTAAAGTTAAAGCTCAGATAGAGTTAAATCTGGCCAGGGATATCAAGGACAACAAGAAAAGCTTCTACAGGTACATCAGTGGTAAAAGGAAGACTAGGGAAAATGTGGGCCCTCTCCAGAAGGAAACAGGAGACCTGATTACCCAGGATATGGAGAAGGCTGAGGTATTCAATACCTTTTCTTCCTTGGTCTTCACTGGCACATGGTCTAGCCACACCTCACAAGTCACAGATGGCAAAAGCCGGGACTGGGAGAATGAAGAACTGCCCCCTGTAGGAGAAGATCAGGTACGAGCCCATCTAAGGAACCTGAAGGTGCGCAAGTCCATGGGACCTGATGAGATGTATTCACGGATCACGAGGGAACTCGCAGATGAAGTTGCTAAGCCACTATCCATTATATTTGAGAAGTCCTGGTAGTCAGGTGAAGTTCCTGCTGATTGGAAAAGGGGAAACATAACCCCCATTTTTAAAAAGAGAAAAAAGGAAGACCTGGGGAAATACAGATCAGTCAATCTCACCTCTGTGCCTGGCAAGATCATGGAGCAGATCCTCCTGGAAACTATATTAAGGCACATGGAAAATAAGGATGTGATTGGTGACAGCCAGCACAGCTTCACTAAGGGCAAATTGTGCCTGACAAATTTGGTGGCCTTCTACGACAGGGTTACAGTGTTGGTGAATAAGGGAAGCACAACTGACATCATCTACTCGGATTTGTGCAAAGCATTGGACACTGTCCGTCATGACATCCTTGTTTCTAACAAGAATGGACCACTCAGTAGATAAAGGAATTGGCTGGACAACTGCACTCAGAGTTGTGGTCAATAGCTCGATGGTCAAATGGAGACCAGTGACAAGTGGTGTTTCTCGGGGATTGGTATTGGGAGCGGTGCTGTTTAACAACTTTGGTGACACAGACAGTGGGATTGNACCTTTTCTTCCTTGGTCTTCACTGGCACATGGTCTAGCCACACCTCACAAGTCACAGATGGCAAAAGCCGGGACTGGGAGAATGAAGAACTGCCCCCTGTAGGAGAAGATCAGGTACGAGCCCATCTAAGGAACCTGAAGGTGCGCAAGTCCATGGGACCTGATGAGATGTATCCACGGATCACGAGGGAACTCGCAGATGAAGTTGCTAAGCCACTATCCATTATATTTGAGAAGTCCTGGTAGTCAGGTGAAGTTCCTGCTGATTGGAAAAGGGGAAACATAACCCCCATTTTTAAAAAGAGAAAAAAGGAAGACCTGGGGAAATACAGATCAGTCAATCTCACCTCTGTGCCTGGCAAGATCATGGAGCAGATCCTCCTGGAAACTATATTAAGGCACATGGAAAATAAGGATGTGATTGGTGACAGCCAGCACAGCTTCACTAAGGGCAAATTGTGCCTGACAAATTTGGTGGCCTTCTACGACAGGGTTACAGTGTTGGTGAATAAGGGAAGCACAACTGACATCATCTACTCGGATTTGTGCAAAGCATTGGACACTGTCCTTCATGACATCCTTGTTTCTAACAAGAATGGACCACTCAGTAGATAAAGGAATTGGCTGGACAACTGCACTCAGAGTTGTGGTCAATAGCTCGATGGTCAAATGGAGACCAGTGACAAGTGGTGTTTCTCGGGGATTGGTATTGGGAGCGGTGCTGTTTAACAACTTTGGTGACACAGACAGTGGGATTGGGTGCACCCTTGGCAAGTTTGCCGACCACACCAATCTGTGCAGTGCAGTCAACACATTGGAGAGAAGGGATCTCATCCAGAGAGACCTGGACGGACCTGAGCCCATTCAAACCTCATGAAGTTCAAAAAGGCCAAGTGCAAGGTCCTGCACATGGGATGGGGCAATCCCAAGCACAAACACAGGCTGGATGGAGAATGGATTGAGAGCAGCCCTGAGGAGGTGGTTTTGGGGGTGCTGGTTGATGGGAAGCTCAATATGACCCAGCAACGTATGCTCACAGCCCAGAAAGCCACCTGTATCCTAGGCTGCATTAAAAGCAGAATGCCCAGCAGGTTGAGGGAGGTCATTCCGCCCTTCTACTCAGCTCTCATGAGACCCCACCTGGAGTATTGGATCCAGCTCTGGGGCCCCCAACATAAGAAGGACATGGACTTGTTGGAGTGAGTCCACAGGAGGGCCATGAAGATAGGCTGAGAGAGTTGGGGTCGTTCAGCCTGGAGAAGGGAAGGCAGTGGAGAGACCTTAGAGCGGCCTTCCAGTACCTAAAGGGGGCCTACAGGAGAGATGGGGAGGGACTCTTTATCAGGGAGTGTAGCAATAGGATGAGGGGTAACAGTTTTAAACTGAAAAAGGGTCAATTTAGATTAGACATTAGGAAGAAATTATTTACTGTGAGTGTGGTGAGACACTGGAACAGGTTGCCCAGAGAGGTGGTGGATGCCCCTTTCCTGGGAATGTTCAAGGCCAGGATGGATGGGCCTTTGAGCAACCTGATCTAGTGGGAGGTGTCTCTGTCTATGGTGGGTGGGGTTGGAACTAAGATGATCTTTAAGGTCCCTTCCAAATCAAAACATTCTATTATTCTGTGATTCTTTGAAACAGAACTGTCTGGACAACAATAATAAAAAAAAAAATCAATTTTAATCACTGTCAAAGTTTAAAGTGAACAGAGTACAACTTTTTTCTTGATCCCCTAACACATGCCCCATGTTTTAATCCTTTGATGGCAGTATTCTAAGACTTTTCTGTAACGAGGTTATTTTCTCAGATTTCCCCCCTTTCTCCCTCTCCCTCAAGTGAATAGCTTAACGATGGAAAATTCTTATCTTTGGGAAGGACGTGTGTTGGTGAGGAGTAGGTAGTTATCATATTACTCTGGCACTTAATATTAAAACCTGAGATGGGAAAAATTGGTTTATACAGAGATTTGTTGAATTTAAGTGGTTTGCCAATGTCTATCATTACATCACTATTTGTGCCAAGAAAATAATTGTGATGGAGCGTTACCTATGAAGAATACAAAGGCCTGAGAAATCATCTGTGTAAGTAACTGTCTTTCCCATGACCCATTTGCAATCTCAGTGACATCAGTATGTGGGAAATAGTATTAGTCTGTACTCTTATAGAAAATTTCCCAAAAGAAAAGTGAAATTAGAAAAGATACCTGTAGTACTTCCAGTGACACAGAATGGTACTGTGCCCTTCTTGCTGTGATGTTTGGATCCAAAATATAAAGGAATATGCTGCATTAGAGAGTGAGTTATGTTCACATTTGTTGTTGATGTCATGGTTTATAATTGAGCTAGTTCAAAAAATTGGCTGTTGTTTTCTGGGCTTTGGCTTTCAAAGCATGATTTTTGAAATGAGATATAAAACATCTTCATTTTCTGTTTGAAGTACAAAACCTAAGGTTGTTTCTTTGCTGAAAATTTCCCAGTTGCTCAAATTTTCAGCTCAGAGCTCATGAGTTTTTCATTGCTGTGCCTTACTGATAACAACTCTAGTTAATTAATGTATAATATAATAGCTCTTACAGGTGCATGAGGAAATTAGTTGATTTGTTAAATTAACAAATAAGTAATATTATGGGTCATGGTAGTCTTGGACTATCTTTGAATTTATATGTTATCTCCTCCTGTTTTGATACTGTTTGCTCCTGGTCAATAGTTGTGACAGATCTTGCCTAAAGGCTGTAGCAACAGTTTTTAGAGAACTGTTTGATGGCCATGTTTAGTTTTCTGTAACTGAAGTTATAAGCTCACATCATGTTGATTCTTCTCCTGCCTTTTGACCCTGTTACAAGTGTGGCTTTTTTTTGTTTCCACAGGGTAGATATTTTGGAGCTGTTACATATCCCAATCCAGGAAAAAAAACAAAAACCAACCAAATAAGCAGCATTCATAATGTTTTATAAGCACTGAATCAGTTCAGCAGCAGCATATTTATTAAAGTCTTATGTGCAGTGTTTCTAGTTATTTAGAGCACAGTGAATTCAAAAACCTGTTTTTTGTTTTGGCTGGAATTTGTAGTACTTCAAATCCTTTAATTCTCAAATTGAAGTTAAAATTTTGACCTTTACCAGGTAGAAATAGAAATTGTTTTCTTCTTACAGAAAAGCCAGTAAACTCTGGTTTGCTGAATTTGAATCAAAATGCTTTAGGTGTGGTTTCATTTGACCTTACTTTGCATGCAACTTCCTAGTACCTCATGTACACTGCAGATAGTGCACACCTATTTGCTATAGTTTTATTTTCTTATTTTATCTGTTATATTTTGTACCGTTAGCTAGATTGAATTCCACTGGTGTGCTTTGGTTATATATTTATTCACACACACATGTTCAGTTTAAAGGGACACTGTAAGAATTGCCATTTTGTGGAAAATTGCAATTTCTACAGAGTTCACAACTGTCTGTCTATCAGTAAGTACCATTGGTTTTAGATGATTTAACCAAATGACACAAGCTTTATCCTGGAGATGTATCCAAGACATATGCTATTCATATATCAGAGGAGATGGGTAAGGAATAGCTCATCATTATTCAAAGATGAATACAACATTTTTGACTCATTAGGAATTTAGAACAAATAGTGGTCAGGTGGACTTCTAAGCCCTAAAATTGCTTCCTGTAAAGACACTGCAGGAATAGGAAAAGGTCTGAAAACTTCATTTCTTTATTATAGCCCAAGTCTTTCTAAGTTACTAATTCAGCATAATCTATACCAAATCACGGAATTCTTGTGGCACTAAATGTCTAATTCATCACTGAAAAAGTACTTTCCTGTGACTTCAATTGGATATTAATCCACATCTTTCTCACATAAGACCAAAACAAGAGCTTCTTGCTAACCAGAATCTTAAGAATGGAAATTTCAATCTGCCGTAGGAAACGGCTATGTTTATATTGATTATAAGCTGAGCAGCATAAACACAGTAACTCTTGCAAAGCTGTCTTTGAGTAGCATTTTTGAAAGTGAACAGCACTGACTATGGTATGATGTGATAATATACGCACTAAAAAGGAAAAAAATGTGTCATATTTTAGGCTGAAGGAATGAACTTTGAATTTTAGATACGATATACTTGAAAAAGCGTTATTGTGCTAAGACCATTTTAAATATTTTTTTCTGATTTTCAACCTGTAAACTTGCTAAGTACTTGTAACACCCTGTAGTACTCACTGCTTTTGCTAATAGCTCTTTTCTGATCTGGTGCGATTAGGAAGTTTTCTGAATATTTGTTATTGTTGCATGTTGTGCAAACAGACTTTTAAAGTTGACTTATCGGTAACACATTAGTGGAATTTCTTAATTATATGTTTTTATATGTTTATGGAGAGACTTCTAAAATCTGTAGCTGAGGCTACAGGTTAATCCTTCTCTGAAACACACTGATAACTAGTGAAATATCAATGGAAAAAAATGTCAAATTTGCCAAGTCTGTCCAGTCTTTAGGAATTCCTGAAATCTTTTACAAGTAAAGGAATTGGGTTTCTTTTAAAATCCATTAAATAGAGCAAATAAGTGCTCATTTTGTTTTTATTCAGCATCTTGCTTTCCCTAGAAGCTTCCTGTATTCTTGGTTTTCATTTTGTATAAAAACCATATAGTAAACCCAGATTTTTTTTTCCCATCTGCTGTGCAATGTCTAAAGTAGTCAGAAAAGCTTATTCGTCACTGCAGCGATACAGGTCAGTGATGTATATTAGACAACTAAAACTCCCTGCTCTGGCTTCTTGCTATGGAAGGGGCTAGTTCTACAGGGAAGGTAGATAGCTACTGACCTTTTTATTCCCCATTTCACTGAGAAAGGAACAGTGACATGAAGAGGAAGAATCAGAAATATATTTTTCCACTTGTTTCATTCTTCTAGATAGACTTTCTTTCCAGTATAAGCAGTGAAGCACTACGGAGAGAGAGAAAAAGAGACTAAAGAATCTATCTCATGGATGGTTATCAGAAATTGTGAGCTCAGATCTTAATATGGCTGACATAGTTTGACGGTGTAGCCTAACTCTGAGTATGAATGACATACAGTTTGAGGCAAATTCTGGAATATTTGTTTCTGAAATGTAATGTAGTGTGAAAATTCATACCTAATGAGCTGTTCTGGCTTTACATGAGAATTAAGTGTAAATTAAGTAATCTCTTGCTGGAGTGAAACGAGTTTAGGATACTGTCTTCTACTGTTCAGAGAAAGGTGTTTAAAAATACACGACCAAAGCAAAGGAGGAATCC
>VXBO01000964.1:94704-129850 GCA_013400135.1 Rhinoptilus africanus
GATGGAAACTGAAGGGAATTCAATAGCTTCAGATGGTGGGCCCACTCCACTAGAAATAATTGCTGTTTCACTGTAAGAAGGAGCAACTGCATTGAAATTCTGTGTAGTTGTTTGAAAAACAGCATATGCTCTGTTATTTATATCTTGTTTAAGCAACTGGTTATGCAAGATGGTTTGCTGTTTGGCTTGTCTTATTTTAACGACAACAGAGTAGTGTATGCTGAGGTTTTGATTAGCTGTGCTCTAGCTGTGTTCTCACAATAAAGCTTTTTGTGCTGTATACATTTACACGAGCTCAGGAGTAGTTACTTTCTAAAGTTATTTTCACTGCAACTCATGCAGAAATGATGTGTGTAAACTGGTGAGAGTTGACAACCTCTAATGCTACCAGGCATGAGTCTGATAACTGTTTTATTCATTTTCTCATGACAGGTTTTTCCCTGTTGATTCCACAGGAGGTTCTGTTGGAATCTTGGCAAGAGCCTTCTGGAAAAAAATAGGACATTTTTAGCATGTAAATAATCATTAATAGTGGTTATTAATGGTATTAGTTTGCCTTAGATAGCCTTGCCCTGTGAACCAGAGCCCCTGGATGAGCCTCAATTTATTTTTTTTCAGTCGGAATGAGTTTTTTTCTCTCTCATCCTGAGCCATATCAGAGGAAATCTTGACAACATGCATGTTGTCATATCCATTCTTGCAGAAAAATCAATGGCAGCATAGGCTAAACTTTAATAAATTGTTTCTTGTTTGTTATGCACATGAGCCACAGTTATTTTGTATCAGATGTTCTTTTGTTCTCTTTCTAAGGGATTTCATTTCCTTTTGTTTAATTCCTTGTAGTAGCTGATGTGTCTATTAGTTGTCCTTTTTATGTATTTCCTTCGCAAGATGAATGGTGGTTATTGCCTGTGAACAATTTTGAACAGGATAGTGCTGAACTGTAAAACCTTCTGTTCACCCCTGGTACGTCCATTATGACAACTGAATTTTCTAACAGACTCCTGTAATACTAAATGTGTGTCATACAAGGTCTAAGGAACTGCTTCTAAATGTGAAGAGGGTAATCACAGCTCAGCAAGGCCTCTCCAGTCCCAGAGCCACTCCCCTGTCTTTCCCAGTAGCAGTGTTAACTAATGACCCTCTTAATAGTTCACATGTATGATGTGTGAATACCAGTCTCGGGATCAGCAGAATTTGGGGCTCTGCTGAAGAAACAGGAAATAACATGGAATATGATTGCTTTTCAGTCTGTTTCAAGTGGCAAAAGAGATAAACGTAAGGTCTTTATCATATACTCGTTTTAACCTGAAGTGATTAATGGATAATTTTGTTATTGTGAGATTTTTCACTGAACTTCATTTTACCATGTTCCTAGGACTCTGATTTTACTGATGAACCCATAAGGGACAAGTTCAAAAAGTGAGAAATTCTTCAAAATGTGGTTGAAATAGTAATAATGATGTATGTGAGAGGATTTGTTCAAGTGAATGTAAGAACATGACAGCTTGGCAGCTTTTTTCTGCATGATGGTCATTTTATAAAAAGGGACAAAAAAAGTTAAGTTTTCCTGAGTAACAGGGAGTGTGGACAAAACTAAACCAGTGAATCATGTCTTTTGACTTGTATTGTCTAATGCCTTCCTACTGCAGAACAAGTTATAAAATAAACTTTCATGGGATATTTGATGTTCTTTGGGTGTAGGATGGTGTATGACTTCGACTGCATTATTTTCAAGACCCTCTGTGTCCTGCTTCATATGATGATCAGTCAACTGTTTTCAAATTATAGGAGTAAATTATCACCGTATTTTTGCAATATACTCTAATAGGATGTATTATGAAAAGCGATGGAATAAGGAACTGGCTGTCTTAAACATGGGGTCACTTCCTTATTGATGTAATTACTGAAACCATTATTCCAGCCATTGGGAACTGGCATTATAGTATTTGAAATGTAAACTGAAGTACAGAAAAAGGTGTTTTCAGAATCAAGTTGAGCTGTCTTACTGAGGTATTGAAAGGATTTTATAACTTGAGCTGGGAATTGGGTTAAAGCCAGTTCATGCTGGGGCACATTCAGCCTGAGAATGGTTGCTCATCCATGACTAATACTGACTTTAGCCTGTCTTTGAAAGTCTCCAAAAGTGATGTAGTAAATGCCTTTCAGGACTGTTTCCTACTGTTTCATGACAAACTGTTAATACTCAATGACTCTAACTCCTTTTGTTTGCTTTCAGTTTTTTGAAGTGACCTTTCATTGATTTTTTTTTAAGTTCTGTGTAAAAGTATCAGTGTAAATGAGTGCCACAACAGAGCTACACCTTACCAAATTGTATTTTACTCACAGCAGATCCAAGAGTCTTATTCTGACAGAGTGGAATAATGGTGTGAACAACTAGAAGGCCCTGTATTGTAAAACTAATAGGTTATATGTGGCTGCTTCTCATCATTAGATGCTCATTTTGATTAGCCTACAGTTATTTCCTATTTTTAAACTAGGATAACATTCTCCAGATGTTGTTCCAGATGAATAGAAGGGAAAGAAAGTTATGCCTGAGTATCAAATGTCACTGAGGTTCACTTACCAGCTCATTTGAAAAAAGACAGGCTGAAAGTAAAAATGCTGATTCTTAACTTTCTTAAGATATTACCTCCTTTCTTTTTCTGTTTTGTCCTGTCTCATCCATTTGGTGTCTAACGGATCAGTCTATAACTGATGGCACAGCAGAGGAGTTTTGTGATGGGCCAAGCTACGTGCACATTAACCCTGTATCTACTCTCTAGAGAACAGCCATATCACTGAAATTATTGGGACAAGAAGGAAACACATCTAAATATCTTTGTCTAAAAAGCTTAACATAATGGAATGAAGCCTGCTGGATCTTCTCTGAGAGCCTTTTTCCACTGGCAGAACAGAAAGACTTCTCACAGAGTTTTTGGAGCAAAGTTATTTTGAGTCTTGATCTTCCAAATCTGAAGCGCAGAGTACTGCCTCAGAATTCAGTGACATTTTACTGTGTAAAGATGTGTTGGAGAGAGCGTGCTGCTAGATTTCATGAGAAGTTGTAGTTTTGCTGCTTAAGCATGATTAGATCGGAAGATTATAGAGCATCGATCTATTTTTGGTGTTGGATACTGTTGTGTGTGTTTAATGTGCTCCGTGAAGAAGCATAAGATAAAGGCCTTCTATTCTCTATAACTGTTTGAATCTGAAGATAATGTGTGTCATGGAAGAAATGAACAGTGAGAGAAAGAGATTGACTATAAAAAAGGGAAGAGAGGACTCTGGAATCTTTCTGTGGCACTATGTACCCACTGTCAGCATAACGTGACATTGGAGGGCTGTTGCACAACAAACAGGTTGAGATAAGGAAACAGTAAGAGTTGGTCAAGTGCTGGGATATGGGACTAAGTAGACCTGTGCTCCATTGCCAGTTTGAACATCAGTCTTCAGGTTACCTTGATGATACCTTGATACCTTTCCAACCTTGATGATTAATAATTGTGAAGAAATTGCATGGCTCAGTATCTAGATCATAGATCTGCTTAAATACTGAATGCAACTTGGGTAGTATTAGTTTGTTCTGGAATTGTAGATGTCAGAAATAGCAGCTTTTTCTGGTCTTCTATACTACAGTCATCTTATGCCATTTTGAGTACGTGGACAGGTAAAAGGCAAGAGCCTTGGAGCAATGGATGTTATTGTGTTTCTGAACTGTCAGCAAGGTGTGAATAAAGGAGCTGTCCTAAAGACACTAGCTGGTTTTTGAGACAAGATCAGGAGCAGTAAACAGCCAGGAGGAGGCTGAGGAGCTTCTATGTGTGGAAGATAATTTCTGGATCTAATCTAGGGGAAATGACCTTTTGCCAATCCTAAACACGTGTGGACCTTGGGAAAAAGAACAGGACTTCTTGGAGACTGCTAGTTCTACTGACACAAGCTATTCTCTATCACAGCCTTTCACTGCAGCCATTTCTGCCCTGTTTCATAGTGTATGAAGCATTAGAATGTAAAAGTCCTGCTATTCCCCTTTTCTCAACACAGAAAGAGGATATTTAATATTGTATTTGATCATATCAGCTGATAGCAGCATGCAAGAACTGGCTGTTCTAAATGTATGGTCTGTTTGCACTAAGAACAAAGCTCTGGTTATATTTAACTAGAGAACAATAATTATGTCATATTTTAAAGCAAACCAAAATTACAGTGCATTCTCAGGAATTTTGGGGGGACATCAGAAGGTGAGACTTCATAGCCAGTATTACTCCTTATCTTAGCATCATATATTGTGTGAAGCAGTCTGCTGCAGGTCCAAATGCAGCAGCAGGACTAATGGATGGGATTGTCCTTGCAGCTAGCAAGTCCTTACTCCAGGCTCTGAAGGCAATGTTGCTTTGGGTTGCCTGATCTTTGAAAATGTATTAGTATGAAATTTCTCTTTATGAATGGGTTTCAACTTAGAGCACAAAAATGATGGCAGATTAGAATTGTTTTTAGCTAAGACCAGTTTGGCCCAGCTTGAGCAAGGAGCATGTCACTGGGGTCCTGGGGAAGCTTCATAGAATAGCAATTCTGTTGGTAATTCAGCCAGCATCTAGTTTGTTCTGGGCCATTTTAGGGTGAATGAAGCATGTCGTTTGTCTGTCTTATGCTTACAGAGAAGACATTTTTCATAGTGGCTATAAAGCTGAGATCTTTAATACTTGCAATTTATCATAGCTGTCTTAGCACTGTCAACGGAAGTAAGATTTGACTTTAATAAAACATCTTTGTGGTTTGAACAGCTACTTTCTGCCTGTTTGGAAACTTTTTATATATTTTTATTTCTTGGGCTAAAAGTTAGTTGTAGTAATGTTGATATGCTATGTGACTTGCAATAAGCGGCCATAATGCCATTAATTATTATTACTTCATTGCAATCTAAGCATTTCTCAGAATAGAAGTTAATCTTTCTCTCTTCTCTTTCTTTCCCCTACCCTAAATAACAAATAGCCCATAAGATAAGCACAAGGAACAAAAAATTAAGTGAAAACAATTTTGAAATAATTGAAGTTAGAGACTCCAGGATTAATTTGATGTATAGTGTATCTCTGTTTCTAGTAGTTGTCATGTCTATTAAGTTGAGGCTTTTTTCTCTTGCTTGTCTGATTTCTATATACATTCCAGAAGTGGTTTTTTATTCCTTAACAGAAAGGCTTGGTCCCTAAGAGCAAATTAAGAAACTAAAAGTCTATGTGTTTTTAGGGCATATTCTGATAGACTAATGGCATGATTACTCTAGAATCAATAGAACTAAATGGGGCTTTTTTTTAACTGGAGTTTCTTGGGTCATGCAAGTACAAAAAAGGGTTACGTACGTAGTGCGATATCTTGTTAAGTCCCACTGTGAAAAGGTGCAGTGGAATTTCTGTTGCTTAAAACTGGTTTTGGTAGTTTGTTTTCCAGTGTATTTTGATATAATCTTGGAAATAATTTCTGATGAAGGCTAAATACTTTTCTATGTGACCAAACAGATACAAGAGCTCTACAAAATCGAACTTCCTAAGGCCAGCAAGAAAGAAACGAGAGCGTTGGGAAGATAACTTTGCTAAAAGCACAAAACCCCAAGGTATTAGTGAGAAAAACTTAGAAGTATGAATAGGTGCTGTAGGACTAAGGTTTGGTCAGATTTTCCGCTTCAAAAGCTTTTTTTAATAAACATTTCCTAGAACCTCATTTTCTTTTGAGATATGAAGACAATTCCCTCTGCATTTAGCTTTTGATTATTTGATTGCCGTTTGAACCAATCCTTTGTGGGAATAGTCCCAACAAGGTAATATAATTGTGCTCAGGTTTTGGACTATTGCTTCAGAGTGGCAGAGCCTGGTTTTGTAACTGATGTTATAAAGTTGTCATTTCTCTAGGGAATTCTTAATCTGAAAACAAAACATTACTTGTGTTCCATTCTCATTAACTTTGAAGCTACCACCTGCTTTCTATTGAATTAGTAATATAATTGCAGATAATGTCTTCATAGAAGAAGGGGATGGAGGATGGCTTACGGTGTTGCTATACTGCTGCAGTAATGAGGGGAACAGAGGTGTGCATTGGGAAATACCAACTGTTAGTGTTCAGATAGTATGTCAGAATGCTGTGTTGGAATTCTTTGTCTCTGTTATCAAGTACAAGTCTGAGCACCAGAAATGAGGAAATCGGTAATTGCAGACTCCAAATTATAGGCTTGGGGGAGGTATTTCTTTCACTGGGATTCTCTGGTGATTTGTAACATGCTAGCTCATATGGGAGCTTTTTCTCTCATTCGGGGGCACCTGTGAAAGTTCTACAGACATTATTTGACTGATCACTTTCATGAAACTTGAATTATGCTTGCCACCTTTGCATTTCTTTTGGGATTAGAGATAAACCTGGCAAGAATAAAAAATGCAGATAAAGGTGAAACGGCATGAATGTTTAAAGGCAGTATTGATCATACATAGTCCTTATACTTAGGAAAACTGCCTACAAGCAGAGTATTTAATGAGAGACATTCTCAAAACTGATTCCTTTGAGTTATTTGCATTCATTTCTTTTCCCTATCGTGCTGCTCTATTTTCTACTGGGACAGGGCAGGGCTGTGTTTTGGAAGTTCAGATAAATATCCATTGGAATAAGCTATCTCTGCTCCTGTGGTTGCCAAAAAGCCAACACAGCTTTCTGTGTGAGCAGAACATGTTCACGCATCTCAGTGGTACATGCATGTTCCTTTGTGCTCCTGCTTCTGGACAGACTGCACCTAGGTAGCAGCATCTCAAAGGAAAGTGGAAACATAGGGCTCCTCTTGGTTTCTCTCTGAGGCAACAAGACAATAAAATTCTTCACTGACTAGTAGGCTGAATTTACATTGATTCGGTTATCCATACTAGTCCTAGAGGAATTTTGGGCTGCTTGGCAGGAAGTGTTTGAGAAATGCTGAAAAGTTTCCCCAAACCACTTAGTGCAAGACTAACAGCACCCCAGGATACAATTCATTCTGATCAATATGAATTAATCTCTTAATTTTATTTTTTTTCAGGGTCACACTGTTAACCCTGCTGTGGATACTTTTGTTGAAGTGTCTTGATGACAATGACACTTTAAAATTAGTACTTTATTACTGTAAATTATAGTGGAAGCAGCTGTCTTTCTGGAAGTTGCACTATTTATTACCCACATTGTGTATGTTTAAATTTATAATAAAATCTGTAGACAGCTGTCTACAGATGCTGTTCATGACTGTTAATGTTCATGACTGCTACTGTGAAAAATTTCAAAGCTGAAACAACCTTTTGAATTGAAAGCCAACTTGCAATATTCTTATTACAAATGCTTTTGAATTACCAAAATGGGAAGATGATCCAAAAATGCCTTTGCACGCTTGCTACTCTTTGCACTTTTCTAGTGTTCTCTAATTTTTTTTCTACTTCACTGCTGTCACCCTGTAGGTAATGATATGGAGGCTTGACTTTTCTCATAGCTCAAACAGCTTGATTCTTCTCATACCAGAAGGAGGTAATTTTGTTACACAGCACTTGTTTTTGAAGACATTAAAAACTGTATGTTGCTCAGAAGGGCTTGCTGGGCAAGGTAATTATCTACTGCCTGCTATTTAAATAAAGAATGACCATTCAGGACATTATTCTGGCCCAGAATATAGCCTGCCCAAAGGGAAAAGCAATTCTAGGGGCCAGAGTGGTAAAGCTGCAATCTCTCATGTATGGTTTTTTTGTTCTGCAAGATAGGCTAATATCAAACTACTCCATGCCAGTGCTAGCTGTGTGAAATTATATGGTATAATAGAGTCATTTGTTGTGCAGTCTGTCTGATCCCATGGACTCCCCTTGCTATGCCACCTGAATACCATGTGGGACCTGGAAGCTTTAAGTGCATTAATGTTTCAGCTATTTTCCTCAAGTTTGGCTGTTCCCACAGTATATCCCTTACGCCTTTTAACCAGCGTGTCCCTTACATTCTAATATGGTCAAGATCTTGACCTGTTTGTTGTGAAGTTTAAGGGTCTAAATATTATTTTTTGAAGTCTTCAAATATTCATGCCAACTTGTGGGAGGAAGATAAACTAAAATCCACCTTCTTTCTAAGCAAGCATGAATGCCTAACTTATCTCTGAGCTGCAGATTTGGCACCTGCTGTTTTAAGGCTCTTTTCTTTGTAAAATACCATTATTGGTTTTAACTATGCAGGCTTTGTATATTGAAAATGATAAAAGATTTCTAGCAAGCAACAGCCCAGCCAAGAATACAATATGAAACAAAATTTACAACACGTAGCAGTAGCTCCAAAAATATCTATGGCCATCCAAAAGACAGTAATTGTCCCGCTCATATCTAGTTAACTTTGGATGATTTGAAAGAAATCCCAACCCCTTCCTGCTTTTTTTCTTTCATTTTTCCTATAGGCTGCACAAAGCCCCTATATAACACTATAGAAATTATGCAACAGTTAATCCAAAACTGATGTTGGAAGACAAGACTTGCTTTGTGGATGGTTTTGGAAACTTTATATCAGCCTCCAAAGAGGAAGAGTTTAACAATATTTTCTTGCACTTTGTATGTTCCTTGATTGGTTACTGCAAAAAAAAAAAACAATTTGGAGAGTTAAATACCTGAATAAGTAGTAGATACACATAAAAATTAAACACTGTCTGCTGTCTTAGTGTAAGAATTACTATGTAAAAAATTCATAAGCATTATTTAAATCCAGAAAGTAAATAATCCTCTTTGTGAAGAGTATTGGCGTTTGTAAATGTATGCAGAAGCACTTAATATTCTGGAGTTATTTACTCTGTCTTTCCTGGCAAGAGCTAATTTACAATATCTTTATGATGTTTTAAAATACCACTGTGGACACCCATTTCTGCTGTTTTATCCACAGAAAACTTGGAAATTTCAAAGCAATGACATTCTACTGTAATGTCATCAACCTTAATGTATCAGATTAAGTTCATAAACAGGAAAAATTTTGGCCTTTAACCTTTTTCCCATAGTATATACATGCATACTTCATGCACATACATCTTATTCTATCAAAAGAGATCTGAGACAATTGCTAGGAAATTACTCAGACATTTGGAGCAATGTATTTTCTCTCAGGAAAGCTACTGAATTTCGGAAGCTGAGGGTAGGAAACACTTTCTAATGGTAAATGACTCTCTTAAAGAACATAGTCCCTGAAAATACAAAAAAAATAAAAATAAAAATTACTGACTTGTATTCGCAGCCTTTCTTTTCAGTTAGAAAAAAAACCAATGTTGCTTGTGACTGGAGTTATAGGAGCTAGTCTTTACCAGAGAACAAAATGGAAGTGTCTCATGAGAGATCAGATTTCAGGTTCAAAGAACTGGGTTACTAGACCTTGTTCATTGCTATGAATAGAGGGACAGACCCTATAAGTAAAAAAGTGAAGCTGTTGCCTAGAATCATTACTTAGTTGAATTTGTTTCAGTTCTTGAGTGATTATCTTGATAAAAACAAAAGCATAATCTTGATACTTTTACATGACTTTTATAGGTATGTCAAACTAACTGTTGAACCAAAGGTTCCCCAAGGTAGTTGATTTGAAAACTTTAGCAAGTTAAACATAAGATCTGTTTCTAAGGATATTTTTGTCTTTCTCCTAGCTTTTCATTGTATGTGTGTGTTGGGTGGTATGTTTGATTTATGTGACCTGTGGCTAAAATGACTTTATATTAGATCACCACACTAAGTAAACTGGCAGCCTTTAATGATGAGCAGTGAAAGATGCTTACAACAGAAGTGTAAATTTACTAAAAGCAAATGCGTTCCATAAAAGAAATCTTGGCTGAAGTACATAAGTTGTCCTGATGTATTTGTACTACTTTTCCTTAGCAGAAGTACAGAGACATATTTGGAAACTAACTTGTCCTTGATATCCATCTTAATTCTTTCTCTCAATAATTTAATAATTTAATTATTTCCATAAATTAACATGAAAACACCCCATATATGTAAGAAAACTATTTTTCTTTATCGAAGATTAATTAAATCTACTGTAACTCTAACGTTACAGCCTTTTCCTTGCTTTGTATTGTGAAATATGGCAGAGCTCAAATGATGACCTCTCTTAAATCTAATTCTAATTTTTTCAGTCAGTTAAATTGAAGGTGACTTTTTATGTAGAAAAGGGAGCAAGCTTGCTTGCTAGTAGAAAGAATGCAAGTTTTCTTTGGTTTTTGAGCATATGAATGCGGCATGTAATGTCCGTTTGTGGAAAGTGACATGATATGAAAAAACCAAAATGCATTAGCTGTGTATACAACAGGACTTCAACCAAATTTTTTAATGAATTAATGCATGTAATGTGTAACTTACCGGAGAGTAAGCCTAATCATGCCATTCATTTTAGTGCCTCCAAAAAATTCCCCATTGTATTTCTTCACAGTTTCTGAAAAAAGCATTTTAAATAGCATTACTAATTGTTGCTAAATGGTATAGTATTTCAGGAGAACTCTGGAAAATTATGCCTCCTCCCTCCCCTTCCAGAAGAGAATGATATCTCTTTCACTTATTCATGTAAGTCTTCATTAATAAGAAGCAATAACCTTCTTGGATCTTGTAGCTTTTGGCATCTTGCTAATATGTGACCTCTGTGATCCTATATCCTTCCTATGTTTGTTAGTCTCTGCTCTGCCTTAAAGTTCTGTCCTAATTGGGTGTCTTCTTTCTACTGACAATTCCCTCTGTAAAATTACCTACAGGTCTGTCATGAGGGAAATATAAATACACTGACAGACTGCCTGTTATTTGACAAATGGACGCTTTGGAACATGTCTCCAGTAGTACATTATTGTACTCAGATCATTGAGACGAAAGGCTTGGGCACAAGGTTTATCTAAATGTCGTAATGCTACATGACATCTATTGTGCTCCCACACAAGACAAATGAAGTAGTTAAGAATTCAGTACTCATCCACCAGTAGCCCGCAGTGCATTTTTATGTTCATGTTTATAATGTCCATATTGAGGTACCTGCATAAAGATTCATTTGTATTTGTGCTTGTATTTTGCTAGGAACTGCCTGAAAGATACATGTGTTCTTAAAATACAATATTGCCTAACAATGTTTTTCAGTTTTCAAAATCTTTCTTATAAGAAAGAATCCTACGATAAGGTGAAACGGGAACTACAGACTGTATTAAAATATATAGATTTTTTTCTGTTCCAACTTTTACATTGGAAGTAAGTTGGTTTATTTTCTTGAATAACAGCATGAGAAGGCTTAAAGTGTAAGAGGAAAAAAAGATAAGACAACTTGAATCGCAGACTCATTTCAAACTAATGCTGTGCCTGCATATATCCTATTCCTCAGAGAGATATTTGAAGTCAGTGAAGTTAAAACACGGCTGAGCTTAGCTTTCTGTCTTCTCCAATTTATACTTGACATGCTGGCATTCAAAGTTCTTTATCTCGTGAATTATGTTTGTATTACACTACCTGGGTCCCATTCTTAATTGCTTATGCAATGTCTGACTACCTTGTTGAATGCTAGGACTTTGTGGAAGTAGTGAATACAGCTTGCTTTCTTGGAGTCACAGGCTTTTCCTATTAACACAACATATTTTTGTTTTGCTGAGATACTAACTGAGCTTTCTCTTGCTTAAAATAGTATTACTGCATAAAGGATTTTGTGTAAAAAAAAAAAATAGTATGAAGAGAATGGGAGGAAGAAAGATTTGTGTCATTTCTATGTATGACTTTTCTGTTAAATTTGCTTAGATACGAAATCAATTTTATTTCAAATACGGTTTTATCAATTACACAAACATGTTTTGCAGTAAAATTTGAGCTGTTTTATACTACTGGTGACTATGGAACTTTTCTGTTTGGAAGTGACAGATGATTAACACAACATGAGTTTTACTTAAGTCCATGCAAGTTATATGAACAAAAGTACAAGTATGTGAGCATGAAGATATAGCACAGTATGACTAGGGGTAGAAGCTGTTTGAGTCATCTATTATCAGATGTTTATTCCTTGATGTCACAAACCATTATATTACTAGACAGCTTGGACTATGGCTCAAAAGCATCTCTTCACTTGTGATTAGTTAAATATATATATTTCATCCTATTCTGCCATGCTAATAACAAAGATTCCTACCTGTTCTTGAAAGCAATCAGTGTTTTATATGTATCTGCAGATTTACTCTGATTTTTCAGTTTTCCTTTTGCCTCTCTTCACTATCTGTTCTGCAGTTTCTGGTAATGAGTCGCAGAGCCAAACGTTTGGTTCCCTGTGGCATAAGTTTCCTACGTTGAATGCATTGAAAATTGGAATTTAATAGTTTCCAGTTTTTAAGAAAAAAGGGGGTTTCCTGCATTACTTACATTTCAATTCTTGGTAATCATACATGAATTGCTCCATAAAGTCCTTGAGCTTTCATTATAAAAGCTGTGTGTATTCTATAAAGATACACACACAAAAAATATTTTTATGCTTCCCTAGAAAATAATCCCTTTAACAATCAAACCAGAGAACTGTTCAAGCTCTTCTCTTCACCCAGAGCTCCTACAAGGAGGATTTACCATTTTGGGATGGAGAGGTCCCTAAACTACTCTAAGCTGGGCCAAATAGAAAGATGCAACATAAACAGAAAAAATGTGCACCATGTTCACAAGGGGAGAACTTCTAACAAGTTGTTACTTTTTTTATACTTCCATGGAGCAAAAAAAACCCCCTGCAGATGAAGCGTCAGAGATAGGTTGTTGCCTGTGGTGAAAATGTTGGTTATTTCGGGATGTAATTTGTGATTACAGATAAGGGTCTATGCCAAAACAGGCCGTGGAGCGGAAAATCAAGGGGAAGATTGCAGATGGGAGAGTGCGATACTTTGAAGCATGGATTGAGTCAGCTCTTGGCTTACTCCTGTACTTCAGACTTTCTCTGGAGTGCAAAACTAATCTGTTAGTGTTTGACATTACAACTAGAACAGCTTCCCTGGAAATTTGCAGGGATAGCTGATAAGTACAGTGTTTCTTTTATTTCCTCCTGTTACTAAAAAAGCAACAGAAAAACCCTTCCAACCCACTTTTCATAGTGGAAGACTGCTTTGTATGAATTCATTAAGAAAAGTTCCTTTCAAGTAATTTGTGTGTGTGATCATTATGAATTTACTCCAAAAATAGCAATGAAGCTTTCCTATTTGCTTTTCTAGGCCAGTCGTACGCAGTGAAGTACTGACTGCCTGAGGCAGGTAGGGTCACAGTTGCCAAGCAGATCTATCTGTAGCTGACTGTGGCTTGTTTCTGTAAAGGTAAAGCTTTGTCAGCTTAATAGCGTTTGTTAAATTATTTTACTCAAGAAATCCATGCATAGTAGAAGCAAAAAAACCCACCCTGATTCCTCTTTCAGGGTAGTAATAGCAAGCAAACAGGAAGACTGGAACATAATTAAATAAATTACTTTTTCCTTTGAACACAATGTCATAAGTTTAATGAATTGAGACTTTACACTTAAAATCCATTTCAGAACAACAAATTCCTGTGAGGACAAGCAGTCTCTGTGCATTATTACAATGTGGAACAGATGACCTTCTAACTTTTGTTGTTTATAGCATAGAGTAGGATTGGTCTGCATATCTGCCACTGAAAGAAAGAAATGATACTGCTGCTATTTACCTTATATTTAGTTATCTCTTGGGAGAAGCAGAGAGGAAGGGAAAATAAAAAACATCCACAAACACATACAACATAATCTGAGTGTAGTTTAAACACTTAACAGTGGAGTAAAATTTGTAGATTAATACCACAGGTAAAATGTACTGCACTGACTCAGTAGAAAAGTGTACTTGAAATTTGCTTTCATTGGGATCTATCTTCCCATCCTTCTGTGAAACGTGATGCAGAGAGAGGCCTGATGTAAATACAGCAGGACACTGGCAGCGTGGCAGGTAAACAGTGGCTGCCTGCCTTTCTGAAGTGTGTCGTGGCATTCAGCAACATTTCTACAAAGCTTAATCTGCAGGCTTGATGTATGTGTCTAGACCTAAACAGGATGAAAGAGGGAAGGAAATAGTTTACAGGACATCTGCTAATCCATGACACATTCTCTTTGGAGGTCAAAATAATTTACAGCGCAGTAGGATTATAGATGCAGCAGCTTTTATGAGCAGGGAGCTCTGTTCTGTGCCAGGTGCTCATACAGACTCTTCTGTGGCAGCAGCATGAGGAAAAGCAGCTTGAGTGATCAGAAGTGTTAGAGACACAGCACATGGCACCAGCAGGTATACTGCTGCTGGCCAGACTTCCACACTCTCTAGAAGATCACTTACCAAAACTTTCCTTGAGGACCATGCCTTGTTGCATTCCTTTCTTTTTCCCAGACCGGCATCCCCAGCTCTGGTGCCTAATTTCTGCCAAGCTTCTACCTCTCCAAATCCATTTGCGTTTTCCTAAACATGATCTGGTCCCACATGTTCTAGCGGAAAGTAAAGTCCCCAATGTGTCTGAATTCCTGAGCCAGCTTCTGCAGTGTTTACAGCTGGGAAGCTGTAGGAGAAATTCACTTCAGAGAAGGTCACAGTGTTGCCTCTATGCAAAGCAAAGTCTGTTGCTCGTATACTAGGTTTCTTAATATAGATTACTGCCACACAGGAACTTATTACCTGTTGTAGAGAGCAATACTACAATATATGGAGCCCAGAAAACATCCAACCATTTCAGTGTGCTACGCTTGAACTGCCTGACAGCTGCACATCTCTGATAGAAAGAGTCTTGCCTGCCACAGCCTGGTGTTTGGCTTCAATGTGAGAGGGTTTGCCTGAGTTATTGCCACCATTTTTTCACTGAGACAGAACAAAAGACAGTGAGACTTCAGCCTGGGACTCAGGGTTTTCATGTCTTTTGTCCCTGGTCGAAAGCAAGCTGCTGAGGGACTCAGGGCTGGGTGTCTCCTGCCTGGATACCTGGGGTGCTGGGTCACTGGGTGTTCTTCAGTCGTTCTCGTTAAGTGATCATTATCAAATTACATCCATTCTGTGAAATAGTTTTTAAAAACAAGAAAGAATACCTCATCGCCCCGATATAAACCCTTGGACTAGTTTTCTGAAAAGTATTTGACAAGTTTTCATCCGCTTGTATTATTCAGTTTCCTAATTCAAAACCGACTGCATTTGCTCCAGTCAGTTACTAATCTAATTTGCAACACTGAGAACTGAAGTTTTATATAATTTGATCTAACTGAGGTGATTTTGGCCGGTAAGTACTTGCCCATCAGAGCTTGTTACAAGATAAAAGTGACAGACTTTGATTTTGTTGAACGTATAAATTCAAAAACAAAACAAACCCAGGACTGTTGCGTGTCTGTGAACGCTGGGCCTCCTGGTGTTATGGCGGACCAGGGGCCAGGAGCATCTGGCCCTCCTCATGGCAGGGCCATCAGGGCAGGGTCCGGCGGCCAGGGCCTGTCCTGCTGCTCCAGCTGGGGAAGCTGGAGGTCCGGGGGGCAGCCCTGGGCATCAGGCACCTCCCTGAGGCCAGGCCCGGCTGTGAGCCTGTGTGTGGGCCCAGCTTGGTGGCGGCCATGGCCGGGCAGGGCTGGGCTGTGGTGCCGTGGGGCTGTAGCTCAGGCAGGGATCAAGCATGGGAGCCTCAGCCAAAAGCCAGCTCCCAGCGGCGGATGTCGGCCCTGCCCACGGGCTCCTGGTCGCACAGCACTGTCAGGAAGCCCTCTCTCCACGGCTCTGGCGGGATGGGGCCGCCCCAGGCTGTGTGCTGTAAGTGGGCCCTGAGCCCCTGTGGGCAAATGCCCATGAGGGAGAACATGCTCAAGGCCCTTGTATCTGGGAAGGAATTACTGGTGTTGACTTAACTGTGTGGTTGGGAATGAGCTCTTCCATAAATGCAGTGACTGTGACCTTACACCCCATGACACTATGGCTCGGCATTATGCAGCATGACTGTCTTGGGATTTGACTGAACTAATGGAACTTGCTTGCACAAATCCAAGGTCTGTGAGATCACTGTATAAATAACCTATGCCATTAGCCTCTGCTTAGGTCAGACTATTGCTGTAAGCAAGAAAAAAAGAATGGCTCTAAACATAATCTGATATTTGAAGCCAGGATTTAAAAATACCACCCCATCAGCTGCATGCTGCTACTTTATTCACAATCCTGAGACAGACGCTGTGGTCCTTGTAAAAAGAAATACCTTCTCAAACTGACACTGCATTTTTTTACCTTGGGTGTACTCGTTCTTGTAGTTACCACTTAAACAGTAGGTTTTTACACCATCTGTAAAGAATGAAGCTGAGCAAATGGAAAAGTGTATAACAACAATGCTGTGTTTTGCAGTTTAGACTGCAATGTTGCATCGAAAAACACACATTCAAGCTCTGTCAGTCGTACTTTCTCTGCTTCATAGTCATCAACCAGCAGACTGAGGGACTCTCCTTCAGCATTGTAGATAACTTTGATATATTCCTTTTGATTTTCTGTTTGATTTATTGTATTTTTGGAAGGACACAACTTATAAAACCTACACAATTATTTGAACAGGTTTCTCCTTAAGACAAAATCCAGTCTGGTGGTATAGACCTGTGAGCTGGCAGCTTGAGACTGGGAAGCTCCAAAGATCATAGGGGCAGAAACACAGAAACGCAGGGATGAAACAAGGAAAGCCAAAGCCTCCTTGGAATTAAACCTGGCAAGGGATGTCAAGCTCAGTCGGGAGGGCTTCTTCAAGTATATTGGAGGCAAAAGGAAGACCAGAGAAGTTGTGGACCCACTGTTGAATGAGACAGGAGCCATGGTGACGGAGGATGTGGAGAAGGCAGAGTTATTGAATGTCTTCTTTGCTTCGGTCTTTACTGCCAGGCCCAGCCATCAGGAGTCCCAGGCCTTGGAGAAAGTAACGGGGAAAGAGGAAGACTTCCCCTGGGTGGAGGAGGATCAGGTGAGAGACCAATTAGGTCAATTAGGGGGGTTGGACTAGGTGGTCTCCAGAGGTCCCTTCCAACTCCTACCATTCTGTGATTCTGTGAAACTTTTTTTGGGCTGGGGAAAGGAGTGAGCTGAAGTGGCATGTAACATGGGTTATAACGAAAAGAGGAGCGTATTAAGTGTTTGGATGTATTTGAACTTAGATCAATACATGAAGTTGAAACTTAAGAGCTAGAAGAAAAAAAAGGAGAGGGGAAAAAATCAATCTGAATGAAACATTTTTTTCAAGAGGAAAAAATTGGGAAATTTTTAAGTTTTGTAATTGTTGAAGAAGGGATGTTCCTCTCTACACACGGTGGCATGAATGAAGACAAGAGCACGTTACAGTTTAAAATGTCTTGGTGTTGCTGATTTGATGGTCTCAGTGTTATTGTTAAAGCAGCTCTTGTGTAGTCCTTTTAGAGGTACATTGCAGCAAATATACTCCTGAATTGATTCAGTTAAAAAATGACAAATGATTCTTAACTGTGTAACCATCTAGGTCGTTTGATTATCCTGCTGTTTCAACCATTCTGAAAACAGCATCAATGATAGGAGGCCTGACAGTGACGAGTGATATTTTATTCTGGGTTTTTTTTTTTTGGTCCTATAATTTGTCGGCAGTTATTCAGCTTATTCTGCTTATATCCCATGATAATACTGACTTTGAATTTTAATTTAGGGTCACCTTTTAGCTTTATTGGAGGTAAGGCATTGTACGTAATACATTTAATCCCCTCAAACTCAAGCGAAAAAATCTAAGGTTTCATTAAACAAGCTTCTTTCAATTAATGTAGGGGAAAAAATAAATATGCTGGTATGTGGAAAGCTGATGTATCTTAGGTATCTTCTCCAACTCCAATTTCTATAATTTTGTGATTTTTTTTTTTTTTTGAAAAAGAACTGTGAGTGAAAACTGTCAGAAGATTTGTCAGGGTTTTTCTGCTATTAGCTTGAGAGTCCTGCCAAGGCCTGGGAGTGACTGGACTGTGGCTGTCCCCAGTCACTGTCCCTAGCCCATCTCTTCTGGCTGGGGGCTGTGGTATAGGACTGCTCGAAGAGGAGGGGCACCGCATCACCCTGGTGTCGCCTCAGCCAGGCTTTGAGGTTTCAGGGTCACTGCAGGGGAAAGTTAAGGTGTAAATAGGACCTGGCAAGGTGTGCTTCACTGATGTAGGAAGATGAGAAGAGCTGAGGAACGTTATTTACTGAGGTGGAAATGCTGTGAGTAGAGCTCTGAAAAGTGATGGGAAGGTGGAGAGAAGGTGATGAAAACATAGGGAAGCAAAAGTTGCCTTTGTGAAATAGAAAATGCACTGGTGGGAATCAGATATAGTACAGCCTCTAAAGGGAAAATATTAAAATAAAGGAGGGAAGAGCAATAGAAGGTGAATGTAAATCCTAACAGTAAAATATAGAATGCTCTTACTATACACCTCGTGGGGAAAGGGAAAAAGGAGTTGAATAGTCGTGAAGGTAATACTGAGTGGAGAAAACTCATATCTCTCTCCATATGCTGCTAAGCTAGTGTTTATTGTGATTGTATCTTTAATTGAAAGATTCTACCTTTTAAAATGTTGGAAATTTTGCTAACACTTGCTGATAAATTCTTAAAAAAAAAGAAAAAGAAAAAGGAATTTTAGATATCAGGGATCCCTCTCAAGAGATTTATTCATTCTCTAAAGCACCACTTGATTTTTAAAAACTGTAGGCTGCTCAAAAGGTCTGAACGTGTGTGAGGCTCTGTGCAGACGCCTTGCAGTGCACCTGACTGAGGTTTCTGAAGCTGTGCAGGCACCTAGACCTACGATCCAGAAGCTGAAAACTTGTGGCATTGCATTGTTTTTATTTTGTATCTCTATCTCTGGAGAATGTCTCATGCTTCAACATGTAAGCATGGCCTTGGTAGGGACATGACTTAAACCTAAACTTTTGTTTGTATGTCAGGTTTGGCATTTGTTTCAAATCACTCGCAGCTGAATCCAGTAAATAGAGATAAGATTCAGGATAATGGGTAGAGGAGAAAATGGCTAACACTGCCTCATGCTCTCTCATCTAGGAAGGTAAACTAAGACAATAAACAATGAAGGTACTGATCGTATGGGATCTGAATGCAGTAGTCAATTATGAGCATTTAATAACTGTAAGAAGGAAAACCTTAAACAAAATCAGCAAGGTTATTGTATCTCTCTCTCTGGAAAGATATAGTGCTGGATAAACTCCAAAAGTCTGTGTGGCTGTTTTGTGAGATATCTTTATTTAGATACTACATCAAATCTTGACATTGTGGGACATTAGGGTGATGTCCCATTATTTCAGCGTTTACACTGATTTAATCAGATGTAGTGGCAATTGTATGCTAAAGTATTCCTTAGAACAGTTGGATGAACTGTATTACTGAGAACAGAAACCACTACTGCATTTTCAGACTGAGAACTTCCAAGCACTGAAGCTATGGATCCCTTGGCATCAGACTGAGTGGGCATCTTGGAGCAAATTTCCTTGCTAGGCCTGATTCTAGAAATAAAATGTCATGTCTTTGTTGTTTTGTTTGGCATTTATTTATTTACTCAAGGTTGCTTCTGCTCTGTGACGCTAAAGTTGCTGGCAGAAATCAAGATGTGTACAGGTCTTTCTTTTTCTTTCTTATTCAGAAATTCTTTCTTATTTAAAGTTAAGTTTATGCTTAGAAATATGAAGGATATAATTAAAAAAAGATTGCTAATGTATTACTTTGCTTGGTAGAATAAGATGACTGGACTACAGTAAATCCAAATTTTCTGTATATATATTATGAGTTATTTGGTATATCTTTCCATTATTAAACTAAATAGTTCACCTATTATATTGGCAACATTGCTAGGATCACAAGTCCCTCAAATCTTCTGTCAAAAACCCTAATTGTTATAGAACTTTATTCATGTTTCACAAAAACCTGTGATGTCAGAACAGCCTATCCTTATGATCAACTTTCCAGTCACAAGGCTTCATCTCCTTGCTTAATAAGTGCAAACTTGTGTTTCCTTGCATCACAAGGAAATCGTCATGCCAAACCATGAAGTTTTAACCAGATAGGCTTTACAGGAGCCCAGTTCCTTCCTACTTGAATTATCAGAATTACCTTAGAGATAAAGGTAATATTTTAAATAGATACTTAAGAACTTAAGAAATTTCTTAAGTATTTAGCAAATGTTTGATATCACTTTAACTCTTTGGATCTCTCCTACCACTTTAAAAGTTTGATTAAAATATGTACATAGATAATTGCCTTATGGATATGCTGCTTAATGTTGAAATGTATTATTGTACCCTTATGGGTTTCACTGAATGTCAAATGTCTTTAAAGAAATGCCATCATCTTAGAAATTAAGCTTGTAAGTGGTTGGGGTTTTTTTAAAGAAAATTCTCCCATGATAAAATAGTTTTATTGCTGACTTCTCTTTAGTTTTAAAGCTTCTTGCTATTTTAAATGTCCTTGATGGATGCAAGCATTTAAGTGGAACTTTACTTAAATAAGGTGTGAGCTGACTGTTAGTAGCACTTTTGTACTGGAAGTTCAGAAAGAAACATCTACCAGAACATCTTGTAGACTATTTATTGTACCTTTAGTGTTATATGTTGATTCCTCTTGTAAGTCTAGTTCAGGGCAGAGCTGTGTGCACCCTGGTACAGTAAAAAAGTGGGTATTGTATTCAAATTTGTCTTAAGTTTTATGATCTCTTGTCTGAAGTAAACGGAGATACCACACAAAAATAACACTCTGCAAGAATTAGAGATGTTCAAAGCTTTGGCTCTTCTTAAGAGGTTAAGATGCTCAAATTTGGGCAAAAATATCTGTCTTCCTGTGGTAACTATGATGATTGTGTTTCATGGATGTGACGGCTAAAAAAAAACCAGCCGTGTATATAGGGTAGTTGCTATCTGTAAGACATGTGGCTTCTAAGTCAAGTTAGTGGTTATTCAGACTTACTTGCTTAAAAACTAGAGATCATAAAATAGAATAAGCATTCAGGGTTTTTAAAAGAAATTACATTACTTTTGAGCCCAAAATGCTCTATTAACAAGTTTAAAATGCTCAAGTGGTTGGGGTAAGGAATCATAAAAATGTATAGAAAATGTGTTGGTATGTCATCTGCCCACAAGCCCCACCTCCTTCCCTCTCCTCCCTTCCTTGAGCAGAAATATGGACATCTATTTTGTTCAAACTTCAGGCTGTTCCTTCTCATAGGAAAATTCCTATTGATTTCGGGAAGAAGAATCAGAAGTTAGTACCAGTTGCCCAGCACTCATGTTGTATTTATTACACACAACTACTCTTTTTTAAAAAATGTTCAACTCTGCCTTCTGGAGTAAGCGCACACCTCTTTTAATACTTGCAGGAACACAGCAGGATATCCAGGGCAGGAGAGCTGTTCTCTAGATTGTTCATTTTTGTATTTCTATGGAGATTGTTAACACCCAGGAGCTCTACCAAGTGCTGTGTGGATTTCTGTCATTCAGAGGCTAAGGAAGCAGATTTGGCTGATTCTTCTACAAGTCATTGATCTGCAGTTTCTAGGTCCATGTTTGCAGAGACGTGATGCAAGGTCTAAAATGACTATTCTTGCTTTTCTTCTTCATTATTTTTTTTCTCAGTAATATATTTGCTAGTAGGAAAGCATGGAACAAAAGGTCAAAGTGCCTTCAATGCGTGAAAAATGTTCTCCTGCACTTATGGATAGAGAAGAACTGTTTGAAGCTCTCCGGTCAGATGTACACAGAAAACTCCCATTGAATTATCTGGGTTTTCATCACAGTCAGTGCTTCATCACAGCTTGTTTCTCAGGAACTTAATGCTAAAGTTTCCTTTAATATTAAATGTCAAAGTTGTGAGTTCATATGATAACAGCATCATTCTGGTTGGAAGGGACCTGTGGAGGTCTCTAGTTCAACCTCCTGCTCAAACCGTGGTCAGTTATGAGACTGACCAGGTTGCTCTGGGCTTTATCCCAGACAGGTCTTGAAAATCTCTACAATCTTTCTGGGCAAACCGCTCCACTGTCTGACATCCTTACCCTGAAAAAGTTCTCCTTATGTCTAGTCTGAACCACTCTTGTTTCAGCTTACTCCTGTCATCTCTTGCCTTCCCGTCAAACACTGCTGTGAAGAGTTTGGCTCCATCTCTTCAAGGCCTTTGGGCACTGGTAAACTGCTGTTAGATTCCCCTGAAGCCAGTTCTTCTCAAGGCTGAATGAACCCCAGTTCCTCAGCTTCTCACAGGACAAGTGTTGCAGTCCCTGAACAACCACTACTGAACCCTGATGAACTTTGTCAATCTTTGACAAAAGTCTGTTGATTTCTGTCTCTTCCTACAGGACCCAAAACTAGACACAGTGTCTGGTTCTGGTCTATCAAGTACCGAGTAGGGAAGGGATCACCCTTTCACTCAGTCTGCCATCTGTATTTCTGTAATTACAGCTGAGGATACTGTCGAACATCTTTGCTGCCAGAGCATGTTGCCGGCTCATGGCCAGGTCCTTTTCTTAGAGCTGCTTCCAGCTTAGCAGTGCCCTGTAAGGGGATCATCCCTTCCAGGGCTTTGTATTTGTTCTTGCTTATTTTCATAAGGTTCATGTTAGTCTGTTCTTCCAGCCCGTCTATGTCCCTGCCCTCAAGTGTATTGACTGGTTCCTCAGGGTGGTGTCACCTGCAAATTTGATGAGAGTGCATGCTGTTGCACCTTCCAGGTTATTGATAAAGATATTAAACAGGGCAGGTCTTAATACAGACTCCTGAAATACTTCAGTTGTCACAGGCATCCGGCTAGAGTAGGATCCACTAACCACTGCCTTTTGGACCTGGTCATTTAACCAGTTGTTGGCTGTTCAATCCTTCTAGTTGTTAACCCATTCAGACCATAATATTCTAACTTATCTACAAGAATATTGTGGGTAATACTGTTGAAAGCCTCTCATAAAACATAATCCAGAAAACATGGCTTTCATGTAAAAAAATTGTCCATTTTGTTCCAGTTCAATATGACTTAAGATGTAAATTCAGGTTTTGATGATTCTTAATTAATACTTTATTTGATTTTGTGAGTATGTCATGTTGTGTTTAAAGAGAGAGTAAGAAAGATGACCTGGCTTGGAAAACCTTAATAAAGCTAAGTGATGTGAGGATGTGATACAGGAACAAAAACCATTCAGATGTTGTCAACACCTGCTGTAGAAGAGCTAGCATCTGGTTACTGCATTAAATGTGTGCTTCTAACTATGTAGTCCTCTTGGTCACATGTTTTGTGGCATAGAAGAAATCATTCTGTAGTCAATGTATTAACACTGCTTGATTTACTTCGGCTTTTGCCAGGTTGTATTACTTACCTTGTCTATAACTTCTCTGTAATGTCAAGACACTTCCTGTTTTTACCCATATTTTCCATTTGGTGATAGTTGGTATAATGATATAGCTAAATGTCAAGTGTAATTATTTGGCATAGCATTCCTCTGACCCTATGTGGACCTTCACAGTGTAGGGTCTGTCTACTGTTGGAGGAGAGGACCTCTGGCAAGCAGCTCATTTCTTTCTAAAATAGATTGCAAAAACAGCTAATGTGAAACATGTCTTGAAAGCACCTATATCTCTGTATTGGTAAGAGAGTCTAAGGTGGCCTACTTTATACTTTAGGTATGTAAACACCGGGGAGAAAAATCCCTCTTTATTTCTTTTCTGAGAATTCTTGAGCAACGAAAGCTTTCACGTTGAGTATCTTCACACTGCGGAGGTACAGCTACAGCTCTACTAGCTTAAGAGAGCTGAGACCATGTTCGAGACCATGTTCGAGACCATGTTCAAGACCATTCAGATGTGATGTTGTTATCTAGCAGGCTGCTTCTGTGAAAGGACTCCTGGAGTATCTGCAACACAACCTATAAATATCTGAGAAGTACTTACATGAATAATTCCCGTTTTATGGTAGTGAAGCATAGTTTCAGGCCATGGATCAGCTGGCAGTCTATTTCTCTGGACATTGCCCAGACCTTTCTACTATTCTCCAGCTATTTAAAGAAAATGGAATGAAGATGTATGGAAGAAAAGTAATAAGTTTTTTCCTTTTCATGAGGTCTGATACAATTTTGCATATTAATACTACTGTGGGGTTGTCAGGTGGTTCAACAAGAAGTACAGTCAAGGACAACTCATGAGAGCTCTCTTACACGGAGTTAAGTTCATGGGTAGGCTTGTATATAGCAGAAGAAGACACAAATCTAACCAATGTAATAAGAGTTGGCTGTTTTGTTCTCATGAAATGAGTTGGAGAGGAAATGTAAGAAGAAAAAAAAAGAAAAAAAAACAAACACAAAAAGAAGTAGGCCAAATTATGACCTGGTATAAGTAGGTACAGGTCCATTGGCTTTGCTTGCTTTGTACCATTCTTCAGTTTGACCTTTGGAGTGATGATTTATCCAAAGAGGAAACAATCCAAGACCTGAAGTTCTATTTATCCGTAATTCAAATTAGCTTGTTATCTACTCTTCTAAAAGATTGCTGTGGTGGTGAAATGAAAACACAGAAAGTTTGTTGTGCGCTGCCATTGTCTCCTGTTTTCAGTGGCTGTCTCTTTGATGAGTTACCTAGATAAAATGGATTGCTCTCCTTTCTTTCTGTTTTGTTCATACTCCCCCATTTTTCCAAAGTAATTGCAGTAATACATGCAAATCTATTCAAGAGACTTGCAACCAAGAGTGAAGTTTGCAGTTCAAGCAGCTGCTTTCCTCCTGCCTCCTTGACAGTGGTGACTGATTGTTTTTGTTCTACAACACAGAAAGATTGTAGCCAGTATAGTGGTTTGGTCTTTTTAATGGGACAAGCATTTGTACACAGGGCTCTCCCGCATGTCAGGCCCCAATACAGGCAACATTTGTGTATGATGCAGTAAATGTTTCACAAGGATCTACCTAGTTGCCAGGAAGAGACCAGACTGAACACAAAAGTGTTTCTTTTGTTACTGGATTTCACAGAAGTAATTTGAAACCTCCACCTCTTGAGCAAGTATGGCTGGGTTCGATTCTGCCTGTTTTCCACGCGTGGTATTTGAAGCTTCTCCTGTTTGAACCTTTAAGTATTGTTATTCGAACACAGAGAGCAAGGGAGACTGTCTTGCTCACTTTGTAGGAAGGACATTCTGCAATGTGATGAGAGATGAATCTTGACATCTCTGCTCTCAGTGAGACATATATCCAACCCCTGGGCAGCTGGGCTTTTCTGGGGACCTCTCTAAAATAGCTTAACTGGGTTCTTAACCTTTCTCTTTTCTCTCACAATCTCTGTAACAAATACCTTCATTTAAATTGCTTCCCCTGCAGAACCAGAAACATGGTTTTACCTTCTTTTGTTCCCTGTTCCTCAGCTCCCCTGGAAAATAAATAAATAAAGATAATATTGCAGACAACTATGGCAGTTACCTCCTTCCTCCTACTTCATAAAACAGGTGCAAGAACAAGGGCAATAGTAATATCAGGAAAATACTGTGATTAAATAGTTGGGAGTAGAAACTGAGCTTTAATTTCTCAGCCTTGTGCTCAGTATATTTCCATGTTGATTTTCATTCTGTGCAATTCTTGAAGCATACGATTTTTGTGCTGAAATACATTTTTCTTCCTCTTTTTTTCTGTCACACTAGCTCATAAATTCTTCAGTGGACAGAAGAACTTAGGTGCACAGAGGAATATTCTGTCTTCATTAAATTCGGTGCATAATTGGTATGGAGTCTTCTGTATGCTTGTCATTGTAACTTAAATATAATATTTTATGAGCAAATCATAAACCCCGAACTTACTGGGAGTAAAGAAAAACCTGCATTCTTTCTTAGATTTTCTCTTAGCTCCAATGTCATAGAAACAAAGGAAAATACTATTATATCAGCTTTGGTGGTCTAATGTAGCGTGCATCTGCCCTGTTAAACTTCCACTGTAGAAAACTGATCTATGGTAGGTCAAGTTGCTTTGGAATAGTTTACAGGTCCAAGGAACAAACAGCAGCAAATGCATATGGGGTCCTGTGACATGCTTCTTTGTGCTTAGTATGAAACTGAGCACAGTTAAAAATAAATAAAATGGTTGATCTGAAAGGAAACAAGTCAAATTTAGTTCTGGTTTACTACGTCGTTGCACCAGTGTAAGTGAAGAGAGAATTTATTTGAACCTCAGCCAGGGTTTATGCTACCTTGTGAAAGGTCCGCAGAGTGAACATTACCACCTAGTGGTTGACAATAGTGAAAAGGAGAAAAGACTTGCACGTTGCAGCATGTAGACCAGGTATTTGCTTTTAAAAGTCTCACCACCATGTGCAGAGGCTCAAGTATCTGAAAGCCGAGACCTGTTGGTTTCCGTTCAGTTTAGTCCCTAAGTAAATTGCATTGTACTCCATAGACATCTTCAACAAAAAGACACAGTACAAAGGAAAAGTAAACCTGCAGTTGTGATCAGAAATCTGTTTGCCTCAGATTAACAACAGTAGCATAACTATTACTGTTAGAGCTGATGTGTAGTGCCACAAAGTATGTTCTGCACTAAAGGTGAAAGAGCTGCAGCCAGTGTTCTGCCTGCTGAAAACACAACACCTCTGCTGAGGGGCTCACTGAGCTTAAATTAACTAATAGGAGCTCAGGAACTGAATTTTTGTTTGTATTTTGCCGAAATGCTGGTTAAAAACAGCAATTAGTTTAATTAACTTATTTTTTTAAAAGTGGAACTATTTATTCAAATTTTTAAGCAGGTTTTTTATTCCCTAAAAAAAAAAAGTCTTTTAGGAGTTTAATTTCTCTTACGCTGACAATCCAGTCTATTACTATACAGTATGATATATCAGCTCATTCAAAAGGCGAGAAATTGGGGGATCTTTGAGCGTCTGAAATAGCTCATGTATTTGTGGTTGAATTTAAGTTCTTCATGTATTCCTAACAACCTGTGTGAATTAAAAATAAAAAAAGGAAAAAAAATAGTAATTCTTTTCCATTTCGTTTAAAAAATCAAATTAGTTATGAGAAGGGGTTGGTATTCCTCTTAGTATTCTTGGTATTCCTTATCATCTCTCCAGCCTCTGATAAGTGCGGAAAAAAAGCAGTGTATGAATGAAAGAGTTTTAAAGAGGAAGATTTTTTTCAGATTTTTTTTTTTTCTCTGTGTGTATGAAGCAGCTTTTCTTTTACTATTAAATTCTTTGAAACATTAACCAAGAAATTTGGATGGAAACTTTCAGTTCTGGGACAGAATTTTCTCTAAGTTTAACCTATTGTATCCACTGCACATATTATCATTAATGTGATAAATTTTGCAGATAATTAATTTTCAGGGATCACCAGAAAATAATTTGACTAAGACTGGCCTGAGTAGGTAGCAACTGAAGAGTAGATTGCATGCTTTATGTCTCTGAAGACAAGGATCACCTACTGAAATTTTGCCCCCTGCTGCAGCCACCAGATTTTTCCTACATCTCCAGAGAGTCTGCAGTCACTGAGACCTCAGTAAGTAAGCTAACAAGTACAGGCAAGTAAATTCAGGCGAGAGGACCAAACTAGAAGCTGAATTGGAAAAGATTTCTTTTATCATCAAGTGTGAACAGTGGACCAGAAACTGGAATAAAAATATCTGTATCCGCTCTTATGCGTCTGTATGTGTGCGCTTAAACCAGGAAGAGTAAGGCTTGAGACTGCAATTGATTCAAGACAAGAAAATGAGGCAAAATATTCATTATGAATACTGAAAGAAATTCTACTTATGTATGTATTTCCATGCTTGTTAGTGTAGTCTTCAGAATATCTTATTCTCATCTTGTGGGGCTTATTTTCTCTTGGACCAATTTGAAATCTTTTGCATACTGTAAATGCTCAAAATTGTAAATGAGACATTTCTGGTGTATAGTACTGTTGTGGTTTAACCCCAGCCAGCAACTAAGCACCACACAGATGCTTGCTCACTCTCCCCTAAAGGGATGGGGGAGAGAATCAGAAGAGTGAAATAGCTCATGGATCGAGATGAAGACAGTTTAAGTAGTAAAGCAAAAGCCATGCACACAAGCAGAAGAAAACAAGGAGTCTATTCACTGCTTCCTCTTAGCAGGCAGGTGTCCAGCCATCTCCAGGAAAGCAGGGATGCATCATGTGTAACAGTTACTTGGGAAGACAAAATGCCATAACTCCAAATATTTCCCTTTCCTTCTTCCTCCCCCAGCTTTATATGCTCACCGTGATGCCATATGGTATGGAATAACCTTTTGGTCAGTTGGGGTCAGCTGTCCCAGCTGTTTCTCCTCCCAACTTTTTGTGCACTCCCAGCCTGATTGCTGGTGTGGCAGTGTGAGGAGCAGAAAAGCCCTTGACTCTGTGTAAGCACTGCTGGTCAATAATGAAAACATCCTTGTGTCAACATTGTTTCCAGCAAAAATCCAAAACACAGCCCCATACCAGCTACTATGAAGAAAATTAATTCTATCCCAGCCAAAACCAGTGCAAGTATGAATACACGTGTTTCCTCTGGAGAAGATCCTAGATCTGCACAACCATCTTCGAATATACGCGGTAGGGTAATGCAAAGGAAAAATAGCTGGAGTGTTGACAATGAGATCTGAAGCAATTGTATTTCTATGGTAAAATGAAACTGAAAGTGACTATATTACCCAAGGGAGTTGATAAGCACATAAAAGGGTAAGAGGGATTGGCTTTTAAGCAATTATGAAGTTGCTTTATCAGAAGAGATGATACCACATCTGTGTCTTGTTAGAAACTTAAACTAACTCTCAGAACTAATCTCCTTCGTGTTTTGTAGTGAAAAGCACTGTACAGATGAAATCTAACAGCTTGAAAATAGGGCTCTGTAGCAAATTATGCCAAGTTTATCCTTTTAGGAGTAGATAGTTGTTCAAGGTTCCACTTGTACAAGCTTCCACTTGTACAAGCTTCCACTTGTAAAGAGCGCATTGGCGCTTAAACTCCAGAGCTCACTGTCTCTTCTGTATGAGACAGGGGAGGTGAAGTAGTTGTTTCCTGAGAGCAACATCTCAGTAGTGGTATATGGCTGGGGAAAAATATGTGACAAGTTTTTTATTGTTTGGGTTTTTTTTTTGTTTGGTTTTTTTTTGTTTTTTTTAGCTGATCTATATAGCATTCGAATACTAACTTCCTTAATCTGCCCCCCACCCCCTCATGTCATCCACACTCACCCATCCACAAAAGGAGAAGATCTGCAAGAGCGGTTTGGAAACTCTAGATATTTTTAGTTCTGCCGTCAGCTGAGCCTCTGTTGAAAGTAAAAGGGACAACAACATCTTGCTGCAGGCTAAGAGTCTTTAGAAAACTTAGGTATTTTTCAAAACCAATTATTTGTAGAGATAAATACCACACAAATAAGTATATGGCAGTGTCTTGATTATTGCACAAAATGTGTTCAGGGAACCCAGATGCTAATTTTCTATCTATTGAAGAGAGGAGGATGAGAAACTGTTTAAAAAGCAAGTGATTTTAGTCTAAGATTAAATGAAATGCTGAGGAATCTAAAAAGCAAGTGATTTTAGTCTAAGATTAAATGAAATGCTGAGGAATCCACCATTCACTCAGACATTGACAATAGTTCTGGCTAGCCTTTCAATATAAGTGTCTTCAAAAATGACTGTCAAAGCTTTATTATTTTAACGTTTCTTAGTGGCCAAGGAAAGTAGTAGCTGCAACTGCTGAAGAGACAGCTAGAAGCCTGTGTATAACCCTCATTACAGAATGAAAAGTCGATAAACCATTAATCAAAGAGGTCACCTGTTTTTCCTGATGGCAGATTCCTTCTATAAATGGCTATGTTTAAAGAGTTTAAGGTGATGGATAGTACAGTAATACAAGGTTTCTCGTATTGAGACTGTCAATTTGTATTAAATATTTTGTTGTATTAGCTAAATAATTAAGTATCTGTGATGGAAAATCAGCTTTCATCATCAAAGGAAAGAGGGACTTGGAAGGTCACTTCTTATACATGAGAAAACAATTAAACTATTCCTGATTCAGTCTGTCTTCAAATGTAGGCTCACCCTGTCCTCAGATGTAGATGCATCCCTACTTCACTAAAATGTACTCAGTTTATGCTTTGTTGACTCCTACGGCACTAAAGTACATACTAAATCTTAAGAGGCCACTAGGTTGCTGTACTGAATTTTGGCCGATAACAGGCTTTTCATAAAATCTGGTAGTTGTTTTCATCTATATTAATCCTTTTCACTGTGAGATCTCAGTGGGGTGTATTTCCCAGTCATCTTATGTATGTGTGTGTAAAAAACATTCTTGTTGTCTTTGGATTTTAAGTGGAGTAACATCTGTTTTTAAACACACTTCAGACACTTGTTTTGGGAGTTACCTGGTGACTGTATTTTTTGGTAGGGTTCTCCATAGCACGTTCTCCAAGTAAATCCCTCTTAATCCTCCTCTTACTTTTTATGCTCCTCTTTTGTGCTGTGTGTTATGCATCAAGGATGATGTTTCCTAAAATACTTCAGGACCTGTGTGTTCTTCACGTTAATTTCCCTTGTTTGTGGTGAGTGTGTTCCTTCCATATGCTCCGTCAACAGTTCTTGGCCCAGGCAATTACAGGTCCCCTCAGTTTAGGAAATACTATTTCAAGCTTCAATTTAACAGCTTGAAATGAAACAATCTTTTTACGAAGTTGTTTTTAAAAAGATTCAGGGAAAGGAGGTAGCAATGGAGTTGTAGAAGATGATGTAGGAAAAAAAAAATTTTTTCCTTAGATGCAGTGAACTCTGTAGGCCTCAACTTCAATAATAGTCTCTGAGTGTGAGTTAATCATAAGCCAATTAAAGAAAATCCCTATGATGTCTATTCTCACAAATTTAGGAATTACTAATGAACTTATTAATTGGAATGGAAAAAAGTATATTGGCCGGTAGTGTTTGTTAGGATATCGTCTTCCTTCTGTAATACTTTTATTGTCTTATACTTCAAAGAGACTATGTGAGCGAATAATTAAAGATTTTCCTTGATTTGTTTTCAAAATTCTTACGGACCATGTGGTATCAAGTGCAACACGGAGTTTCCCCACTAACAAACAATCCATTTATTGTGACAATTTTACTAATATGATTGATTAATATGATTACTCTTGGCTAATATATTATTATATATATTACTCTCTTCATCAGAAAACTTTGGTGGTGGTAGTAATCTAGAAGTTACGTGTTCCCAAGTACTACACAGGGAAAGGATCTGATTTATTTTTATCTGTTCAACATGTAAGAACCTAAACTTTGTACTTCAGAATATTTTCTCAAAGTCAAATCAGATTTCATCTGATCAGATTTCACACTTGCATGCGTGCACACACACTCTCTGCTGAAACCAAGTATGATATAGGCATGGAAATATGAAGTATATCACTTTACTGTTAGACTTAAAAAAAAAAATCAGTAACATAAACTAGAAAGTCCTTTTCTGAACTGAAATCTGCAGTGCAAGACTGTTTCTTTCTTTTGCAAAATTTAAATAAATTTTGCAAAAGAAGAATAAAGCACTACAGATTATTAATTTAGGATGCAAAATTATACTTATAGTATCATTTCGTTGAAATTTCTTGGAAAATTTTTGATGCTTTTTTGGCCTTTTATAATTTATGACTGAAGGCTGCTATATTTTAGAATAGGACTCTAATGAAATGTTTTAAACAAAGAAATATGATGGTTGCTGCAGTATCTATCGATGCAATAAATGTACTGTTGTTGTCAGTAATGTGACTAAAAACTGAGGCAGTGGCATGTTATGTTTATATGCCCTATAGCTGATTAATGTCCACTGTTCTTGGTTAAATAACCCCATGGATTCCATTAGGTAGTACTCACTGGAGAGTGAAGCAAGCAGGATCTAGCTTTTAGAGATCTGTGGATCTGTACCTTGGGCTTTTTCCAATATTATTTAATTGAAAGGAAGACTGAGATAAAATTATAGCCTTTTGAATGCCAATGTGTGCTTGCAGCTCTGTTAACCCACTTTTTTGAATCTCAATGAAGCATTCTTGCATAAATAAATCACACTATTATAAAATAAAAGATGCAGAAGCCCTACTTTATGAAACTAAATAAGGGATAACAAATTGGACTGGATTGCTGGTCATATATAGCTTTGCTATCTCTGCTATCTACCAAAAAGAAAAAGTAACCTATCTGATAGTGTGCCAATAGCCTTGCCAGAAACTTCGTGAAGAGAAAGGTGGCATAAAACAGAAAAACTTATCTGCGTAGTCAAAGTTCTTAAACATTCTTGTTTTCAGAAGTCTTTTGTTTTCAGAAGGACTAAAGTGGAACATGATCATTTAATATTAAGCCAAATCCTGTTCGTCTTTTGTTTGGAAGTATTTGTCTTCCGAAGTGACAGCTTTGGTAGCAACAAGAGGCCTGTCATGGGACAGACCTTTTTTATGGTTTACGACTTGCCCAGATATGATCTCATTAGCGGTCACTTGAAGGACATCCTCAGCTATTCCATTCCTTTAGTTGATAATTAGAAGACCACCAGATGACCCTAACTGAAATGATTGCTGTGGCATAAATAAATAAAAAGAAAAAAAAGCGGAGAGGGGAGGGAAAGTAGGGAAACAAGGAGCACAGATTTCATTCTTCCTTTCTTTAGTTTTTTGGCCTACTTCAGTTCCTGAGGACATGGAGTGTCAGATCCATTTGATCCTAATGGGACAGATAAATGCTTTCTTGCAAATTTAGTGTAGCCATTGAAGAAATGCCCCACTTGATATGAACCCGACCCTCTGCTGAGCCGAGTTAGGGGACAGTGCGGACGAGTCCACAACAGCTCAAGGTCAGTGGAGTAGCTCAGGTCATAGTGATCTGGACTGAACTCATCTCGTTCTGAATGAAGTGATGCTGAGTTGGTTTGTAATCCCCTGGCACAGGTTAGCAGTGGGCTGTTTAAAAAGAATTGTGAGCAGTAACTTTTTAAATAGCTGCAATGCCTTCCAAAACGATCTTCTGGAGAGCTTTAAAAATTCCCTTAGAGCACAATTTTAAGTGAGTCATGTCAACAAGTTTCTCTGCTCCTTCCCCACCCCTTTTTTTAACCCTTTAGCATTATAGGAGCCAATCCATGTTTGTTTTAAAAAAACCCAAAACCTTGTACATCACAGCCTGGTACAACACTTGCCTGGTAGCAACCTAGCATATTGGCACCAAGACACAGCATGCTGCCATGCTTATGAAGACGGGCTTTTAGCCTGAATGTCTTGCTTAATTAAATCAAAGGTAAATTGAACGCGCACCGTATCTTCTACTGTTTCTATCTACAGCAAGAACAGCGGAGGCCTTTGTAGAGATCGTTTAAGAATCTTTGCACGTGGTAATATAAACTCTATAAATACATATTTCAATATTAGCAAAATTTAAATTACTGTATATATTGCATTTTCAGTTCATCATGTTGATTTATGTCAATACATAAAAAAGCCTTCTTCCCTTGAAACTCTCAGCTGCTTGTCAAATTTTGAGTAGTAAATGAAAGAAGAAGAAATAGATGTGGCAGATAAAATTAATGAAGATATCTTTATAGCAACACAGATCAAAGATTGCAGGCCGGAGGTTTTACAAACTGCAATGAGGGGTTTTGTCGTACACACGGGAACTCTAGAAATTACGATACATGGAAGCAAACAGAATCTGGCCAATGTTAAGGAAAAGATATATGTAGGCCTGAGGCAGAAGGAAAATCTACCTTTAAGTACATGCAATAGATTTTGTTCTTAATGATCTTAATAATGAGGTTCTGCCATGATCATCATGAGTATTGGAAGTTAGACAAATTACACAGAAATGTGCAGTTGGTTCATGTCCTAATTGTAGCCCACAAATTAAAGAAATAATGCAGAGTGAGTTGCTTGGTTATGCTATTCAAAAATTTCAGCATACTGGATAATCTGGCTGAACTTCAGGTCTCTGAGAACAATATATTTATCTCTATAAAGCCAGTTTAATTCTATCTAAGTATATGAAGGCTAGAAAACTCTTGAAGAAATGTATCTAAAATTTGTAGCGTAATTGTTTAATGGTGAATTTAGTGTACTTGATACATACTTTATTAATTATTAAGGAGGGGACATTATGTTTTTATGGAAGTCATTGTCACATTTTTGTATATTACAACTTAGGCATCGCATGTTGTGTTGACTTACTTGAACCTTCAGGAGAAGGATAGAGGGATAAAGTCTAGGAAACTTCATATGGAAAACAGTTTTAGGTAGATTTATTTTTCGTACTTTTGGCGAATCCAGATATGTTGGCCTTTTCTAACTTAAAATGGTGGTTTAGTTCCTGAACTTGATCATGTAGAACCAGGAAAAAGTGTTCATCTGTAGCATTCTTGGGACTGATGTTTGTGTTTGATACCAAAACTTCAAAAGAGATACTGTTTTTTCTGTACAAAACCAATCAAATGTAACTATTAGCAGTTTATTACTTATTCTTCTTGTGGCTAGGTATAAGCCCACAGATGTGAAGGTAATTTACTGAATTATTCTCACCTACATGATTTTGTAACCCTTGGAGCATTTAAGAAACTGTTAAATTAGTCCTTTCCATGTAAGTGGTGGGTAGGAGCTAAGAGCACCAAATACCTTCACCTTCTTATAGAGTGTGTAGTTGAAGTTAAACACTGAGCAGGAAGGTGGTAGGTATTTATTTTATGGCAATTCCTTTTGCAGAGTTCACAGAAAGCAACTAGAGATATGCTGATGCTGAAGTCAACATAGTTTTAGGTGAAGGGTAGATTACTATATCTTGACCCATTTATCTGGAGCGTACTGCCATTACCAGATGAGGTCTCTTTACTTCTGTGCAACTCTGAGCCAAATATCAGAAATGTTTTTATCTCTTTTTACTCCTGTTCCTCTTAAACGCTGATTGATAACTCACGTTCTTAGAGGTGGCTAGGAGAACTTAAGGGATATTAGGAGTATGTCCTTTAAGTACTTGGAGGAAATAGCCTCTAAAGTTTTGATCATCAACTTGTTTTTATTTGTAACTTAAACAGGACTCAAGTAATTCACCAGAAGGCTGTGCTGCCATACAGGGACACTTGAACAAGCTGGAGAGCTGGACAGAGAGAAACCTTATGAAACTCAGCAAGGGCAAGTGTAGGGTGCTGCA
>VXBO01000965.1:0-94596 GCA_013400135.1 Rhinoptilus africanus
AAAAAAAAAAAAAAATTGCAGATTTACGTAACGTGGATTTTTTTATCCATGGGTACTTTTTACAGGCTTCCTTTACAACTATAGTTTAGGTATTCCTGTTACGAAAAATAATGCAAGCATAGCTTGATGAGGCATAGCTAAGAAAAAATTATACGTGTCTTAGGTAGTAAAATATTCCATAAGAATGAGGTTTGTATTTTTTTTTTTATTTCTCAGGGTCTTAATTTTTATGGTGAATGCTAAAAAGATTTCTAAAATTAAAGCAATTATCAATACATAAATTCTAGAATTTCCAAAATAAATAATTTTTTGCTAGCAGGACAGTCTTTTTTTGAAGAGACTTAAAATTTGAACTGCTTGCTTGAAACAATATAGATGTATGTTGAGGTGAGACCTAAGTCAGGATAATATGAATTTTAATAGATATATTAATCTTATATGTAGACATATACAAATTGTACACATATATGTATTAATTATTAAACTTCCATTTAGCTAATATTAACTCCTAAATGTAAATTTCACAAAATACTTTTATACTTTTTTGGTATAACAGCTTAATAATTACCCTCTCAATCTAGTTTTAAGAAACATCATTTATAGAACACTCAATACTGCTGTGAAAGTTTTAAATATTAATCAAGTTTAAAAGCTTCTCATACTTTTATATGACAGTTGTAACATTAGAATGCATGAACCATTCTATACAGAATGAGTGCAAGAATATCCTTTCTTCTTTCTTTTTTTTCAGAAACTACACGAAAGGGACACATACCCTAGTGATATCATCCATGACTCTTACAAGTGCATGAACTTTGAATGGAATTTATGCTGTACTATATTTATCAGCCAAAGTTTACGGGTAGCAAGCTTCCTGTGTAATTTTGAGCTGGTATATGTACACTGCTAAGAGAAATTCAACATACTGTACTCAAAAACATTGTTGCTGACGACTAAATTTAGGATCCTGTTTCACCGCAGATAAAATGGTATTCTCAGAAACGTGGGATAAAATCCCGTCCTCTCTGCCATGTGTTTAGGAGAGGAACTCATCCAAGCCATCCAGACAAAACTACCTGCAAAAAAAATCGGAAGTTTTCTTTCATAAACCAAAATCCCTACACTATGTTGATCTTATGAGTACAAATGTTAGTACAGAGGCGAGAAAGGCAACATATAGGAGAGGGTATGGCAACATATGGGGAGGAAAGAGGAAAGACTGTCAGCAATACTACAGTACTCCCAACTTAGATTGCTGTAAATTGCCAGGCAGTTTTTCCTTGAGACTTTATGCATCCACTTTTGAAGAGACGTGTCTCTATAACATTTTCTACATTAAAATGAAAGTGTAAAATATAAGCTAAAGCAAAGTAACCAAGAATAATGCCTTCACATTTTTTAAAACATTACTGTTCACTGTTTTTTTAAAATAAACCTATATACCCACTACTTTTCCACACACACACACACAAAAAAATCTCTAAAAAAACAAGCTCTCAACCCTAGCTAGCTAGCACACGTGAATTAAGTTTGTAAGAATAGGAGGAAAATTTTTATCTTACTCAAAAAATTGTCACTGAAAGTTACAGATTTAGGTCAGTCAAACATTTTACATGCTCTTTTTGAATGGACTTGACAGGAAAGTGCAGTAAAAAAGTAAAAGCCATTTTGGAAACAGTTTAAAATTTAAAAATTTCATCCTGAAGAGTTTATTATGCCATTTTACTTAGCTAAGTTACTCAGAACAGTTACTCACTAACTTAAATTTGTTCTACGTGTTAGCATATGTACATGTATTAACCTGCATCATCATTCAGAGTTGTTACATAGATACTCAATATAGGTTAACAAAAATGAAAAAAAAAAATTAACAACCAAGTTTACTTGTTAACAAACCACTTTGCCATGTCTCAAGCATTCGGTTATTATCATTCAGAAAAAAATGTTTCAACAACAGCTCATGTATTTCTTAAAGTGACTAACTAAAATACAGCTGATGGTCACTGAGAAATTAAAATTAATCTGAATATAAGTATTTTTTATATATACTGTAAGAGATTTAATTTTGGAGTGAATATTCTGTGACTGAGTTCCAAGACAAAATGCAAACTTCAGCTTTGACAACAGACCAACAACAATGGCTTTTCAGGACATACTGGTCATGTGTGACTCTTTGTATTGTTTAGTATACAATGTATGTAGACAGACAGAAAAACTGGATATCTTTAAAGGTGCCTTTTACCTTTAGATGTGTTTTAAAGGAGGTTAAAGGGCATTAAACTCTTCTGAATGCTATATATTAGGGATAATTTTGAACAAAGGGACTTCTTTTAAACACACTATAATAGTGCACTGGAAGGCATAGCTTTGAACACTTGCTATAGAGAATTGGAAAGGTCCTTGTGTCAGGTTTTTGCTTAGGAGATCATGTATACCTTTAAAATGATTTTTCAGTCTAACAGAAGATGCTGTAGAAGTCTCTGCTCTTAGAAATTAAAATTTGAATTACACAGTTTACCTTTTTATTTTTTTTTTTCCTGGGAGTTTCTGAAAACACTGGGAAGAGAACAAATAGCTTGTTATAGCCCGCCTTTGTGCCCTGATGCGACACCTGTCCTATGCATGCAGCCCTTGCTGTTGATTCCTATTTGACTCCAGTCTTTCTCTGCCAGGGTGCAAGGGCTTCACTGCTCTTTAGGTCCAAGATCTACTACAGCAGACTGTTTCCAGTACATTCTTGGTCCATGGGACATGAAGTCTAGGTACAATAGACACACAAACCAGTGCTGTCACTCTTTTGATCTTCTGCTTGTTTAGAAGTACAATTATCTTCCTTCTCTGCCACCATTTCTCACATCCCAAGGTTCCCTAGTACTTAGATTCTTAAAGAACAAACTGACAATTAAAAAAGGGAAGATACACACTGAGGAATTTCTTAGTATCACACATAGTAGTTGTTAAGAAGACACAAGGTTCCCACCAAGCTACTTCTGTAACAAGAGAACTTCATTGCATCTCCACAGAGAAACTACATCCTTGGCTTTAGCTTCAAAAGAGTAGTTTTGGTGTGATGGATCTCATTCTTGTTTGCTCACTAACATGCCCATTCCTCAAAACAAAGGAATGCCCTCATTCAAAAGTCTAAAATAAAGATTATGTCACAATATAAAAGTGTGATGAAAATCAGAACTAGGTCTGAAATATATCTTTCTGACCATAGAGTAAGTCTGGTTTAACTATTCAGTGCAGCACAGTCTTCAGTCTCTGATCCTGCGCAGCTTCAAATGTTAAAGATTTATTCCATATTCCCTGTTTAAATTGTAATTAAAAAAGATCATGGCATAGCCAGAGGTGGTAAATAATGAAATAAAATTGTTTTCCCAGTAAGAAGTCTAAACTCTGGGTGACTGAGAGCAAGACATCATTTGTTCAAAGAAATTTTTCTCTCATCATATAATCTTTATTCTTCAAATTCTAATTTGCACGTACGATATAGAGCTGTACAAATATTGTCATATTTTTGGTGATAAAGAAAAAGGTCTTTACAGGTTACAGGTAGTAGATTACATTTTAGCATCAAAGTAAGAGTATTTGTTCAAATACGATGAATTCATTGGTGAAAATTAAGTTACAGTACTGGCTTAGCTATATTCTTTAAACAATCTAGTATTAAAATGCCAGAACTGAGATTATCACAGCAATTTTTTCTCTTTCAAATTAATTGTGTCACTAATTCTTGTTAATGTTATATGTCATGTGTATAATTTTGTGCTTACACAGACAGCAGGTGATAGAGAAACACCAGATGGAAAGATTAAACCTTTTGCTGTCATGATTAAGTGCTGGGTTGTGCTCTACCTTTGGTGGATCATAAATACCTTTATTTTCCTTACTGTCTATGAGGACCACTAAATGTCTGCTACGCACTTTGTTAATTTCAAATTGTTTTTACGAAGTCTACAGTCAAAAACTCCAGAATCTGAGTTCAGAATTAAAAAATACTTGACTTTTATCTTGAATGAAAACTTAAAATCTTCACCAAGAGTTAGAAAACTTGCTCATCTGGACATCAGTGGAAATTACGCAACATTTTTGTCAGAATAAAGATCTAACCTGTAAGACGTGGGTGCAAATATTAGGTTGTAGTGTATCAACATCGATCTTTGCATTTATCTGGAGAAATCTTGAGTTCACTGAAACCATAATTTGTTTATACTAACTTGATGCCAGTCCATATTCCATCCTGAAACATGCCCTGAATGTGAATTCAATATATACAATGTGAAAGTTATGGTATAGAGAAAACATGACAAAATTCAAGATGCTAGTAGGAAAAGAATGAAATTTTAAGAAGCTTTCTTGCTTTAGGATGCAGTGTCAGTCTCAAATGCATTATGCTTGATGATAAACCAATTGATTTCCAGGTGATTAAAGCTCTACTCATTGTTCATCTTTGAATTTGAAAGACATAGCAGTGGATAAAGGAAGATACATTGCCAAGTAGGCTAAATTTGTTAAATATATTATCAAGCGCTTTGCATTAAACAGTAAAGGGTCTATTTGTGCATTGTCAGTTAAAAAGAAACATATAAAAATATGTCAAAACTGAAAAGCAACCAAATAAAATGAAGTGGATCACTTGAAAAAAACAACAAGGAATATTTGTTACTTGGGGAACTGTATTTTGAGAAAATTACTAGGATAGGGATATCAAAACCTTAACTAAGCAGATGACAAAACTTCAAGCACTATAAAACCATTTTGACATGCTGTACAACAGCTCCGGGAGCACTTCAAGTCAGCATATGTCAGTGTTGAGCAAACAAAAGTGGTCTCACTGTCATCCCCCCTCACTACTCTTTGATTTCGTTTCAGCTACGATGCCTCCCCCCACTCCTTTGCTGGTGAAGTGGGTGCATGACCGGCAATCTGCACCAGGGAATTCCTCTGCTCACACCAAAGCTCTGCTGTTCTGCAGTGAAGAATCTTGCTCATCAGGCCAGAGAGAGGTGAGAAGTTCATTCTCAGGAAAGGTAAAACCCTATGTTACTGCAGCTTACTTATTGAAATGTTTACTTGGAGACAGAGCCTCAGTCTTGCCCCCTACTCCCAATCACCTTTCATGATTGATCCAATCAGTGTTTTAAATTAGCATTTGTTACAAGCCTTACTATTATCTTTCTTGGTCCTAAGAAGTTTCTCTTCATAAACTGGTTTAATATAGAAGGCAGCTAGTAGCAGTCCCTTGGTTTATTCATAATTTGAGCCATTAGAGCTTTTGCTTTGAATATAAATACTAGCCATGAGGCCCAGGACCTTTACTGTGTAATGAGCTACACTGAGAACAAGGTCAACTCTGTAGGGGTTGCAATCCGATCTGAAACATGGTATCTCTAGGAAAAAAACTACTTTTGCTTCTGTCATTTTAATAACACTTTAGCCCAAACAGCTATTTTTATTTTTATTTAAAAATACATTTCTCTTTTAGGTTCAAAACAATTTTTTGTGTATGTATGTGAGGTCAGTGCATTTATTAGCCTTTGTTGTTGATTAAAGAAATAGAAAAGGAATTTAATATTAAAATGTGAGAGACCTACAGGTTCCAAATTTAACTGCAGCAGAACCTGAGATAAATATATGCATTTGCATGTTTGTAACTCAAAAGCTGGTAAACTGAATGAATGTTTCTGAGCTACCCAGCTGCTTCGAGTAAGATTATTTGTACTGCATAAAATTAACCACAGAAGAAGGTTAATTCTGGTAGTATCCTTGAGTGATGTCTTCCTTTTTTTTTACTGCAATTACAGAATGAGGTATTCAGTTTAGTCGTTTACTCATTAGTAGAGTATAATAGATAAATGAAAGACACAAATTAATGTCTTTGGTGTTATGTAAATAATGAAAAGTCTATTTCCCTACTGTAGTTACATTTTTTATGAGTAGACTAAGATAGTTTTCATTACATGAATATTACATTGTGCTGCCTGCCTAAAACGATTAATCTAATTTTTGTGGAAGAAGGCATTGTGTTTATTTCAATGAGATCACAAAAGGTGATATGGAGAGCTAGTTTTGTTTCACCTCAGTAGTATGATATGTCTTTGCAGTGACAAATGTGGTGCAGAAAGCAAAGCTAGGCATTGTGCCAGATTTGCAAGCACTGCACAAAAGGTTTGTTGTTCTGTTCCATCAGTTTTCACTCTAGGCAAAATTTTTTTTGCGAAACACTGTATGTTATAGTTGAGCAGGAAAAAAAAAAAAAAGGAGGTTAAAGGGCAGGGATTAATGTGACTTGTTTTCTTTGTCTTGTAGAACCACAGCAAGTCTGTGAAGCATAGCAATCTCACTGAAATGAGTACACAATTAAGCAGGCCAGCAGAGAGAGTATACTGGGTCTGTATTGCCTTTTCCCATTGAGATCTACTAAAAGGGGATCACAAAATGAGGAAAGGATGAGGCATGTGTTTTCTTTATGGAACTCTTCTCACATCTTGATCTTGTGTTTTACTGCACCTGTGACAGTAGGATATGGTACAACCGATCTAAAAAGAGATCCTGAATTTTTGCGCAGTTTCACAGTTTTTAATCTTGTTTCTTATACCTGATAAAACAAGGACAGGTCCCCTGAGCTCTGTGGAAGGAAGTCTCCATAGTTCACATGGCTGCAGAGGTGAACCTGGTTTTCTTACTATTCTTGGTATCTTACAAGCAGAGATGATTACCATTTTTGGGCCCTGGTATAATAGAAATGTCTTTATTTTTCTGCCATTAACCACTCAGAGCACAAAATTATTTATAAATAATATTTCATTCCAGGAGCACTTCTGAATTTCCTGGATGGTAAAGCAATAGACAAATATTTGGAAAAACTAATCTCTGCTATCTATTAACCTTTCTGAGTTCTGCTTAATGTCCACAGATGCTGTGTCTCATGCAAGTCATTTTCTGCAGCACATAACGCCAATTTGTTGTTAAGCTGGACACCAGTAATAAGAGTTGATATTCAGTTCATATCTTGGTTGGTTTAGGCTTTGTTGCTGATGCGGCAGACAATATAGTTTCTTGATTTCTTCCAATGGGCCACTTTCTCTTTGAATGAGTTTCTGACTACTTTCTAGAGTGTCATACTCTTTGAATTCTTTCTAAAATTGTTGTGTTTCCATGAGTTTCTAGATAGTATGTGCTGGCCATTAGATTCTTACCTCCACATGAATGAAAAAATATTTTTATTAACATGTGGAGATTACAATACCACGACATTTGTGACTTGTATCTACCTCAATTGAAAAGATCCCTCGTAGTGTGTGACTGGCTCTGTGTGTGTGTGTGTGCTGGAGATTAGCTGTGAAAAACTCATTTGATTATCAAAGGTAGAGTGAACACAAATACCAATACCCCTGTGTATGTGTTACTGGAAGAATAAAATCATTTCTGTTATCAATGTTTTTTTTGCATAACTTATAAGGATTTAAATGGGATAATATATGATCCAGGAAGTTGGCTAGGCTTTTATTTTCTTCTTTTTTTAATTGCCAAAAATAAGGAAACAACCTGCCTTCAAGTAGTTGAGAATATTTATGTGAAGGTGATATTTCCATTTGGCTCCCCTCACCGCTTCACCCCTAGGTTCTGTGGGCATATGGCTATTTGGGAATTTTATGGATGTCTCTCCTTGTTGACTTTTATTCTTCCTGAAAAAAACTGGAGAAAGTTCTGGTTCTCTGGAAAAAGTTCATGTATGTTGGCCATGTCCCATCTTTTTCTTGCCAACCTAGCATGAGATGTGATATTGGTAATGCAATAGGGTACCTGGTGAGTTCAATCTGACCTCATGAGTTTGTATGAAGCTCATTTATCTGTAATACTCATTTCAAGAACCTTTTTGCTTGAGACTAATAGAAATTATATTGTCCAAATCTTGTTTTACAGGTGAATGTTAAGGGTATTTTTCATCCAAATTTTCATTGTAATAGTATTAGCCTACTAATTGCCCTGATTTTTCAGTACTTTGGTGTTAGTCTTTGCAAGTTGCTGGCCCCTGTTAAATTATATGTTTTTAATCAAATAAAATGATCAATGCATCCTTTCCATTCATTTTTTGTTTTTTCCTGCACAGAGACCACCAAAAGCAGAAAAAAATTGAGGTAGCTGTGTAAAGCCTGACTAAACAAAGTGCTTTACATAACAGATTTCTAATTTTCTATTCATGTTACTTTCTTACAGGATAGTGAAAGCAAGAATAACATTTATTTGATTCAAATTAATGTTACTTTAGGTTGGGTTTGCTATTAATTTCTTCTGTCTTTCCCTGTGTACAGGCAGACAAATGAAGTAAAAGAGCAATACCAAAACGAAGAAGGGGTTGATTGTAACAAGGCATCTGAAAAGTTTTGAAGTCAATAGATTCCTCTTTTAGCCTGAACACAGATGTAATGAGGAGCAGAGGGAAACAGAGAGGAGAAGCGAGTAGACACCTGCTAACTCACCCTGCAGGCAGCAAAGGGTAGGTGTCCAAGCCAATTTTTAACTACTGAGAATTTAAAACTGTGGCCACAACAACCTTAATGAAGGCTAATTCTCCTCTCTGGGGCACACACACTCACTTTCTCATCTTAACATGGGATGTGGGTCTGGGAAGAACTGTATGGTGAGTTGTTTCCAGACTGAATTACTCCGTTGACATTCACTTGGTTTGCTTTGGTAAAATGTTACTCAGGGCTGCTGTTAAAAGAGTCTCCTTAGAGCCACATACTCTTTCCCAAGGTAGAAATTCTGTTAAAGTAAACTAGGTAAAGTCCAAATAAATGCTTTAGCATTATCAAACAGCACATATGATCAACAGCTCCACAACAGCTTGTTCTTTAGTCAGTCTGTGTGCCATGATGGGTGTGACAAAGCTGCACTTCAACAGCTGGATAATATCTAGAAAAAGGATTTCATTCTGGTTCTCACTTAGTAACCATTTATAAAACTGAAGCAAACTTTGATTTACTTCTCAACATTTACCAAGTCCTTGCTTAGGATGAACTTCACTATTCACTACAATTTAACAACTCTGAACATGTAAGTAGGAAATATATCTGGACAATGAAATAACTAACTGCATTTCTTCTTGTCTGGTAGCAATATATATACTTCAAGAACTATCAAAACACTGTTCCTCTGGAGTCAGTGACAGATAAGAGAAGGATAGTTGAAGCAGATCCAGAGGACATTTGCCAAGAAAATGCACATCCTTCCTGGTTTGTAAATTTTGAGCACCTTAAGTACTTGGCAAAATGCTTTTAAGCTAGAGTAGGCAACTCTCCAGCTGCAAAATAAGAATTTTAAAGAGGTTTGATTAATTTGCCATTCAGACTTGTACTACATAATTATATTTTCTCTTGGCTGTTTGATTAAAGAAGTAAACCACTTCAGCATTAGAGGCATTAATATCCAACATGCTGATCCTGGTGGGAACTTAATTCTTACTTCCATACAGTGATACGATCATTTAGTAGATGGGAAATGGCATCTTTGTCTTTGGGTGTCACACTGTAACTGACAATAGCAAAAGTAAAGCTGTTTTGCCATGGCCAGCTCAATGGGTAAAAAAGGATGAGTCATCTATGCAGACAGTCAGAACGTAGAGGTCTCCCTCCGTAAGACCTCTCTCATTCTGAAAGATTCGTGTCATATTTTTTCACACTAGACTGAAAAAATAAAAAGTGAAAATAATTAAATCAAGACAAATAAGGAGATTGTAGCCAATGCAGAGGCTTGTGACACCAATAAAGTGTGAATGGACTAATCAGGATATAATTAACATTAGCTATACCATAACTGTTAAACTATTAAACTATTAAATGCTGTAATTAACAGTAGCATGTATTTATAACACTGTGATGGCATAGTCAGACACAATTTCACTTAAACATGTGAGGCAAACAAACCTAGATCTAATTACACATAAAAAGCTGCCAGACTGATAACAAGATAAACACAAGGGACATCCTTCCAAATACACAAGGATGACTGGCAGAGAACAAAGTAAAGAGTATGAGCATAATGGAGGACCCCTTTTTTCTTTTGATAGGACACTAGCGTAAACACCTCAAGCACAAGAGGAACTGAAGGAAGACAAGCTCACTATAGCACTTAGTTCTGACTTGTTGACTAATTCTCAAGCCTGATTAGCAGAACCTCTGCAACAAAGAACCACCAAGGACTGTAGCTATCAGTACTAACTATATGGCATCTGCTCCAGGTTATTATACACTCACAGCTAACTTAGAATGTGACTGTCAAAAGACAAGAGTTTTGCATACATGTTGGTGTTGATTAATATTAAAAACTGACCATTAACAAGTGTGTTACAGAGTAGAAGCTTATTTTTACAGTCTAAAACTGTCCTGATTTGCCAGTTACATTGTGATATTTCTCTAGCTGACACAGATATCTATGTGCATATATATACCTCATATACATACATGTATATACAGTACATACATACACATAAGTTCAGTAGCAATAAGGTATTGTGCCATTTTTCTGTAATAAGATCATCTATGCATAAGATACAGAGATGTTTCGTGATATTTGGTATAAACACAGCACCATATGAAAAGAAGAACTTCCACATTCTTACAAGCTAGGGAGGAATTCAAACCACAATTGTGTTATAGCTCCTAACCTGGAAAAAGTAACTGAACAGTATTAACAATTTTTTTTCTTAAAGAGCATCCAAAGAAGCCCTGATTACCTCTACCTATCCTTCATATCACTGTCAGGAACAGAGCACTCCCTCTCCTGAGCCACCCAGGAACCAAACCAGATATTTCATGTATCTTAGGAGCGTTCCCTAATTTGCTTTCATTTTTATTCAGGAACTACTTAATGCAAATTGCAAAAGAAAGCTGCTTCGTTACTAGATTACAGATACAGGCTCTCATGACCATTATTCTGCCTGATGCTATGAATCTTGAAATGTCTGTCTTGCCCTTTCCCCAGTACTAGCACTGCAGCTGTTGTGAAGCAACCTGACCATTCAGAGCTCTCCAGAACCACAGGAAATTGTCTGGAGAAGTGTGAGCTCAAACCTGTCCCAGGTCAGGTCAGCGTACCCTTTGCCACCTGCTATAGCCATAATGGTATTTTCTTCCAGCATTTTTAAAAGGACATGTAGAGGGTAATCTGCTTGTGCCAAATCTGCTCTGGTTCTAACTGTGGTCCAGGGCCTCACTGGACCTCCATCTCTTTTCTCGTGTGGTTGAGACAGGAAAGGAGGTGGCAAACCATCCTAAGTGAGCAGTGTGAAAAATGAGGAAAAAAAAATACAGCAAAATTTCAAGGCAATCAGAAGCATACCTGGGGAGTGGTGGTTTTGGATATTTGGATATCTAAACCACGGATTATACATGCATTTCTTAACTCTTTCTAAGATGGAAATGTCAAAGACAGGTTGCATGAGGCTTTGAGCAACCTGATATAGAGGAAGGCATCCCTGCCCAAGCCAGGGGCGTTTGAGCTAAATGATCTTTAAGGTCTGTTCCAATCCAAGCCATTCTATGATACCATGATTTTTAAAAATTGCTTTTGCTATAGACAAAGAGGGATGTGTGTGTTGACCACAGGATAGGCTAGGATTTACACACAATTTTATCAATCCTTGATCTTGCAGATAGTTACACATAAGCTTAAGTGTTATTTACCTGAGTAAAATTCCTGAAAGTAAGACATGAAAAGAATCAACTTGAAGTGAATGAGATTATTTATAGAGGTAAATTCATCTTTTAAGTTTTTTTTTGAAAGCATGCAAGCTAGAAAAGAAACTCATTACTCAAGGGGAAATCATAAAATTAAACCTCTGCCTTACACAGCTCTTACATGAAACTACATTGCCTAACTACTGTTTTCTAAAACATACATAGATTTTACATGCATTTCAGTATAAATATTTAAACTATTTGATGGATATCTCCATCTGGTTCAGGCATGCTAGTTTTTCTGCTTCTGTTCTGGTACCGGTGATTACTACTGAAATGTTTTTAAGTTGTATTGCATTTAGACCTAAAAAAAAAAAATAACACTCCATTTAGATTCAGGGCATGAAGTATGTTAGAAGAATTTGAGAGGTCAAAGCAGTTCTTTAAATTGCTGTTTACAGGACAGAGAATTTCAAATTGGCATCCAGGTTTCCACAATGTTGACATAGTGCTTGATTTATAATATGGATTAAACAAGTGTAATTCTAACATCACAGTTGCAGGCTTGGACATTTAGAAACAGAGTTTCAGCTGTGATTTGGCACCTGTATTCTGGTGCCAAACCTTCAGAAGTTAAGGTTAATAAATCATATTTTGAGTTTCAAAGGAGTTGTGTATACACCTCTGCATCTTGACTCTTCATTTTCAATTACAAATAAAACTTTCAAACTCATATTTTATAAAAGTTAAAAGACGTAACAAAACCTCTCACAAAGCCCACAGCCTGCGAAATCACCAAAAAAAAGGATTAAAGACCTGATACCGTAAAATGTTTTGCATCCTTAGCACTCATGCTTTTAGTGCAAGGGTTAAGGGCATTTACTGATTCATGATATTGGACTAAAGATTTCAGATAAACATTTTATCATTGTTTAGACCACCATAAAATTATACCCTGAAATCTGACATCATCAGCTCCTTGGAAAAATTTAATCCTGATCTTACAAACATCTTCCAAATGTATCTTTCCTTAGACTCAACATTGGTTTGGGTTTCATGTGTACCTTCAAAGTTTGGCTGAGGTGTATAGGTAAGGATAGCAGATTGGGTTGCACCATTATAAACAGCAATACTCAATGAAAAGCATCAAAACTACTTTAAAGAGAGAACATATCAGATGTTTCATTTAAGTTGAAGTACACTCCCCCCTGATGTGCTGAAGTAGGAGTTGGCTTGATACCTTCTAGCAGATTAAGAACAGGAATGCAGATTTTCAGTGCTGTGATCAGAATATCTATTGTCAAACTGCAATGAATGATAAAAAGCCCAATAAATAAGTCTCTATCATTACCAGTAACCACAAGTTTGGTCCAGAGCTGGCAGCACAGGATCTCAAGACTTGTCTGCCTGCCACAACAGGAGATGAATTTAGCCATGGTAGCAATTACTGGTGGCCATGTGCCTGTCGCCTCCCTGCATTGGCTTTACTCTGAGGGTGCCTGGGGCAGACGGTTGGGTGAAGAGCAGCCACTGCAGGGTACAACTAGACAGGGGGGACAACCAGTCTCTCTGGGGCAACCGTGCTGGGGAAAGTGTAGCACACGGCTAACACCAGGAAGCAGTAAGAAGGAGAGACACTGTGACAAGGTACTACATAAAAGTAGCACCTAGTTGACTTTGAAGCTGAGAAGGAAGGGATCCCACCTATAAACATTGTATGTCTCAAGGTGAAGAATTTGGAAAGATGATTGCTCTCTGTGTCACCCATGGTCTCTCTCTTTGAGGAAGGTGGTCGCTATTAACATTAGTACACACTATGACATTGCAAGAATAAGTGCAATACCCAAGAAAAAGAGTAGATTTTTGGTAGTTTTCCTGTGTAACAGTTTTAGGGATATTAGTCTTAGTGAGGCTTTGCTATATTTGTTTGGACTATACATCTTAGCAGTATGGTTAACCAGTCTTATGATAAATAACTGGTTTATATATTTTGATCAGACTATCAAGATTTCAATTAGTTTATCAATGAATCCATGGCTTCATATGTATGGCATGTTCCCTTTTGACTGTAACAGGATTTTGAGTATAATGAAAGAATTTCCACCATTGTTTCTGGCTGGGTGAATATCATGCTCGGGGAAAACAAGGTTGAACTTTCTGAAGTTTTTGGGGAACTAACCAACAGAAGGAATTCAGGTAGGACATATTGGATGTTTAAATGTTTGCAATAGGATTCTCTCAGGAAGCTAGACTGAACTGTTTGAGTTGATTATTTCACTGAGAAGAATGATAGGACTCAATAAATGGGCAGAATTGAATAAACAAGATGATCGAGTTCAGCTGGCCCGAGATTACTATGGTGAAACTATCAGAGATACAAGACCTTGCCTCATAGTCTCCTCTCCCTGGTGCTCAAAAATTATCATACCATTGTGGGTCTGCAAAATGAAAGAGCACCTAATAATGAGGGTTCCCTAAAGTTAAGGCGTTCAAAATCACCATCTAAAGGCAACAATAGCAGTATTCATAATGACTCTGCTAGAAGACAAGACAATCATCAGCCAGCCTGAAATGTTACCTCTGAGAAGGCGGCTGCCACCTTAGTGTGAAGTTTCAAGAAAGGTAGCTTGGTCTTGCCAAGTTTCCTAATGTTGCATATCAGTATCAGTGATCATGCAGCCTCATGGAGGCAATATGGCTTACTCCACAAAACTGATCTTGTATCGAGGTATAAAGATGTTTTCTTCTGCTATCTTTAAACCAACAAGAGTCAGTTTGAACACATCAACTCAAAACAACAGAACTGAAAAGAAAGGATCTAAAATCTTGCTTTACAACCAAAAGCTTGGTTATTCAACATCACAGAAAGATGATGAAACAAATCAATAGAATTGGAAGGCTGGTAAAATAGAAATAGTTTATTCAAGAAGCATGAACAGGAAAAAAGGAAACCAATATTATACTGAGATCAAGAATGCTTTGAAGTCACTCTCTGAAGTTGAGAAAGAGGTGAGAAGCAAATTTGTTGCATTTCTCTGGGTGAAGATAAAAGGAGAAAGAACAAAAGAAATGTCCTTATCAAAAAAGAAGCTGTAGCTGAAATTTTTGATCAGGCAACAGCAGCAACCAAAGGATGACAGCAATGCGGGACTAAGTACCTAATTATTTATTGGAAAACAGTATGTAGGGCACAGTCCTACAAAATGTATGGAGGGTGACTTTGGATAGGGGAAGTTAGAGAAGTTCAAATGTGCAAAGAATGATAAAATTAATACTGGAGTATCTAGTAAGTCCTTGAGACCATCTCACAATTATTCTTGAAGAAATGATGAAGGTGTTATACTTCAGGAATTTTACCCTCCCACAGGAAACAGTATGAATGGAAAAAACTGTAGATGATGATTTATGGATTTATTGTTTCAATTTCCCTTCCTAAATCACTAAGTAATTAATTTATAAGCAACTGAATGATAACAACAGTAAAGAACATATACTGTTCCTGATCACTGCAATTCCTTTTTGACAATACAACTGGCCTAAAAGATAAGAATGAAGCAATACTTGTGATATGTTTTGACATCAGTAAGCTTGCTGGCACTAGCACACATGACATTTGTATCATTAGGAAGATCAGGTTAGATACTATGGCCATAAGCCAAATTCCCAACTCAGTAAAACTAAAATATTAATGGTTCACTGATGAGATGAGAAGATATTTCAGATGATGCCTTCAGATGGATCTGGCTTGAGCCAATTTCTAATCAATATTTTCATTAATGGCTTGAAAGAACAAATCAAGAATATGTTTGTAGCATTTGCAGAAAACACCAGTCTAAGAGGAATCGCTAGTTCAAGGAACAAGATGAGAATTCAAAATGTGTCATATTCACAAGATCAAAATAAATAAAAAAGCAACAAGTATGTTGCTGGAAAGGAGACATCAGACAATCCATCAGAAAGAGAAAAGTCTTCTCTGTGGCAGGCAGTGAGCTCTGTGCGTTTCTGTGCTTGGGGACTACTGTGAATGCAAACAGCAAGAACAAGTCCCTGCCCATGAGGGGGATGACCATGACAATGACTCCAGTGCCAACCCCAAATGCAAGGATGGCAGTTCCTGTAGAAAAAGCAAAGGCGGGAAATCTAAATTAAAATCTTCCCTTCTTCTTGATACTGAGCTATCAAAAGCCCACCCCTCCAGCACACAATACTATTAAGTTCATTGATCTCTGCTATGTCTTTCTGAATTGTGAAAGCTCACTCTCCTATTCCAGAGCTCGCTCCAGCAAGAGCTCTGTCTTTAAATTCTATTAGAGTTCCTCTTCCTCTGCAAAGGCAAGGTATATTTGCTTTTGCTTTTTTGAGATCTTGAGGAAGGTATATTTCAGGGCAAAATGCTGTTTGACTGAGACAGTTTCATGCCAAAAAATGGCCTTCCACTGTCACAATAGAGCCACGTTTGGGCTCTGGCCTCTAACTCTAACTGTTGGATGGAAATCAACAGTTTTTGTTGTTTTTTTCAGGTTGGAGTTCTCTTCAAGTCATTTTGCAAAGCTTGGAACTGTTTCTTTCCAGGTAAGAGGCACTGAGTTTTCAACCCTAAGCAACCCTGTGTGATGGTGTTAAACAACAGAAGCAATCCCTTTCTAAGGGAAAAGTATGAAAGCTGGAAACGTATCTAGTTGTATGCATGATCTTAGTGTCTGCTCTGCACTGAAGAGAGAACATCGTAACATGGTAGTTAGTTGTCTGCGTCTTTCGGAAAAGACAACAAATGGGGCAAGTGAAGTTTCTTACAATTGCAACAACTTTGACAGAGGACAAGCGTTTTTTCTTGCAAGGATCTTGGCTGACAAAAAACCAGCCAATCTGACTGAGGAATAGACCTGTGTAACTGCAGATTTGATTTGGTTCTTCACTCTGTTAATGATAACACACCAACACAGTTTCCAGAGATTCTGTCCTTCGTACCACAAAATTGTCCACAATACTGATTTAGAGCCTCTAAATCCCAACTGCAATAGCTGCCCTCTAGACCAGTTAGGAGGAAGGTCATCACTAGATTACCACCACAGGTTTTATTAATACCTATTAGCTACTGTGCCTCACTGATTGCTATATGCTGGTCTCTGCCTTTAGGGTAAATTCGGTTTAGGGTAAGAGCCCTAAATTATTTTCCCTGTGTCAGCCATTTCCTTTTTCTTTCTTTCCACCTCATTTTATTTAATTGCTATTCTCACTGGATTATTAAAGATTTGTGAAGCTATTCCTGCTAACAAGAAACCTTATTTCTCCATAGAATTAAACTTGATACTCTACACCACTGGAAATTTTTCATTACTCTTTCTTTTTGTGAAGACAGTTTTTCTGGAAGCTACTTCTTCTGCTAGGAAGTAGGAGATTCACATGGTAGTATTCAATCCCTCTTACATTGTTTCCTTTATGAATAAGATATCTGTCACAATTTATCCCAGGTTCTACCTAAGGTGAAATAACTGGCTTGGTACTAATACAATCGGATGGAATCCAGACATGAATTATTTATTTATTTTTTTATTTTCATAGTTTTATATTTCTGATCTTAAGTCATTGGTTTCTTCTGCATAGGCTCAGTCTTCAGTTTCGTTGCAACAAACGTCTAACGTATTTTTTGTGTCTGGTACTGAAAAGGCTTGTACCAAAACTGTACTTGCGTGAAGTGAGAAAGCAACATAGACAATGGTTTTTTTCAGAACAGAAATAAGACACTGAGTTTTTTCTTGCGCTGTTTGGACTGAGTGATTAGATTACAGTTTATTTCCAACAGCATATTCCATTAATTTAACAGATAAGGTCAATAGGGCAGAACACAGCTTGCTAAAGAGGATCAGTACATGTACCTGCCATGCAGGAAAGTTTTTAATTAGGGAGCACAAGCAAAATTCTTGAGATTTGCCTGAAATGCAGAAGAAGGAAGAAGAGGCTGTAAGAAAAGAGTCTCATAAAACCCGACCATTTAAAGACAGGTTGGCCATCTGATGTAGGCAACAACTGAGCAATAAGCTACCTGTTGACTGCACAGATCTCCTGGATTTTTTTATATAAACCTCTACTTTGCCAAACACTCTGTAGTCTACTCCTCCTTTGTTGGCAAAGGTTTTATGCCTGATTATAGTCATTAAATAGCAGGAATTACCTCCTACTGCAAAGGAGCTAACTGTTCTGAAAACCTCAGTGGCTGTTTGGATCAATAGTTAGAGATCTCTGCACAAAAAGAAACTAGATCAGGGACTGTTTTAAAATATCTTATGCCCAAGTGGATCTTCCTTCATTGATCAAAGTGTATTCCACCAGAGCCAATATTATTGCAGGTGCCTTGCTGAGTGATATCTCCATTAACATCTTTCCCAAAGATCGCTCCTTAAAATAAAAAATGGAAAAAGGAAAAAAAATCACCCACACTGTGAATTCGTACATGGACAAGCATTCAGAGGAGAAAAGTAACTGGAAATTTTGAAGATATTTTATCCACAAACACATTATTTATCCCTCTTCACATCTTCTAGACATTTGGGACTCTGCTGAGATGAAAATGGGGAATGTGCAGACTCCACTGCCCCATATATCCCAGTGATAGATTAACTGGAGAAGAAAACATGGGGAAAAATTGCACCTGGACTTCTAGGCAGTATTAACAGAATCGTTGTTACAGTGTGGAATAATTGGTTTGCTCTACTTGCCAATACCAAAATCTTGCCAATATACTGTGTCTGATAAAGCTGGTAAGAATATAGAGACTGACAGCAGAGGGAATGAAGAGCCTAACAAGCAATGTAAGCTATCTGGTACATGGACCTGTAAGGACCAGAAAAGAGGACACAAGTTTCCCTAGAAAACAAGCTTGGTAAAAATGATCAGTGAGTTTTTCTCTATGTTTGTTGGTTGGTTGGTTTGTCTACAGAGGGGACTGTTAAATTGTAACTATCATAGGTGATGCGTTATTAATGTAAGTTGTCTGCCTGCAAGGCTAATTATAAACAGGAAAAAAAAAATTCTTGGAGAGTTCATAAAGTCTTTTTCACTGCAGATTTTTGTAAAAAGGAGGTAGCGAAACAGCTTTCAGGATATGGGTTCAGGTATGTTTGTTTTCCTTCATATAGGACAGACTAAATAGACCTCCTGAGGCCCCTTTGAGGCAAGTGTGTTTAGAATTCTTTTAGATTTCTTCTTTCTTCCAGGCCTGTCTGAAAACTCTATGGTGTGCTACACTCCAGTAGTCATGAAATAACTTGTTTTAAAATTAATTCTTGGGAATCTTTAGTACTGCAGGAGCATTCAGATTGTAACATTGATAATCTAGACTTAGAGATGCTTTAAGATCATTTACAAGGCCAAAAAATGTCCTTAAATAAAGTAGTTCATAATAGTTTCTTGCGATAATTCACTGATTTTACTGTCTGCAAATCAACAATAGTATAGATTCCATCTTTCTGCCTTTTAATATGAGGAAGCTAGATTCTTTTCATTTCCTTTTTTTTAAGATTGCCTTTGTACATTTTCAATAGACTCAGCATGTTATTTCCTCTCAATAGATAGATTTTTTTTCTACACAAGGTATCACACTACATCAGACATCTATTTGAAACAAGTAACCTTTGAAGTTCATTTTTTTTGTTTTCTGGTTTATCTTTCTAATCTTTCTTTTTAAATGGAGAGTCAATAGCAAGAACAATAATTTCTATCCTTTTTTATTATTCACACAGTCTCCTAAAACAACATATCTATCCAAATATTTAATTGTTTGGATTAAAATATTTCTCTATACAAGATCTGAACTGATGATAATTTCTAGCAGCCAGAAGCTATGTTTAAACCTCAAAAAATGCTAAATAATTTTAACTACTGATACATAGATCATTCCTTGTCATTTTCTGATGACTGTTTAGTTACACAGAACTAGTTAATTTGGATACACTTTGGATACGATTGTCCTTTTTTGCTGGAATAAGCAGAGTGAGAGTCTGGAAAAGAAGGAAAGCTGAGCCAGATTTGAAAGATGTCATCAGTAAGTGTCTTGCAAGCCCTCCTGTCCTGGGCTACAGAGCTTACCTAACCATCTCTCTTGCAAAATGAGAATAAACTTCAGACTGAATAAAAACAGGTCAGTGAAATCATGCATGAATCACAGCAGATCTACACAAGGGGAGGGTTCTTCACAACAAACCCTGTATATTCATTCATCTTTTTAATATGACTTCCTCTCAAAGTGCTCTTACCCAGACAGCAGAATCTTCTCCTGACCTCAATACTTACATGCATCTTCACACACAGTCTTTCACTCTTTTCTCCTTAAAGAAGGGTATCTGGAGGATAAAGCTAAAGAGAACAGTGATAATAATTTAGGATAACCATCTTTCCTGGAGGAAACAAGTGGTAATAAAAAAAGTAAAGCGCAATCAGTTGGATTCATTTTCAGCATTTATGAAAGCAATACTAGTTTCTTTTAATAGAGCATTTATTTTTCTCTTAAATGTATGTCTCTATTTTCCTCAGACAATCACTTCAGTTTTTTTGTACTCAGTCTTAAAACAGTTGTTATTTAAAAACTCTCAGTGCTGCACAAATCTCTTTGACCAAAGAAACCATTCTTGCTTGCCTTGCATTTAAAATCGGAACTGATATAAAATTTTGTGCAATAAACACAAGCAAAAGAACTCAGATATGATTAGGGAAAAAATTAGACCATGTAGGATTTCTAAAAGGTTATGGTTATGCTACCAAATCTGTAAATACATACTGTTCTTCACTTAGACAGTTTTTGGAAACTTCTGCTGTTGTTGTTGAACTACGAACATTAAAATCGATTTGTGTTTTCCTAAAAGAAACTTCTTCTGGAGGAAGGTACTGACCTGGGCTGATTATTTGGATATTTCAGTCTTAATATTGACACTAGTAATGAAATCCTTTGCTGTTGATGAATTTTCTTTTTCGGCACTCTGTCAACCTGCTTTTAAAAAATTACTTACAAAGTTTGCCCTACTTAATTTATTGCATCATAAGCTTCAACATGTAAACATGCGTTAAATAGGGTTTTTAAACTAGAATATGAAAAAATATTGTCAGTGTGAAAGAAATAGCCATTTTTTCATTTGCTAACATCTTTTCCTCATGGCCTGTATGATATGCAGCATTTAGAAAACACAGTTGGGTTTGTTGGTTTTGAGTTACTATATAAAACTAACTTCAAGAGGTTGAGAGCTATTTCAAAGGCCTTTACATCTCAGAGTATTGAGATAACACTCTGGTAGGGGATACGCTTCAAGATGCCATTATGATCAGTCAGACAAAGGCAGTATCTCCAGAATTTCTGAAAGTATATTTAGACTTATGTGGAAGAAAATAAATAACAGAAAAACTTTCTCAACTTCCAACACTTTTTAGTGATCATTAAAAAAACCTCTAAATTATGACTTCTCTGGAATTTATTTACTTATTTTGCACAAAAATATAATTGGAAACAGATAGTTATTTTCACTTTTCAGTCATTCATTACTGACACCTCTGAAAGTTAACTTTGAATTATTAGCAGATAAAGACAGTGTTAAGCTTCAAATACCTTGATTGTGACATACATTGTTAAATATTCTTAAAAGAGTTTAATTTCTGTCCATAAAGCAATCATACAGGAAGTAGTTCACTCCTTTTTCCAACAGTGTAATAATGAGCAACTGTTATAAAAGTAACAATATTTCCATGGATTGTGGCAACAGTTGCCACAGAGGAAAAAATTCCTTTAAGTCTTTGTTCTTCTCAAAAAGAATAGAAGTTAATATATTGTCCTACCAAGATGTTGTAGTTTAGCTTTAGGCAAATCTTCAATGATAATTTAATTTATTATTACATTAACAGTCTTTTGATTTATCTTGATTGTCTTGATCAAGTTTTGTTGCTTCTGCCACTCAGTTTTAGCTGGCACTCCTAGCAATAGAGGGGGGAAAAGACTCCAGAGTTGTTAGAAGCTCTTCTGCAGCTGACTTCGTGATACACTTTCCTGGCATTCTGACAATTAACCACAAGCACTGTAAACCTCTCCTGGGTAAATGACAGTCTTACTGTAGCAATTACCTCTAAAAATTCATAAAAGCATCTGAGTTCACCCTTACGGGATCTATTACTCTCTCTGCTCACTGTCACTTGTGTTTTGGGATAAGACAGCCTAGACTCAATGCCCTGTAAAACCAATATTTACTCAAACATGGAGTAAACCAACACTTACTCCACCCTGTAGGAAATGAATAATGTCTAAATAGCAAAGCATAGAATATACACAAAGATATTTTTGGAGAACAGACCTATTCTGGAAATATATTTCCACTTCAGTGGTGACACAAGGCCTTTTGCAGAGCTGTATAAAATATGAGGTGTCTGGATATGCGTTCGGAGTTACAATGATGTGTCTTATCTTCAGTGTGCTTATAGCCACTTCCAGATACTTAAGAAAATGAGGCTATCTTTAATAACACACAGAGCGGCTAATTTTTTTTGTTCTGCTCAGTGAACTCTTGCGTCTATTAATTGTTAGGATTCAGTATATGTTAAATGCAAGGCAAGAAGAAGTCTTAACTTTTAGCCATCAATTCCTAAATGCTGAAGTCAGAGTGCAGTTAGAGGCCTAATCATAATAATTATGAAGCAGCATAGCTTTGAACTCCTCAAGATTTACTGTGACAGGGACAGTTTTATTCTGTAATGAACTCCTACAAAAAGGAACGTAATGAAAATGAGAGGCAGTACTTGATAGTGTGAAGTGTTCTTTGCTCTTTTTAATATTAGAACAGGGTTTTAAACCTTAACATTTTATATACATGCATTTGAAGACAATATTAGATTTTGTAGGTAGAGCTTAAGACGAGTTTCAAATCGGAAAATTGTTCTGTTGGCCTAGGACAAAACTGAAGGCTCAACTCCATTCTGAGCATGCCCCTTAAAGATCTGAAAATCACAGCTGCTAAAAATATTTGTATTTGAGTATAGCTTTGCTACTAGCTCATGTTTTACATAATACGTGCAAGTTAGACTCTATTCTCAATTTCTGCCTCTCTGACTTATTTTCCTAGGAATATATTTGATTTCATAGTAAAGAACAGTTTGCTCACTATTACAGATGCAGTACATCAAGATAATGACAGGTACAAGCATAAGTCATCACATTCTCTCAGCACATAATACATCCATCAGAATGTGATTTTTATCTGTATGGTTCTTCATTTCTTCTTGAAAAAGCACAGGACAGAGTCATAAACTTTACTTTCAGCAAGTGCTCATGGAGAAGTCAAAATGTGGGAGAAGCAAGTTTTACTATTGAATAGTCTTGTTTTCTTTTTATATTTAAATAATTAATTCTGATTTAAGCCTTTGATTTTTTTTTTTTCAAATTGCCTACAGCTTAGCTGTAGGTACACTTAATTACATTTTGCTGATTTTCTGTCTGCTTTTATTTACTCATTGAGTTGATTACTTCCCCATTTCTCATAAAATTTTCTTTTTCCTCCTTGCTTTATTTTCCACCACTTTTTCATCTTTTCACATTTCATCTTTTCTTGTTACATTTTATTCACCAGAAAATTTGAAAATATCAGGTTGCATTTAAAAAGACTTGTATAAACAGGTGGCCTAATGCTGTAGTTAAATGGAGCAACTTCAACTGACCTCATTTGGGGTGAAATCACTCATTCTAACAATGAAAATCCTCAGTGTCTCACTTAATTTTTTCTGCAGATGAGAGGATGTTCTTCTGTTTTCCCAGCTGCTGTCAATGCGATATTGCTTTCCACTCTTTTAAAAGAGTGTACATCTACATTTTACCTGCATATATACATTTAGTTCTTATTGCCCTATACTAAAAGTTTAATATCCATAGATTTGGTATTAATCTCCGAATTTTTCTCTTTGAATTAATAGGTTATGACTCTAACTTCTGACTTCATCAGCTGTCTGTGATGAAAACAACAAAAAGCAAGCATTTGTTATGTCAATATATATGATGAGTATTTTATGATCAAATTCGATATTTGCTTACACCTTATTAACATATTTTCTTAGGATTCTACACATTCATGGGTGCCACAGCTCCTTGTGCTTCCATTTTTCATAAAGATACATTTTTCATGAGATAAAGCAATCAAAAGGAAAAACGTCCTCTGATTTTTAGATATCTGGATACTTGAAGTCAACCTTTAGTTATACCCCATGTGGAAAATGGGCTTCAGATCCACATCTGAGAAGAAAGGGGAGAAAACATACTGTGATGGATTGATGCAGGCTGGATGCCAAGTGCTCACCAAAGCTGCTCTATCACTCCCCTCCTCAGCTGGACCGGGAGAATATAACAAGGGCTTGTGGGTCAAGATAAGGACAGGGAGTCATCACTCAGCAATTACTGTCATGGGCGAAACAGACTTGACTTGGGGAAATTAATTTAATTTATTAACATTCAAATCAGAGTAGGGTAATGAAAAAATAAAAACAAATCTTAAAACACCTTCACCCCTCCATTCTTCCCAGGCTCAACTTCACTCCCGGTTTCTCTACCTCCTCCCCCTGAGCCATGCAGGGGAATGGGGAATGGGGGTTGTGGTCAGTTCATCACATGTCGTCTCTGCCGCTCCTTCCTCCTCAGGGGGAGGACTCCTCACACTCTTTCCCTGCTCTAGTGTGGGGTCCCTCTCATGGGAGGTAGTTCTCCACCAACTTCTCCAACGTGAGTTGTTCCATGGGCTGCAGTTCTTCACAAACTCCTTCAGTATGGGTCTTTTCCACACGGTGCAGTCCTTCAGGAACAGACTGCTCCAGTGTGGGTCCCCCGCCAAGTCACAAATGCCAGCAAACCTGCCCCAGTATGGGCTCCTTTCTGCATGGGTCCACAGGTCCTGTCAGGAGCCTGTTCCAGCATGGGCTTACCATAGGGTCACAGCCTCTTTTGGGCACATTCACCTGCTCTGTCATGGGATCCTCCACGGGCTGCAGGTGGATATCTGCCCCATTAACCTCCATGGGCTGCAGGGGACAGCCTTCTTCACCATGGTCTTCACCACAGGCCGCAGGGGAATCTTTACTCTGGCACTTGGAGTACCTCTGACCTCCACCACTGGCCTTGGTGTCTGCAGAGCTGTTTCTCCCCCATATTCTCACTCCTTTCTTTGGCTGCAGTTGCCTAGATGGGGTTTTTTCCCCTTCTTAAATATGTTATCACGGAGGCGCTATAACCATGGCTGATGGGCTCAGCCTTGGTCAGCAGTGCATCCATCTTGGAGCCGGCTGGCATTGGCTTTATTGGACATGGGGGAAGCTTCTTGCAGATTCTCAAAGAATCCACCCCTGTAGACCCCTCTACCAGAACCTTGCCATGCAAACCCAATACACATACATGCTCTCAGATATGGAATACTTTTATAATACACGTATTTATTACATAAAAATGCACTCTAAAACCAGATGTTAGTTTTGACAATGCCTGTTTCTTCTGCTAACAGTTACAATTCCCTACATAACAGAGCTCCAATGGCTGGTTAACATGTGTGCCCACTAGTCTGAGATTTAATTACTCAACTAAAACTGAAGGGACCAGGCCAGGTGAGGGACTATGCACTGTCTCCATCGCACTTCTGGCACATCCATTTCATAAAGCATCAGTCATAGGAAAGTTGCCACAGAGCAATGCTTTGCTGCTGAAAAGGAGGATGTGCTATGTTTGGAAAGAGAAATGAACAATCCTGAATGGCATTAGCATTGGTCTGTAATTCTGGTCTGTGCAAGCCTTTGAAAACAGAAAGCACTGAGAACTGGGAAGGGAAAATTTGCACTTACCTTTGCATGATTCAGTGGTTTATGCAGTTTGGGGGCAAATGTCTGTCCCAGGAAACGCAAGATAAGTATATGGAAAAATCCAGGTTTTGAGGCATTTGAAACCTGTTTTCTAGAGGCAGGAAAGATATAATGCAGTACAGAATAGTGGTATTTAGTCTTAAAAGCCTTAGACCCAAAAAGTTTGTAAGCCACTGTACAAGCTGTATGTCCCTGTTATTGCAGCACCTGGGATTTCCTGCACACGTTTTGCAAAGCCAAGTGAAGAGAAAATCAAGTATGGAGTACAGTTTTCCTTCCATTCCTGCTTGAATAACTGTGAATTCTACATGACTGAGAGCTACAAAAGGATCTTGATAGCTAAGTGTCACTGCTAAATAAGACACCTGTAAGAATATTGAAACAAAAATTATTATTCAATTGTTCTGTCTGATGATTTTTATATTATGCAATCAAAGCCTTCCAGGAATAAAGTGAGAGGCCTGTTAGGATTATTGCAGATGGAAGCTTTTCGTTACTGCAGGAGTAGAGAGCCAATGAGCTAAATCAACAGTACCTCCAACCTCCTTCTCTGCAAGATCTCAGCTGTGCTTACACACCAAGGGAAGCAGGGCCAGGTCCTACAGGTGTTGACTGGTGAGGTCTTTTGTGGTGTTGTCACACAGCCTCAGGCTTCTGAGCCAGTCGTTCCTCCAGGTTGCATTGCGACATGAGCAGTGGCTACATGCCACAACAGCAGCCAGTGTGCTCTGCTTGTCCTTTAGCACTCAAGCCTGGGTTGCCTATAGCCTGGCAGCCATGAGAAGCCCAGGAGAGCCAAGCAAATGGATCTGTTGGGCAATAGGCCCAGCAGCCAGCCATAAGATTAGTGCTCTGTTATTTGGGCAGGGGCCAGGGTAGGGTAGCAGACAGAGATCTGCTGCATGCCTTCAATTTTCATTCAGAAAAATCACTGTCACAGGTGTACTTATCAAAGCATTGTCCTTCACAGTGTCTTTTTAAAAAAGATAGATTATTCTGTCTATGAAACACTACTTCATAATAAGAAACCTATAATTTAGTGACCAGGAGGAAAAAGAGCATATTATTAACCATTTAAAAATACCAGATGGTAAGTTTCACTTCCTCATTCTTGTCTCAGAGTCTACCTATAACTCGCTCACTCTTGTCATCAAATGCACATATTAAAATCTCTCCCTAAAATATCTGAGACTGAGAACATTTTACACAAAAAGAATTAAGAGAGTTAGGTAGAATGATTTTCAGAGAATCACAGAGTCACAGAATGGTAGGGACTGGAAGGGACCTACAGAGACCATGTAGTCCAACCCCAACCTGCCAAAACAGGGTCACTTAGAGCACGCTGGACAGGAAATATCCAGGCCAGTTTTGAATGTTTCCAGAGATGGAGACTCCACCACCTCTCTGGGCAGCCTGTTCCAGTGCTCTGCCACTCTCAAAGTAAAGAAGTTTTTCCTCATGGTCAGATGAAATTTCCTGTGTTCCAGCTTGCAGTCAGTGCCCCTTGTCCTGTCACTGGGTACCACTGAAAAGAGCCTGGCCACATGCTCTTGGTATATGCCCTTTGGATATTTATAAGCATTGATAAGATCACGTCTCAGTCTTCTCTTCTCCAGGCTGAACAATCCCAGGTCTCTCAATCTTTCCTCATAAGAGAGATGCTCCAGTCCCTTGACCATCTTTGTAGGCTTCTGCCGGACTCTCCATTAGTTCCTTGTCTTTCTTGAACTGGGGACCCCAGAACTGGACACATTTTAATAAATGATTTGTGTGGAAGCTGGGTGTCACGAAAGCTTCTGTGACTTTCAGTATTTATTCTACAAGAATAAAAGTTATTCTTCCTGAGATTTACCAGTATGGTGGATTTGGCCCAGCTCAGGCTCATTCATTCATTCAGTTGACTCAGCTACTCATTCATTCACAGTGGGACAGGGAGAGAAAATAAGAAGAACTGGAACAAGAAAGCTCATGGGTCAAGCTAAAGACTGGAAGATTCCTTACCAGTAACCAATGTAGGCAAAACAGACTCAAGTTTGGGATAATTAATTTATCACTGAATAAAGTAAATATTTCATTACTAATTTGAGTAGTGGAAAACAGAAAAACAAACACTTAAGCCTTTCTTTTCCCCTTTCCCAGCCTCAACTTCACTTCTTCACTCTTGATTCTTCTCCTCCCATCTTTGTTACCACTTCAGTTTACCCTCAGACCCTTCAGCGAGGACATGGGCAGAGAAAAGGCAGGGACAGCGGGTCAGGGTAAACACATGGTGGTTTCTCTCCTTAAACTGCCCAGCTGTGGCAGTTTCCAAGTCTTTATACAATGATCTCTGTAAGTAAAAGTAAAATCTGTGTGACATCTGTCTGTGTGTATATATATATGCACTTACATATATTTTAAAGTTTTATCATTTTAAATCACTTTAAATGAGAACTACTTGTTTTGTCTTCCAGAAGCTGAATGGATAAGGTTGATTTGGATTGTTCCATACAAATATATCTTGCAATATTGTATGACTACTGATCTCCAGGATCCCTAAAGGAAAACGACCACTGTGCTTAGTTCATAAAAATCAAGATATTTTTATGAAACACATTAATTTCCTATCAAGAGAAAATCTGGTAAAAATGTTTATTTCACAAGGCTATCCAAGTGAGAGACTTAAATAAAATGATCTGACCCTAATGTTGCCTATATACCCACCGTCTATGTCAGCTTCTTAATAAAGAATCTACTATCCCTGTGAGACAAGTTAGATGCAGTTAGCTTATCTTTCTTTCAGCTATCCTGTTTAAATTCTCTAATAACTAAACTCAACAATTAAATAAGACATGTATTTAATTGGCACAACAAAAAGCTTAGGATAAGCTGTCAGAAATTCTGTGCTCATGCCAAAGCGGTTATGTGCAAATTGTGTTCTGCATCCTGCCTACATATGAAATTCAAACTTCTCTTGGTCTGGCTTTTCTATCTAGAGAAGTGCTCTGTATATTAGTAGATGAGGAAATCGTTGCTTTGGAACTGACACTTCCTTCACCTTAGAAATGCAAATGTTTTATAAGAGCTTCTAACTGTTCACAACAATCAACACCTCTTGTTGACTTTCTGGTAGCTGATTGTTGGTTGGGGGAGTATTTTTAGTATTTCATATTTTAGCACTCTCTTTTCTGCTTCTTTTTTAATTTTCCTGCATCATGTGCTTTCTCTTCACGCCATGGGATCCTGATACTGAGCACTTCATTACCCAAGGACATCCCCTCATTCTCAAATTACACCACAAAAGATTACTGCAGAAGGGTACATAGCTAGTGGTTTTATCAACAAGTAGATCAGTTATGTATGGGGCCTAGAATACTTAAATTGATCACATGCAGAGTCTGAATGAAAAAAAGAAAAACCCACAATGGAACACAAAGGAGAAAGATCAAGCCACTCAAATTGCAGCCTCTTATCTTCAGCACTAATCTACATAGTAACACTTCTCTTCCACACCTTTTACACATCATCCTCCTAAATTAATTTTCTACTGAGTTTCTCTCCAGATTCTTCTTAGCCCTGTCCTTTACTTCTTGTGTTCTGTCTTGTCTTATTTCCTCTTCTACCCAAATCTTTTCTTCTTGGTCCCAAATTCATATTTCCTTGAGTCGGGTAGTTTCCTCACCACATTAGATACTAAAATAACTTTTGCTACCCACAACTGGCAAGTACTGCCAAAAATGTGAAGCTTTAATTTTAGTGCATCTTATTTTATGACGTTCTGCTAGTAGCAATACTGTTGGGTGGATTGCATGGACTGAGTTCTTTTTAAGACTTTGTCTACAAAAGACTGTTTTAAACATCTTTTTAATTATAATAAAACCACACAAGACAATAACTAATTCCTCTCTTCCACCCCACCCCCAGTGCAGCGTAAGTTATTTTCTTCGTGAATGGTGCTTTGTGATTTTTTTTCCCATTTTTTATTTAGTCATATAATCACATTCTGGAATGATTACTAGGCTTAGGACAGGGTGGGCTATTATGGTACTTTTTTAAAAGCCTTCTGGATTTCTAAAATACAGGACTATTCTTTCCACAGCATCCATATTTTTTTCCTCAAACCTCTACCACCGTCAAATTTCTAATTTCATATTAATGTTGTAATTGGTTGCTAGATAAGATGTAGGAACCATTTCTGAATGTGTGTAGGTGGCTTTTTAGGAGGCCCTTTAGGAGGCAAAAGATCATTACCACAGTCATTCAGTTAGAAAGAGGAAAATAGTCATAGAATGATTTATGTCTGGTATTTTGTTAGAACATCTTCAGTTGATAGAGTTATATTCAATTTGGACCTAGACTAGGTGAACTGACTTGTAGGACCAGTTAGTATGACAAATAACATGTTTGTTATTTATATATGTAACATATACATATGTACATATGTAACGTATATAATTAAAGATTTACTATAATAGGAGAGGAAATTTTTAGAAAGATATATACTACAAGTCCCTAGTGCCACAGGGACTGCATACTTCAAATGTAATCATATTGAAAAATATTGAAAATTTAAAGAGTACCAAGAAAAAAATAATAACGTGATTAATGAAGAGCACAATAGAGTACCAATACTGCAAAGAAGTATTGCTATTGTTATGATTAAATAATTTTAAATTTAAGTAATACAAGTAAGAATAATTTTACATGTTCTGGACTCTTGGTTAGGGGAAAAAATGGGTCTGCCCAGAGAAAATATTTCACTGAAGTTTGGATGAAAAAACTAGAATGTGGGTTGAAGATATATTAGAAGTTAATGCTCCTTTATTCAACCAGCAGTTTTGAGATCTGATTTGTCCTGCCATCAAGCCTCAAAATTAAGGACAAGCATTGTTGGTACTATAACATAGCAAAACCAATCACAACAGCAAAACTTAGAAGGTAATGTGGCAATTCATGCTTACTGGATGAAGTCTCTTCTAAACTTCTGTTGCTTAGATTCTCTGTCTGCACAGTTGGGCCTGCTTGGCCACAGATACCTTACCTGGCTGCAGGATCTTTCTTATGGCAGAAATATCTTGCTTTTGTAATCAGTTGAATACTTTCTAACTTTAAAGCTGTGACCAAAGCACACAAATTCAAAGCCTGCCTGCCCTGTGAAAAAAGAACTTTCTGTCTCATTCCTCAAAACCAGGAGCCACACATTGAAACACAGTCTCTGGGGCACAAGTGCAGAGCAGGGATGCTCTGAGACTCTTAGCTGGGTATCTCCATGGATTTTGTCAGCCAGAAAGGCTGATGACTGCATTTGCCTCCCCCATCAGAGGACAGAAAGGCCCAGAGCATTATGACGCAATATCATAGAAATATGAAGAAATAAGGGAGTAAGATTTCTGATTCTGAGCTGAAGTTATATTTTGCTGTATCACTGGGGTCAGCTTTTGGCAGAGAAAAGGAGGAATTGCATGGTTTATTTTTCTCTTGCAGTATGCTGTAATCATCTCAACAAGTGTGATATCAGACTGGTATTTGCACTCTTCCTTTGTGAGTGCAGTCATAAGTTCAATTAATGATCAACAAGCCCTCACCAAGAAAAACACTGTTTACTCAGAACAGCAGCATTACAGTGAAAATGAAAAGATTCAAGTGCCTGTCTTGCTTAGGAGTGGTCTTTTCATATCCCTAACGGAATATAAAACTAAATGTCTTCCCTGTGACTGTTCACTAAACTCCTGCCCAGTTTTCAGCCTAACACACAGCTCACGCTAAGACCTGATATATGCTGGGAGCAGCACCATTAGGTCAATGCAAGAGCAACAGATAGGCAGGACAGGATGGACAGGGAAGGATAAAGGTCATTAGGCAGCTGTTATCACCTGCAGCTTGCTGTCTCCAGCAGCCATGCTCTCTTACATCCTTGCATATTAATTGCCTAAAGTTTCTTCAGTATCCACTAATTTACGGAGATGGTATAGATCAAACTTCCAAGCTGGATCTATACCAAGTATATCAGCTTACCCAAAAAGATTTTGAAGCAGATCCACCAGCAACTGGACTGATGAAGGTTTTGTGCTTCCCCATGTGATAGAGGGGACACCCGCGCTGTGGGGGAGAAGGAAGAATGAGCGCTCCCACCCTTTGCAAAATAACCATTTTGCTCATTGGCACATGAATTACAAGTTAAAGAACTGGTGGGTCATGAATTACTGATCATGAATTGATGGTCATGAGTGAGTGAATTCATGTTAGAGTAGCCTGTACAAAGAGGTTTTAGCCCATGTGTTGTGATTTAACACCAGATGGCAAATAAGCACCACTCAGCCACTTGCTCACTCACCCCTAGCAGGATGGGGGGAAGAATTAGAAGGGTAAAAGTGAGAAAACTTATAAATAGAGATAAAGGCCATTTAATAGGTAAAGCAAAAGCTGCATGTGCAAAGAAAGCAAAGCAAGGAATTCATTCACTGCTTCCCATTGGCAGGAAGGTGTTCAGCCATCTCCAGGAAAGCAGAGCTCCATCACGTTACTAGGGAAGACAAATGCCATCATTACGAACATCCACCACTTCCTTCTTCTACCCCAGCTTTATATGCTGAGCATGATGTCACACGGTACAGAAAATCCTGTTGGTCAGTTGAGGCCAGCTGTTCCAGCTGTGTCCGCTTCCAACTTCTTGTGTACACCCTGCCTCTTTGCTGGTGGGGCGGTGTGAGGAACAGAAAAGACTTTGACTCTATGTAATCCCCGCTCAGCAGCAATGAAAACGTCTCTGCATTATTAACACTGTTTTCAGCACAAATCCAAAACACAGCCCCATACTAGCTACTAGGAAGAAAATTACCTCTATTCCCACCAAAACCAGCACATCTTGTTTGATGGGTTTGTTTGTTTTACTTCATAAAGTTTAATTTGTAGGGTATGTTGTCCTGTAAATTCAAGAGATTTAAATGGACCATGACACTGCCCCTAGTGCTTGTTATACCTTCCACAGTCCCAGGCTAGTCATTTGTGAACAGTATCTATTTTTTCAGGACAGGACTGCCAATTTTGTAAATTTTAAGTCCTATTTTCTTTTCTGCTTCTCTGACTAGGTTTAACTATTTCAAATATTCCTTCTGAAGAAGATAAGATTTGGACAGGAACACTTGAAATGACTTTTCACTTACATGGTTACACTGTAAGGATATGGTCTTAATGGCTCCTAGTCTTTTCCAGACTCTTGAGGAGCACCCTTTAGTTCACCAGCTTTCCTTTGGGCTTGCTGCTGACTGAATTCCTGGCTCCTTGTATATCATTTTTAGCACTAGCACAGTAGCCTTTTGCTATTCTATGATCATATAGCATCTGTCACACTGGGTATTGATCACTCAAATTCATGAATATTGAAAAACAAGAATTTATTAAGGTTTTCTATAAGCTGTACCAATTAAATTATTCTGCATTTAAATAATTCACAATTAAATAGAGCTTCTATATTACAGCACACTATCCACCCTCTCTTACAAATTTCGTTTTGCTAATTTTTGTTATTAACTTCCAGAATTCCTCTATTTGTAAGTGAAATTATCCCTTGCAATGTAACAGAGAACAGTATTTCTTGTAACAGTAATTTCTGAAGTAGAAGTTGGTTTCTGTTCTGTGTATGGAGATTGGAGTTTTGCTTAGGCAATGAATGCAAACCTCAGCTAAAAGTAGAAAATATTGCTGTCAAATGCTTATTCAATGCTATTTCAGTACTGTGGTAATAACGTAAAATTGATAATAGCATATATTGCATCCTACTGAGGATACTTAAGAGATCTAAAAATGACAATGAATTCAGCTGCAAGAATCCTGTAAGGTATTATACACTTTAACAGAAGACAAATCCACCATGTGATACAGCAAATTGGAATCAGCTCCAAATAGAATGATTAATTTATGGCTGAGGAATATATTTTCTTTCACTGTATAAAATAGGAAAAATAGCTAATTTTCACTTGATTGCTCTTTATAATTTAAGATAAGTTTAAAAACTGGGGTTTGCTCTTGTACCACTCTGTGAATGATGTTATAACAAACAGGATCACGTACTTATTCAGATCTTGAAAGATGATCAGGCTATTAATTTCTTCTATCAAACCATAGAACTGTACGAGTTCATCTACATTCAACTAGGTAATATTCATTGGTTTTCAGACCATTATCTATAAAGGAAAAATGGAAAGTTTTTTCATATAGTGAGGTAGCAAAACCTTGTAAAGCCCCAGACTTTATTGAATTGGTTTACAGAAACATAAAGTGCTGTGGAAGTTGAAGGAGATATGTTAGAAAGGTGTGCTTCTCAGGCAATCTGTTTACTTCAGTACAGGAAATACTGGATGTGATTTAATTTTGGAGATTATCTTTATTGAGAGAGGGACCTAAATATGTTTTTTTTAAATTATGTTTAATTTTATTTAGTTTTGTTTTGGTTTATTTTTTGGGTTTCTTTTTATCTAGGTTAAGGAGCAAAATGCCACAACCTATTGAAGCTTTGACTACGCCATGTGAGAGCTGAAAATCAGCAATAGTAGCTTGTATGGTAACGACTTTTCCTTTTGAGTTTATCAGCAAAAAAAAATCACTACTTCTTATCTTTAAGCAAAATTTTATTATCATTTTAGCGCATCTGAAATTTGGCCTCAAGACTACCTTTTAGCAGTCTGTTTCCATCCAGTGATTACTCTCAAACATGAAGTGAATATGTTATAACTTTCTTTAAAATTGAGGTAGAAGCTCCAGTCTTCTTTATCAAGGATTTCTTTTTCCCATTCAAGGTAAAAGAACACAAAGAATATCTACTTTATCTGAGGAAGATAAGGTGTTGATAAAAGTTTCTGATTGTACTGTAACTATGCAAAATGTGGTAAACATGGTGAGTCATTTCTTCCAGAAAGGAGGGCTACAACTGCTAAGCAAATACCCATGAAAGACTTAAGTCTCAGTAGGCTCTACAGAAAATATCACATAGAAAATTTTTTATACTTTTTTTATGAGAAGGAAGAGTCTGTCCTGTACTTACAAAACTCAAAACAGATCAAAAGAATGAATCATTTGTTCAGCTCCCTTGTTCTAAGAAGTGAATCTTTTTTAATATATACTCACTTTTTTCAGTGAAAGTCAGGAAGTTTAAACACCACCTTGTCATCATTGCTAGTCAGAAAGACATACAGCACATTCCTGTTGCAGGTGGCCTTTAGAAAGCTCTTCTAAGCGTGAGGAAACTACATCTTGCAAGAGTCCAACTTGATAACAATTCAAGGATCACCATAAGAGCTGAGAGCAAGATTCAGTTTGTTAACAGAACAGCTGAGGATAGCACGTTTTTCTATGGCTGCTATAGGATGGCATATTTCCTCGCTTTCCTTAGCAGCAGAAATTTCAGGAATTTAATGAAAGCTAATACGTAAAAATAAAAAGCAGAGGGAAACACATGAAATAAAAATGTTAACCCCAAAACCTTGATTTCAGACATGCTATAACCCAGTTTCTTATCAGGAAAAAACAGTTTCTTATCAGGAAAAGGATTATGTTAGCTTTTCTGTAGGTGGTGTTATCACCTACACTTAGCGTCCTCAGATATCAAATATTTATAGAACTCTAGCTGAAAAAAGACTAGCAGATACCCTTGTGAATGTATATTTCTTACTTGGGCAATTAGTGACCTGCTGTCCAATTATTTTTTTAAATAATGTGACAGGAGTGATCTCAGGTACTATTTTTGTTTTTTCCTTTACAATCTCAAAGGACAGTCCCCACAACTAGTCTTACCAAGTCTGCAGCGATTTCTTAGCTATTTGCAGATACGGGTTCTAGGCCAGACAGCGTGAGCTGGTTACATCCATATTGTTTGTAAGGTTCAAGTTTTGAGTTCAGACTAGTCCTCAACCTCTGCAAGTTTCTCCTGGATTGGCAACTGACATTTTTCAAGCTGGTGAAAAACTCAAGAAGAAAGCACTGATAGAATTTATCTGAAATAAATTCAAGCTCAGCCCTAAGGCCACATAATGCCATACTGAACTAATTGAAGTATTAAGTAACAGACTGGAAAGAGTCCATTGAAGTATCGCTGAAATGGCTAGCATCAGATATACATAAAGAGACTGAGGGAATTTGGTTTTTTTAACATGTATGAGAGAAGACTTGGAAGGATGTATCTGCAGCCATTGTATTAAGGAAAGGTTATGCAAAAGAGAGACACAAAATAATCTCAGATCTGCACGATGAAAGGATGAAAGGCAATATTCATAAGCAGTAACAAAGGATACCCGGTTGGACACAGGGAAAAATTTCTTAAAAAAACAAATGTAGTGGTCAAGCACTGGAATAGGTTGGCCAGGGACTGTAAAATCTCTATCCTTAGATATTTTCAAAACTAGGTTGAATAAGGTCCTGAGCAAACTAATCTAACTTAGAAGCCAGTCCTGCATTGCAAACTTGAGTGATCCCTTCCAAATTGATTTTTCTCTATGATTTCTATGAAGTTGCCCTGAACAACATTGTGTCCAGTTCTGGACTCACCAAAAAGAAAGGTAAGGAGCTACTGGATAGAGAAAAGTGAAGGGCCACAAAGACGATGAAGGGGCTGGAGCATCTCTCTTGTAAGAAAAGGCTGAGAGAGCTGGTACTGTTCACCACGAAGAAGAGAATGTTCAGGGGGAATCTCATCAATGCATAAAAATACCTGAAGTGAATACGCAAATTAGATATAGCCAAGCACTTTTCAGTGTTGCCCACTGACAGGGCGAGAGGCAATGGGCACAAACTGACTTACAGGAAGTTGCCTCTGAACATCAGGAAACGCTTCTTCACTATGAAGGTGACCAAGCACTAACACAGGTTGCCCAGAGAGGCTGTGGCATCTCCATCCTTGGAGATACTCAAAATGTGCCTGGACATGGTCCTGGGCAACCAGGGCTAGGTGGCAGTGCTTGAGCAAGGGAGTTGGACCAGATGACTTCCTGAGGTCCCTTCCAACCTCAATCGTTCCATGATACTGCAATATATACCATGTTAAATAATTGTCCTGGGATTGTGTTAACAATACAGATTAATCCTGTGAGTTTCTCTCTTTCTTCATGGTTACAGGTATAAGCAAACCGAATGTCAACAAGTTCAGTGACTGGTTTTGTCCAATTTATACAATATGAAAGTTTTATTACATAGTTATTGTTAATTACTTGAAAATCAATTGTGTAAACTTCTGCAGAAACAGGGGTATTGAGTATTCATGAATTTCATAGGCTTTAATAGAATCAACTTTTTTAAAGCAACATTCATTTTAGTCATAGTAAAGCGTTATTCAAGATAATTGTGGAAACGTCTTGCTAGGTCCCTGAAAGTATTATATAACCATACTTGAAAAATAAATTGAAAAACCCCTCCTTCCCTCTCTCTATCACAGGAACCTTTTCTCCTGTACCCACTGAAAGCCCAAGGAAAAAAAAATAATAAATTGGAGCTTCAAACTGAGATTCAAATTAAATGCATTTGGCAATGAAAATTTATTCCCAGTTTGAACTCTAACACACGGAGTTCTTTCAAGATTAGGTAATAATTTAAAGAAACAAAACCCAATGATATCTGCTGGTCCCTTTGTCAGTATCAGCAATGCAATTAAATAATTGAACTCTTCTACCTTATACTGGAAGCAATGTTTTCCCTGGAGTAATTAATGTTCAAATGGAAGCAAAAACAAATGCAAACCAAGCAACTGCATGTGACATGATTAAGATAGTCTTAGGTTTTATTTTTCTAATAGTGTTGGCTATATAAAGCAAAAGCTCAAGAGAACATCTAGGTCTGCTAGTTAACTCTCAACTACAGTAGCTGTCTAGCATCTTTGCTCTGTGAAGAACTCTCAGCTTTTCATAAGTTGTCTCTTTGTTTGCTGGGTGTTTTTTTTTACTTCTTTTAATAGTTCTGGATGAGATAAACCAGTAAAATAAATAGAGCATTTCTGAGGAATCCACAGGTAATTCACCAAGGTATACAAGCTAACAAGTGAATTTAATAAACAGGTTGCCTGATAAGGATCCGTTTATTATTTTTTTAAGCTGCTTAGAATTTTTTTTATAGGCTTAGTTTAGAATCATGTTCATTTATGTCTCCTTTAATTATTTCTTAGAAGCATTTTTACTACAAATGAAATTGAAGGGCAAAGTACTCTCATATACATCACATTTATTACTATAGTGACATGCCACAGCCCAGGTTAATGTACAGATTTCTGTTTTGTCCACATCATTGCCAGCAGCAGTAGAAACATGGATGAACCTGTGTTGATGGTTTTTTTGTGACAAATATACCAGTTTCCTTTTTTTTTTTTTTAAGAAATAGCAGGAACTAGGCAACGGCAGTCCAACGGGGCAGAGGTAAGTGCATCCCTAACATCACTAGCTGAGAGCTTTAGCATGGATGTCCTGGTCTGGTGTGAAGCAGACCTAACTTCCTGCTCAGTGAGGGAGCATCAACCAATAGAGTAAACCAGGAGACCTGCTTTGTTCTCTGAAAGAATGGACATATGTGTGGGTCTATCCTGACAAGAAGTTCTTGTCTCTGGCTTTCTAAACTGGGGTACATCTAGATCTTGTAGAATCCTACCTCTAGTCATCCATCTATATTTATACCACTAATCTCCAGAGGGCCAGGACAGAAGTGAAAGAATGTAATGAAATAACTTTTACCACTTAATTCCCAGCACATTCCTTGGCATAATTTTGGCCTGTGCCAGGTAGTGTTGTTCACTCCAACACACAGTTCAAGGGATGATATTGGACCCAGAACACTCCAGTTGGCATTTTGCGTATAGTCTTTCAGAGAGTGCAGCATTTGGGACCTGCCTTTTGACTCCAGAGCCATAGAACTGACCCTGGCCTGCTTTGAGCCCTTTCTGTTGATTCTAAACCTTAAAGTCTGTAGCTCTCTGTGTTTCCTCCGCTCAAGAATTCCATACCTAAATTCTTCATGCTGGATATACCTAGAGTTGCCTACCTATTGACAGAAGTGAGTGGCAAGGTTCTAGTTGTGTTACTCCCATGCTGTCTAAGTCATAAGGTCCTACTCATCAGGATATTCTTCTGGTTTCAGAGCAAGCAGCCTCAGTGTAATCATGGTTTCCACAGTTTTGACACCCATTACTGGAGTTTCATCCCTGATTCGAACTAAGCCTCTCTTTTAGCAAATCCAAACACTCCTCATTCATAAAAAAAGCCCAAGAGTTGGTCCTTTAAATGTTTCAGATTGGAAAAGTAAAAGCTAAGGTTTCGGGCCTCGAAAATTTGAACTACTTTCTACTATCATCATAGAAAGGGAAAGGGCCGTCTCTGGATATATTAAAAGGAAACAATCAGGATGTGACCCAAGTACTTTTCTATTTGCAATAAAAAAACCTTATGCTTAGACAATCAGGCTTGTTCATGTCTTGCTGCCAGCCCAGCAGTAAGAATGGAATCAAATTGATTTTTGATCACTCATTTGGTTTTTGCTGTTTAACACTTGCCAGTTCCAAACCATGATTCCTTGGGTAGTGCCAGGACTACTTAACTTCCAGGACAGAAAGAGACTGGTACATGATGTCCAGCATAGCTGTGGGTGTCAGAGTGATCATTCTTGTTTATCTATATTTCCATGTTTTACGAAACTATTTGCCCTCCTGAGAAAATGAGGTGAATTTAGTGTTCTGCTCTATAGTTACTTCTATTTCTCTTTTATTCATTTGTGGCTGGGGCATTAAAGCACTGGATGCATTCTTTGTTTTATTTTTATATGAGAATATAAATACACACTACAAGTTTGTCTCCTGGATTCATAGTTCAATGAAATGCTGAAGTGCTCTATTTTTTATGTAACACTCAATTTTGTAAGCTAAGCAGTTGTGTAAAGTGGTCTGAAGGTCTGCTTGATTTGAAAGATAGTTGCAAATACTCCTGAGACTTTAAAGAATTGTGATTTATTGTGGGGCAGGTTATATTTGAATTTATTAATAATATTCTGAAGTAATGCAAATTCTTGTCTGTGACAGAAGGGTTCATAAAGATAGTGTTAATATTTTGTGACACGATGAAATGACACCGTTCACTTCAGTGTATGTAAATTGCTATAAATATAGTGTGACACCGTTGCTTTGCTGTCAAAGGTTTTCCATCTGTAAGCATGTCCAGTTCTCCCCTGCTGTTCAGTAAGACAAGCAGAATATTTTGGTTTCTGAGAAAGCAATAGGCTACTAACGTCCCTGTTTGCTGTTTTAAACACCTTTATTTTGCTCCACTGACACTAGTACATATGGAAAACCCCAAAATCAAGGTGGAGAATACAAAATATAAAAGTATTTACAGAGTGTATCCAGAGTTGTAAACAGAAAAGCGGTAAGACTATTCTAGAAGTGAGCAGGGTGGAAGCCAATTTAGGAATGGGTTGAGATTAATGAGATATGAAATGACTAAGCAGATAAAGGGCCTAACTGAGCTGAAAATGGCTTGGGAAATGTAGGCTCCATCTGGTTCCCCGTGCACTTTTCCTTTCTTCATACCACTATTCACAAAGAGGCTGTTAAAGAGAGTGCAGGAGAAACTGAATGGCAGCTTCATTCCAAATTTCAGGGAAGACTTCAGTGCTCTCCAGGTGGATAGATCTCAACCTCAGTTCCTCCAACATGTTTCTGATCAAGCATCCCAGGAAAGTACAATAGTATCTGCAAGTGAATCTTTTGTCACAAAAGTCTGATTTTTGCCTGTACAGAGATCTTGAGCAGTGTATTCATTTTGGGGAAGCAAATGTCTGACACTCTAATAAGGATATACATTTAATTGAGGGAAGCATATTTCAAATGATAGGTACAAAAGATGGAAATCCCTTCACACACAGCAGTGGTCGGTATTAAGACATAACTTTTGTTTACTTTTATCTTTAACCTCACTCCCCTTTAAATTGTGCAGTAGTTTAAACCCAAGTAAAGGCCATGAAGTGGTGCTACACCAGAATGGGAACATGTCAGAGACTCCCTGACACAGTGTTGTATGGGCTGGGGGCTCCCCAGACAGGGTGACAGTGAGGACCCATCCTACCTCCCCGGTCAAGGAGCAGGGCAGACTGGTGCAGACAATGTGGGTGGCTCCAGCTCATGCATCAGGCACCTCAAGAGCATGTGAGAAGTTAGATGGGGCTAGGACCGCTCTCCCCAAGGAGATGAGTGGGAAGGGGACATGCCTCAGATGCACTGCCCCTGAGCTGACCCTGAGCTCCAGCAGCCAAACCCACAGGAGACAGGACGAGACCAGGGCCCTGACAATGTTGTGGAAAAGGCAACACAAGCTGGGTCCAGGTCCTCACTATATCAAAAAAATGTCAGCAGATTCTTGTTGCTGCTGATGGTGCTGCCACTCCCCTTAAGAAAAAGAGAAGAATTCCAATCTGCTTTCTATTTCTAGCAAAGTAATTATTCTCTACTTATTTTTCACCCATTTTAATTTCAAAATCTTTTTTTTGCAAGTGTATATGTAACGACCTCTCTTTGTTTGCTACTGTTTACAGTGAACTTTTCAACTTGTGTCTGTAAATTTTATAAGCTAATGAATGTCTTTCATTTCCTTGGAATGATTTCAAATATTGTTTTCTGTAACCCTTAATGCTGGTCTTACTTCTGCTACACTAGTGTTTGCCAGACTGAAAATAAAATATTTAGTATGCTTGATGTAACATTTTTACAACTTCTAGAATCTTTAAATCCTGATTTTGTATAAAATAATAATATTGACAGGTGGAAGGTCGAGAAAGAGAGCTAGATTTCCAATTGTGTTTTAAAAATGTTTTTTATCTCTCAGAGGTATTCTTTCCCTCAGTGGACTGGGGTTTTTAATTTATTCTCTTTTTTCCTAGCAAAGTGCATATCTGTCCCCTGTCAAAGCAGATAAAAAATCATTAGAATATGAGGAATTAGGCTCTCCTGCTTCACCATTAATATTACAGGCTGAATTGCAACAATTATAACAATTATGAAGTTCAGTAACGAGGACAGGGATGTAAAGACTTAAAATAAACAGTGAGTTTTGATTATAGTAACAACTATTTCATTATAAAATTGAGCTGGGACAATGACTGTGGCTTTGGTTGCTCTGGGCAACAGAGGTTGTTTCTTCTTTAGGTTGGGATGCTTTTGGCACAAGCCATGCAGTATTATAAATAGGATACTTAACATGCTTCAAATTAATTTAGGTTTTCAGCATTCAATTAGGGCTTCATTTCTAAATGTAATGGCACCCAAAAGATCTGGGAAACTTACTACAACATTTCAGACACAATGATAAAGATGCCATATTTGTTCAGGCTAGAACTGGGCTTATAGGCTTTTCTAGTTGAAAATGTGTTACCCACAATTACAGAAAAAAGAGATGGGAGAATTTTGCCATAGGAAATACAGCATTTTTTAATTTAGTCTGGAGCTATAATTATACCATAATACAAGTATTGTCCCCTATGTACAAACAAGATGTTAAAGTAGTCATCATTGTATGATAGTCTGTATTATATAAGTAATTAACTATTTAAAATTTTAGATGTATTTCTACATGATACTTGCATTTCTATATTCCTTTAACTTTTCTTTGGTTTTGTTGGGAAATTGGTCTATAAAATTAATTTCTCTCTGTTTTATGTAAAAGAAAAAAAGTGTTCTTTTCTTTCAACACATTACTCTGCTTTTGGCCTGAAACGCTTTCCTTGTGGCCAATACAGACTTTTTTACTGAAATTCCGGGCAAGATTTTAAACCTAGTTCTTGGCTTCTATTTTGGCTTCTGCTTCTATCATTCAAAAACATTCAAATGGATTTAATCTTATGCTTGTAGCTCTAGGATTTTATTTCCTCTTTACTTTTTTTGGACGTGGTTTTCCCAGCCCCTTTGCAGAGAAGCTGGCTTATTGCTAAAGTTTCACTCCAGCCCTACTTATAGATTGCAAAGAGATAGACTTACTTACAAAGAAAACCCCCACCAGAAGTGTCTTTGAAGATGGCTTAGCAAGAAGAGGGAGAGAAGGGGTAAGAGAGGATATAAATGTGTAGATGTGTAGCTGTATAATTAAGAAGTCATATAGGAGATTAGAAACTGATTAGGAAAGGCGAGGTAGAATACAGAGCAGTACAATTTGTGTAAAACATATTGTCTAGCTATTCCTATCCTTATTTGTATTCAACATACGAAGACCCAGATTAAATGCTACCTCCCTGATGAGCTGTTAACACTAGCCAGTATTAAAAATGAATAGATAATAACTTCCATCTAACCCTGGGAGAGAATAAAGTTTCAGTATGCAATAGTATGTATGTGTATGTATGAGTATATATATATGCATTTAGATGCATGTGTAAGTATATATATTGATAAAGTACAATATAACCTAACCTGTTAGTATAGCATGCATGTGCTAGTATGTATGTATATACACTAATACACACATGCAAAACCCTATACCAATATAAATATACAATGTATACTTGTAACATGTGTTTGCACATATATAAAGAAATACACACATTTTTGCCTTTGAAAGTATAGCTAGCAACAGAATTATTTTGAATTGTGAGGTATCAGAATGGCTGAGGATGACAACACCTGTCTGAAACTCTGTTCTGATTGAAACTTTGTGCTTGATCTGCCTCTGGTACACCAGCAGCTTATTGCTGAACCAGAAGTGACTAAATCTAAGTGTAGACGGGGAGGGAGAAGGGAGCAACCTTCAACGATTCCTTTTCCCTAGGTGCCAGACAGTCCTTGCAGTACCAGTTCAGAGATCCGCATTTGCTTTAACTGATTTCTCAGTCTGAAAATGGAGGTTCCTACTGCTTATTAGTCAGAATTTAGGAATTATGGAGATACCTAGAAGACTTCATAGCCAAAGTTACCTGTTAGTTAAAGCAGGAGTGAAATTATTCTTTTGTATCCTTAATGTTCAAGACTGGTATTTAGAATTACTTATCTTTCTGTAGCCAGCTGAAGTTTCTAGAACAGTTTTTAGTCAAATGATTACGGTCAAACATTTAAAAACTAATTTGTCCTGAATAGGCAATGGACTTCAGATTGGGGATGTTCTTCAAGTGACGGAAATCTACAAGCTTCCCTGCCATACCTCCTACATATGAATTCCCATATAGGCACAAATATAGGCATTTCTGAATTGAAAATTTCCCCTCTCCCCAGAAAGAAATTATAAAACAGGAGTTAAACCTTTCTTACAGTCTTTCATTTCTACAGGGAAGTCCTTAACCCATTAAGCTCTTTTTCTCGAGCTAGCTACTACCCTGTCTCCTTGAACTTCTTGCATTTATTCTCTCAGAGACTCAGAAATCAGGCATGCAAGCAAGAAAATCCTGTGGATAGATACATAAGGATCTGTGTAGGGCAGGCTATAGGAGTATGTGGCCTTGCAAGAGGAAAAAGTGGTATTTCGCCCTGCTCCCTGCATTCAGGCAGTAGTCAACAAGGAGATGGTTACAAAAAGTGAAAGTGAGACTTGGATGTGGGAGGACTGGGTATTGGCTGAATTTTGGGGAGCATAAGGGATGAATGAAACTCTTAAAATGCTTAATAGTGCTATGCACTTGTAGAGAAAAGAGGTAATGCACAATACTTCTTGGGAGGTGTTTAGTGACCATATTCGTTGTATTGGCTGAAGGGAGAATTTCACAGAACCGTTGAAATATTAAATGTTCCCCACTCCCTGCATGTCAAGCTCAAAGACTTAAACACAATCTTAACTTCAAAAATGCTTACAAAATAACAAACAGGTCTTTCACATTTAATACATATTTTAAAAAACAGTTTTTTCAAATAAATTTGTTTAATTCATCTGTGCAGGTCTGCTAGTGCATACTGGGGGATTCTATAAGTGTACAGGCAATATTATACAAGTGTGTGGATCCAAAGAACCTATGAAAGTAATTTGGATAATACGTTTGAGGCTTTCAGAGACATGAACAGAGACTGTCTTCCCTGTTTCTCAGCTACTCTTGCTTTAGAGTTTATAAATGAAGTCAACCATAACTGCCTGTTAAACCAGAATTTCTGGCACAAAAGCTGTTAAATTTTTGAGGAATAACACTCTGGAGAGCCATTAAAAAGAATCCTGGAACGTCATAGCATAACCAAACATCACGATGCAGCGTGCTGCAGTTGCTGTTTTTCAGAAGAAAAAGCTTTCAACTGAATTTCCAGCACTACTTCCTGACACATACTGTATGCTCTCTTGGGTCTCTGGTTCAATCCATTTTCTCCAGTACAGTTCAAGTTGGGAGGGCTTGAAGCTGATGTGATTATAGGGATGTGGTTAAGTCAATTGAAGCATATGAAAGTTTACAGAATTTCCATCTTTTTTAAATAAAGCTTAATTTCATGAAAGAAGCAGATGATCAGGATTTACAGGCAAAGTTGAGAAGGCAAAGAAGGAAGAGGAATAAAACTGGATAGAGATTTAATTGTAACTGTCAAGCTTTGAAGACCTCACAAGTCATCTAGTTGTTCCGTACTTCAAGTGCAAAGAAAGGATTTACAAAACGACTCATTTTAATTTAGGATTTATTGGGATGATTTGTAAATTAATCATAGGAATTACATATAGAAGGTAGGATTTGTAGGCCTAGGGGAGGATTATAAAGTATGATGTAGGATTAGTAAATCTATCATATGTGTATATTTCCAGACTTCTAAAGCTATTACATACGTAAGCTAAATCATATGTTCAAATTAATGATGTCTAAATCAAAACTGAGTAAAATAACTTACTTTTTTTTTAACTTAGTGGCAACATAAGGCAAGTTGGTAAAAGTCTAAAAAAAGGAACATTAATGGATAGAATTTTTAGAATTAAGACCATATGGAGTAGATTTTACCAGTGTGAACATACAGGAGGAAGAAGAAGAAGAGGTAATACTGAAATAGACAATTCCCAGGACTGGTTTCAACTTTTAGAAAACTATCCAACTGGAACAAAGCAGCAGTTTAAAACAACGTGTTCAGTGGTAACATACACGATCCTGAGTGGAAGTAGGGACAGGATAACTGATTAAAGCTAGGGAAGTGTGCATACACTGTCCTGACTAAGCTAATTAGAATAGACAATTTTGGTGACAATCCAGTGATTAGAAATAACAGAGAATTTATACTACCATCCTGTAAACAAATTTGCCACCCAGAGTAACTTTGAGATCTCTCCCCTTTTTTCCATTCTCCTTAAATCCTAGAGCAAGGGAAGACTGGCTTGGTGAGCAACTGGCACTGACTCATTTAAGCCTAAGGAACTGATTTCATCTCCAGATGGGCAAAATAACCTGTAATGATAGCATGAACAAGTTAAGATTTTTAGTTGCACAGTTTTCTAGAACAAAAACCTTACATAAAGACAAAAATTAGATCCTTGTGGTAACTTGCAATCATTCAGTAGAAGGTGCCACAAAGTAGCAGTTACATTCAGACTTAAAATGCAAAAGAACAACTGGCAGTGTTATCAGAACAATCTGAGTAATTTGATTCGCACCATGAAAGTGTTTGAAGTCTTCCTTGGCTGGCACTCAGATTGCATTTGCCAACTTGCAGCAAGTTGCTCAGATTTGCTCCGTGTTTGTAAACACCCTACAGATTTTATTTTTATTGCGTTACAAAACCTATTTTTATTCCGTTTCTAAATAAGCACAGTATATGAGGGGAAGAGAAGTCAAAGCAAAATGAGAAAGAGGTGCTTATTAAGTAGAAAACTTAATGGTAGAAAACTCATCATTCTCTGTAATTAAATGAAAGGAAATCATGATTTAGGCTCCTACATGCAAACAAGTTACACCAAAGTTTTAGCACTAGACAAATTACTCAGGTGTTCAGCTTCATCCATATTTCACTGACAATTCCATAGAAACATCTCAGGAAGAAGTCAAAGTTGTTTTGGTTTGGTTTGGTTTGGGTTTTTTTGATTATGACGTTTGCACCAGTTCTAATTTTTCTTAATTACAGTGAGGTTGTCTGCCTGACTGAACAGACTGTGATGTAAAGGATCACTGCGCCAGGTCACTCTAAGTCTTGTGACTAAAGCAGGATAGGTTTTTAATGTTCTTTATTTCTTGCTAAAGCTTACCTGTTAAAGTGCTATCTTTGGCTCAGGAAGTCCCTGACTCACACATTCAGTCTTCAGCAACTTCTGCTCTGAGGGGAAGTTGTACTATGTGCTTATCTCAGATTTAGGTTTTTTCCCTTGTCATCTGTTTTTGATGACTGATAGATACAGAATGTTTGGCTAGACAAATGCTGGCTCTGACCTGGGATAGCTACTCTTATCCATTTTTTAAGATTCTCACTGTTGACTGCTTGTTTGCATTAGCCCTGACCAGTGCTTTTCACCACTTTGGCATCATGTGAATAATTATATGAGAAATGAATGGCTAGCCAGACTGACAGGTTTAGCTCTATGTACCTCTGTCTGTTGACTTTCTCAGCTTTTGAGGCTGAGAGGTTGTGGGATGAATTCAACTCCTTATTTGCATCAAGGGAATGTCTTAGTAAATTCCAGTAATGGACTCAACCACTTATTCTGCAAATGCAGTCGATGGTCAAAGAGTAAATGGTGGAAAAGCTTCTCCTTTAAATCATTGTCAAGGTTTAAGATTCATAGAAAGGTAGGACTTGATTTTGAGGTTCCAGAATGAGCTTGCAGAGGAGAAGTTAAGGAAAAGTGTTGTTCCATACTGAAAAAGAAGTTCTGACTCCAAGTAATCAGAACAGAAGACTTAGGATGCCAGTTTTGTGATTGAATTTTGTATTTATTCTGTCTCTAAAATGCAAAGGCATGAGAAAAATACAGGCAAAGCGAAAACAATGAAACAACAAAAATTGCTTGAAACCGAAAGCCGAATCAGGACAGCATTTAAGCATAAACAAGGATGAAAGGTTAGAATTGTGATACCTGACAGGTATTTACTTTCCCTCATTTTCCCACAGAGCTCATTCTGCAGTGGAGTTGTATTTAAGAAGTAGCATGTTATCACCTCCCAGTCATCGGGAATATTAAATCCTGCTTTATGTTGCCATTTTGCAAGAAACCAGCCTGTGGCTTAAATATTTTCCTGTAGCTCTAAGTACCTTAAATTATTGCCATCACATGTGTATATTGCAACTGCAACGTACAAGAAGACCATCAGTTAACAATTCACATCTGGTACTAACCTTACTGCCTATTTCACTTATGCTGTCCCATTCTCTTCTTGTGGTTTTGTTATATGTTGCTCCCTCCCCTATAGTACACAACTGAAGACGATTTCTTGCTTGTATATGCTTTTCATAAGACTGTAGAATTGTAGAATCATACAATTATTTAGGTTGGAAGGGATCCCCAGAGGGCAGTCTCATCCAACTCACTGCTCAAAGCAAGTCTCATTAGACTGTGTTGCTCAGAGTCGTGTCCAGTCAAGTCTTTAACAACTCCAAGTTTCTACAATCTCCCTGGACAACCCGTTCCTTCATTCTACTCCACCTTATAGAAAACAAAAAATAATCCTTGATTTCTATGAGGCCATTTCTCCAACTTGCCCACGCCTCTTTGTCCTCCAACATATTGACCGCTCCGTATAGTTGGTGGTCAACCACAAATTTGCTGAGAGTGCACTCTGTCTCATCATTCAGGTTTTAACAGAGACATTAAACAGTGCTGGTTCCAGTACTGATACCTGATGATGCCACTAGTTACTGGGTATCAGCTGGACTTCAGCAATGATAACAACTCTTTGAAACTGGCAGTCCAGCTAGTTTTCCACCAACCTCACCAGCCAGCCCATATCTCACCAGTGTGGGGATAAGGACACCGAAGGAGGGAGATCATGTGAAAGGCTTTGCTAAATAAAGTCAAAGTATGCAACATCCACTACCTTCCTTTTGTCAGCCACACTATGCATCTCATCATAAAAATCCATGAGGCTGTTCAAGCATGATTTCCCTTTTGTAAATCTGTGCTTGCTGCTGCTACTCACCCTCTTTACCTTCATGTGTTTGGAAGTGGCTTCTAAGAGGAGTTGTTCCATAATCTTCCCAGGGTCTGATACAAGGCTGATCAGCCTGCTAACTGGATCCTCCTTCTTGCTTATCTTGAAGATGGGTGTGTCGCTTGCTTTTTTACAGTCATTAAGAACTTCTCACAACTGTCATAACCATTAAAAGATGATAGAGAGGACCCTTGCAATGCCATCAGCCAGCCCTTTCAGCACTGTGGGACACACCCCATTTTGTCACAAGGACTTATGCATTTCTACCTGGCTTAAGTGATCCCGGACTCTTCTTCTACTGTGGGTTCTGCGTCACTCCTATAGAATTTGATAGTGGGCTCAGGGACCTGAGGTGCCTGAGTAAATATGGTAAATATTTCACTGGTAAATATTACCAGTGAAGCTGAGGCAAAGAAGTTATTTTCTATATCCCTTGGCACTAGGTTCCTTGCCCCACTGAACAATGTACCCACTTCTTCTTAGTCTTCCTTTAAACTACCAATGCACTTACAAAATACTTTCATGCTGTCCTTCACCTCCCCCACTGTTTTCAACTCCAGATGACCTTTGGCTTTCCTAGCTGCATTCTTACACATGCAGGCAATACCTTTCTATTCCTTTTAAGCAGACTGTCATGCTTCCACCTTCTGTGTATTTCCTTTTTGTGGTTGAGGTCAGTCAGATGCTTCCTGTTCATCCATGTTGACCTTCTGCTCTGCTTGCTCAACTTCCTGTACACATGAATAGACCACTCTTGCACTCTAAGAAGGCTGTCCTTGGAAGCATCCTCTAAAGCCTCCTTTAAGGAGGCTGTCCCAGCCCTCCTGGGCCTTTAATATACAGGTGAATTTCCCAGGGGATCTTGCCAAGCAAGTCCATGAGGTGAACATCAGCTCTTCTCCAGTCCAAGGCTGTAATTCAGCTTTTTGCATTGCTTACTTCTCTCAGGATCTTGAACTTCAAATCTCACAGTGACTGCAGCCAAAGCTGTCTTCAACCTTAACATCTTCAGCCAATTAATCCTCATTTAGGAGTAATTGATTCAACAAAGCATTTGTCTTGGTTCACTGAGAACCTAAAACAAGAAATTGTCTTCTGTACATTCCAGATTACTCTTCAAACAGGGTCCTATCATCACAAGAAGCCAAAGCCCTGCCTGCAACACAGGTCATCCAGTGAAGTCTTGATCTGGGGGATGACCCCACTTCTGCTCAAGCCTTTCCTCCTCACTGGCAGGACTGAGAAGACACCACCAGACTCCCCTTCACCACCCCTTCACCTTACCTCTAGGCTCCTGTAATCACTCCTGGTATGTTCCACATTACCAGACTGCCCTTGCAACCTCATTGTTGCACGCATGGAAGAGCAGCAAGAGAAAAGAATCCAAAGGCTGGCCACCCCAAATCTTCTCTCCAGCAAGTAACAAAAGTCCTGAGCTATCAGGTCAGGTTCTCCTCAAATAGATCCTTCCATCCTCCACAACGACGAGTCTCCTACAACAGTCATTCAGCTTTTACTCTTCATATGGACACTAGGCTGGCTCAGATAGCTCTGATGCATCTGTTGATGAGTCTTATTTGTCCTCATCAATAACTGTTTTGAAGTTATAGATTTGCAGATGAAGCAGGAACCAGAAATAAGCTTCCATCTTTCTCCATCTTGACAGTCTGCTTCCATTGCTTGCTTGACTATGGCCTCTGGCTATCCCTCCATAAATGCTTTGTGTGGCTCACACTTTCATTTCTGCCAACTTTGTATGAAGACACTGTCAATCTCTTCTTCGTCTTCACTGATGACACACAGCCTGCTCACCTCTTCCTCTATCTCCTTCACCAGGTGACTCAGTGCCTGAATCAAACCACATTTCCAACATGAGAGGTCTCCATCAACAGACATTCGCCACAGCCCTACACCTAGATGGTGGTATCCTTCTCATGGAGCTCTGTTGGGAAAGAGGCCTCCAAAGCATCAGTGGCATTTATACCAGAGAGCGTAGCCACGGCATCCTGAAGCCACCATTGCAGAGTTTTCAAGCAGCCTCACACAGTCCTGAGTAGATTTTCTGTGTCCTTCTGCACATCTGCTGTGCAGTAAGAACTCCATACCTCTGGTGTGCTCCAAAAGCTGGAACAGTAGCAATTGTTTCCTCCTCTCTGCCACTCTGTATTCTGGTTTGCCCTTGCTTATTGGATATAGAGGTAGTATCTGGAACTGGCAGCAAAGAAGAAACATGGTATGTCAAGAGCATGGGTTAGAAGAGAATTTCAGCATAGGACATGAAAACTAAAATGGGTGATAAATGAAGTAATAATTCATTAACACTTCTCAGTCATTCCAGCTAAGGTCTTTAACCCTGTACTTAAAAAAAATATATACCATATACTGCACTAAGTGCTACAGATAATTTCACTATTTTAGCAGGTTTTTTGTTTTTACATGAGTAGGTGTCTGAAATTCTTTATGAACTTATTATAACTGACCAATCTAAAAAGCCATGTCATTGTTATGCTCAACTTTTCATCTGTCCGCATGGCACTAGAAAACAGGCTAAGGAAACCACAATTTCAGGCCTTAATTACTCACAAATGTATTTGTATCGATTTATTGAACACATTGTTCATGAGCTCTCATTGCAAAGATTACACTGTTTGTGATCTTTTTACCTTTTTCCTGACACTTGCAAATCAAACATCTATTTGAAACTCAAGAAAGCATGTTTACATTACTGTTGCAATCTGACAAAGCACACCTGTTATCCTTTCAATGGATAAATTAAACTACTGATAGACCTTGGAAATAAGTCATGAAAGGGAAATGACTGTTATTTGAAGTAACATGGAACATGAAATGTAGGAATGAAAACCTAAAAGCAAACAGCATGAAATACAGCCTATGAACATGTGTCAAATTTATGCAGCTATATGTTTGGATTATTTATTCTATTTTTTAAGTAGGCACTTCAAAGATAATGGAAAGCTTTTTGTGTGTGCGTCTTGATTTTTACCTCCTGACAATGACAGTTCTTTCATCTGAACTATGGGGAGAAGCAGTCCTGTAGAGCACTAGTAGTAAAATCATGAACAATAACGAAAGCATTGAAACTAAGGAGGCAGAGGAACAAGCAAATGACCAAGGGCGAGCACAATCATACTTATCTCTTCTTAACAGATGTTTGTCAATCCCTTCCTTAAAAGTTCCCAATGACAATCATTCCACACCTTCCTCAGACAATTTACCTATAACTAAGTGCACTTAGCTTTAGAGCTTTCTATATGTCTAATATAAACCCTATTTCCTCCTGCAATTAAATGTCCATACTATTTTCTAAACTTTCTTTACAGTGAAACTTAGGGACAGTTTATTTCCTTCCTCTGTGTGACCACAAATACCATTCAAAAACTGGAAAATAAAATGGAAAGGAGTTCATGAAAATCAGAATTTCAGCGGTAGGTCCCTTTGTTACCTTTCAAACTGTAACTTGAAGTTTATTCCATGGTACTTTTTTACTGAAGTCATTGTCCTGGTTTGAGGTGAAACAGAACCAATTTTCCGTTTTGCAATTTTACTTTTTAGCTGGGCCTCTTCCAACTGACTAAACTCTGAAATTAACAACATATTGTTCAGAAACTCTTCACTCTCAGAATGATAAAACCTGATTATACCAAGGAAAGGTATGCAGAGAGGATCTTGCTTATACTTATTTCTATAACCACCAAGCCCAGCTAACTTCGCTATTTGCCCCGTTGGAGGGTTGGAAGCGGAGTAGCGCAGAGGGGTCACACCTATAGGGAGAAGTGGACAGGGCTTATGACCTAAAACTGACCAACAGGGTATTCCATCCCATCTGCATCACACTCAGTATAAAAGCTGAGGGATCAAAGGGCCAAGTCTCTTTCTTCAGTGGCCAATGTCCGAGGAGAACTCTGTTTGTTTGGCTGCTTTTGATGCTGATCCAAGCATTCCTGACTCCAGTTCCAGAATCCAGCTCCTGTCTGTCTCTGACTCCAATATGGGACTTTCCCTGTGCCTGCTGTTGATGCAATCGTCATCCTGGGAGCTGGACATGGTTTGGTATATATTGTAAACTTTTAAATATTTTTTGTTATTATTTATTATTTCATTATTTATTCATATTTTCATTAAAGTAGTTCAGTTCCTTTTCGAAACTCATAAATCTCCTTATCTCTTCCTCTCCTCTCTTTGAAGAGAGGGGTGGGGGGAGCCATCTGTCATTCTGATTGGCCAATCCAGCCAAAACCACAACAGTCATTTCTGAAAATTCTCAGCTGGGAAACCATTTCTTAGTATGTTAATTTTGTTTGCTTTATAGTAACTTCAGTAAAAGTATCTCTAAATATAGACCAGTGGTTATGAAGTATCTGTAAATACAGGCTAGTGGTTATTATTCATGAATTTGTACTCACTGTTCTTACTGACTTTATTGGGTCTGGCTGAGATGCAGTTAATTTTATTCATAGCAGCCTGAAAGGTGCTGTGTTTTGGATTTGTGACTAAAACAGCACTGATAACACAGCGGTGTTTTGACTATTGCTGAGCAGTGCTTGCACAGCATCAATGCTTTCTCTTTTTCCCACTCTGTGCCCCTAGCAAGTGGGCTGGAGGTGTGCAAAAAACTGGGAGGGGACACAGCTGGTATAGCTGACCCAAACTTACCAAAGGGATAGTTCATACTATGTGATATCATGCTCAGAAATAACAGTGGAGGGGAAAGAAGGAGGAGCAGGAGACATTGGAGTTATGGCATTTGTCTTCTCAAGCAACCATTACATGTGATGATGGGAAGTAATGAATAAATTCCTTATTTTGCTTTGCTTGTGTGAGAGCTTTCCTTCAACTATTAAACTGTTTTTATCTTGATCCACAAGTTTTCTTACTTTTGCTGTTCCAGTTCTTTTCCCCATCCCCCTGAGCAGGGAATGAGCCAACAGAGTTGGTGCTCAGCTGCTGGCCAGGGTCAACCCTTCTTTAAAAGTCTTTTATGAAGGATTTTGTCAATGTTTTTTTCTGAAAATCCTTTGAATTAAGACTCAAGGACTATCTGGATTATAGGTACCTAATATAGAATGTCTTACAATTAGTAGTTACATTATGAAATGAGAAAGTAGACCAGAATTTAAGAGCAGCAACAAGTCATTTAAAAATATTGATAATTAGGAACATATTAGCAGCCTCCTGCTGTACAAACTTGTCCCTCAAGTACTGAGTTTCATAGTTTTACTTAATATCTGAAACTCCAGATTCATTACAGTTATTAGTTTATTAGTTGCAATCTTTCCCACCTCCCCTCACTTCTTTACATTGTAAAGACTGTAAACTACTTGTCTCTCTCCTTCCCTTAGGAGACTGATACCTTATTGGCTCTCATAAATGGATTATTTTGAGAAATTGAAGTGATCCCCCAAAAAATCTTTTCCACTTCACAGGTACCAGCTACCTTATCTTTCAGAAATGGTCTAACTGATACATATCAAATTAAATTCCAATCAGTTCTTCCAAATTTGCTTTTAGTTTTGTAGTTTGTTCCATCTCTTCACTAACCTGAAGAAGCATTTGTTTGCCTGCAACCTTGTCTGATTCCGGCAGTGAATGTAATAAAAGAAGTGTTACTGTTCCTTATAAACTTTGTCTTGTCCGTATCCTTATATTGTCATTGCAGTGGCAATGCTGCCTTTATAAAGACGTTATCAGTTTAAATACGCTCACCCAGAAGAAAACCAGGCAACTTTGTTTCTTACATATAGAATTATACAATACAAAAATTTCTTCTAACTTTCATTAACCGTGGAAAATTCTATGTAAAAAATTTCTCTTTCATTTCCTCTCTTTCTATACATTAGTTTCAGTTAGTTTTATGTTGCTGTTTCGCATAATAAGCAATTAATGTGATAATAAATGTACAAAAAAAAATATATGGCTTGATTTTTATGCACCTTCAGTAAAAAGTGTATTTTCTAATATACTTTAACAGTAAATATCAATATGCTACCATATTTTGTCTTTGATATGCCAGCAGAATAAAAATTTAAGAAGATTTTTAAATGGATAAAGGCTGATTCTCTTTAAAAGCTTAAAATTTTCAATGAAACCAGTATGAGGTTTGGGTAGCCAAGAACTATAAGAATGACTGGAATTTAGTGTTGCCACAGGCATATTCTATTGTATCTTAGTGTTTGGTGACAGTAATAATAGTGTTGCTGCTCTGATTTGCCTTGAGTTATGACCATGATTCACAATATTCTAAATGTTTACTTCATTATTAAAAAATGGTAAATAGAAATGGTTTTCCAGCCATACCTTACAGTGTACTTCTCACATCTTCCACATGATTAAAAGTGGATGGAATTCTCTTTTATTCCTGTACACAGTGGTAAGGTATGAGGTGGACTCTGAATTCAATATCATAAGTTTTTGTGGGATTTTAAAATTTATTTTACACTTATTTGGCTTTCACTTTTTTCTTTTTTCCAGTAAGATTTTTTTTAGGAATGTCTCTTTGCTCTGCACAAGTTACTAAACAGGATATTTGTGTTTTAAAACATTCTTAAAAGTGAGATAAATAACTTATATTTTGCTGGAAAAAAAAATACGAGTTACATAAAATTCAATACTTTATCTAGTTTCCCATTAATGTGGTGTTCATCAGAAATCAGCAGGAGGAATCCATCTCTGGAAGCTGCAGTGAAAGTTTTGAATCTAATTACTACATATAGCACACTGCATGTCAGCTTCTAGACAGCATTCTCGGCTAACTCTTGGGGTAAAAGAAGCATAGCATTAAAAAAAGGAATAGCTCAAATCTGCAATGCTTATCTCTTTATATATATGCAAGTGTTTTTTCTTAGGAAGAAGTGGGCGTGAACAGCATATGCTTTTGTACACACATTTGCTACATTTTTAATTCTGGGACAAAGTGCAATATGGATGAGGCAGTGCTTTGTTACCAGAGTGTTGAAGACTCACAGCTGAAGAAGATTATCAAAAAGCTCAGCAACACTTTCAAACAATTAAATACAGTAACTTTTTCTAGTGCTCAGCACCCACTAAGACTGTCATGTTTGATTTTTCAAAGTAACTTAGCACTTGATGTACTAGTCTATTCAGCAACCTGACCATTCATTTTGACACCTAAATAAGACCTCAACCGTTTAAAAAATCTGCCCCTTCATATACGCAAGTTCTTTCTCTTGGGGTTCAGAACTAAAGACAGGCCTGACTTTGGATTTTACTACAAACAACCTAAGGTTTTTTTGGAATCAAGGGAATTCAGCTCGAGCACTTGAGAGTTGGCATCAGATTTTCATTCCACTTGCAGAGGCAGGACTAATCTTTTTCAGTTTCCCTGTCCTGTGAGCCATCAAGAGACACTAATTTTAGCTGACATTGGATTTCTATTCATTTCTGTCACTCTAGGAGAGAGTTAAGACATTAGTGACAGTGAAGAATTACTTGTCTGCATAGCATGTTGTGTATTGCAGTATTCACTACATGCAAGAATCTTTGAGCAGTGACAATGATGGCTTGATATGTACAAGACTTCAAAATTATTGATGTCACACACAGAATACTGGGTTTTAAGTGCTGCTCATCTTGTTACCCAATTTGTCACATCCTTGCACAGAATTAAGGACAGCATATTTGTCATATTACCTCATATCTCTACCAGTATTTCCAAAATGATTTCACAAACAATAAAACCATACAAGCAATGCTGATAATTTTTAAATGCCTACCTACCTTGCTAATGTCTGCACTAAATTCACAGCACCAGATTTTACATTTTGTCTTCCATACTTTAACACTGTACATACAACCATAAAGTCATAACTATTCCCCCATTTAAAAATAGACTACAAAAGTATATGATCAGAAAGTCATAAATAGAATTTAATGTTTCCACTCTTCTTCATGACTTGTATGTGTTTTCCTTATATTTCTACTTGTTTGAAGGTTTCTGTAGGGTGAGAAGCCTTGGAATATTAATATAGTTATAATTACAAACTTTCCATAATCTAACAGGATGTAAGATAAAAGCCACTTGAAGCTCTTTATAGCCTGAGGGACTATGTTGATTCTTTTCTGCACTCATTTCTTAGAGTATTAAAAATGCATTATTGGGAGTGCTCTGATAACTGCTTACATGTCTATGTATTCAACTCTACAATTCCTTATGTTAGAATTATGGACTTAGTTTTCTATTCAGACAGTTAGTTTGCTCGCTTGGTGAGTCTTGAAGCTATTTTAGTTCATATTATATTAGAGAACCACATACAAAAAAATTCTGTGTTCATGGTCTATCCAAAAAAAATAGAAAGGGTTCAGAGGCATTTATAGCTGCAGGGCCCAGTAAATTAGGGCTCGACTAGAAAAATAAAAGGAATAAAAATCGCCACATGTAAGAGAGAGGATTGGCTGCACTGTCTTCCAGTAAGAACAAGGAAACAGTATTCTTTTATAATATGAAAATGTGTTTATTTTACATGCTTTTTCAAAAACTCACACATTCTTAGATAACAGGATCTTCTCTAAGATAAAGAGAACTGCTTTATGTTCTTTCTATGGCCCAAATTATATTTTCCCATGACAAAAAAGAAAGAAGGAAGTCAGATTAGAAATCCCTATGAAATGTACATTTTCCTGGTGACTATCCATTTTCGTACCAGTCATGAAAGCTATGGAGGAGAGTGGCTCCGGAGCATGCAAATTTTGCAACACCCTAAGCATCACTGATATGTCATTATTGTTGTAGTGTAGTACATCAAAATACGGGATGTATTTGCAGGGTCTGAGAATAGAATGATTTTCTTCCCTCCTTTCTCTGCTTCTGCCCTTCTTCAAAAGGCTGAAAATTAATTTGCAGTGTATGCTTCTGCTGAAGCAATCACTGAAAGATAACTTTGGATGGTTACAACTATGCCACGATAATCCTGGTATCATCAAAATGTTGCTTTTTGACTCTTATTCTTTTAATGACCATATTCTGGAACTGATATCCTTTAAAATGTTATTCACAGAATAGAATGCATTTAATTTGTTTCCTGTAAATGTCTTATTAGCTATGTCATTTTCTCTAATATTTATTTTTAGCTAGCTGATGCATAGAAATAAGTGTAAAGTAATAAAATCAGCTTTATGTACAATTTTGATAGTTTGTTTTACATGGAAAATTACTCTTCTGTTTTAATACAATCTGTATACAATGGTTTGTTGTTAACTAAGTTGATTAACCCTTAATATTATAGTAAGAAAGTATGTGATTTTATTCATGTCTGTGTGGGGCTGATTGCAAACTCTTCTACATTGTTTTAGAGAGATCTCATTCTAAGTTGAATTTGCCATTTGTTCAGTGTTAACTTGCTTGTAGACTGTACACATGCTGTCCTTTAGCGTTCTTCCATTTCAATTTCTACTTTCCTCCATTCACGCTTCCCAGGGATGAGGATCTATTTCTAGTTTTATTTCAGAGCTCATTACAGAGCCAAGTTGTTTAGATCACTTTGAAGTTCTGTAAAAGACCAGATCCCTGCTTCTGATTTATATATTTGAAAAAAAAAAAAAAAAAAAGGTAGGAGGAATTATGTCAAAAAATTAATAATATATTGAAAATATATCAGGTGTTATTTTTTATAGGTTTGTATTATACCCATGCATCTTTAAATGAGTATAAGTTACTTCTTTAAAATTTGATATACCTGTTGACTTCATTAATGTAAGCTAAATGCTCATTCTTTAATGCTTCATGTGGTGTTACTTTGGTCCAGGAGGGAATTGTTTCTACTTTAAAAACCTTTGTCAGAAGAAGAGACCGATCCCCATATATCACATGAAATACATATAAGCAAGCCAGGGAAGTACATTTTAAAAGATCCTGTTATGAAGTACATGAACTACTAGTTACAAAATTCGCAAATTAATTATAAAACATTTATTGTCAATGACTGGGCCATAAGTATACCTACAGGCTCCAAGTAGCCTCACCAGCCACATCTGGGGACTCCATCCAGGCACCTTCTCAGCCTGTGAGCTGCATATAATGTCTGATCCTCTGCCTTGGTTCCTGCCTCATCTCCAGAGTGTAAAGGCTGTGCTGTGCTACCTGACTCATTGATGTTCTGTCTTGACTTTGGCCTTGTCTTGTCACTACAGACACGTCTACTGGTTGCTGGATCGTGGCCGAAACCAGTTACTATCACCAGACCTGCTCTGCTCACCATAAACAGGTATTGTCCATGAGGTATCTGCCTCTGCTTACCCTGCTGTCATCTTTGTCTTTCCTTGCAAAGCAACCTCATGCTGACTGCTCCTTGATGGTCAATGCAGGGACCACCTCAAGTGGAGTCTATCCTCAGTCCATTTCCACTCACCGCAGCACTGAAAACATGTCAAAGCTAGATTTGGTAGAAGTTATGGATACTTGGGAGATCCACATTAGATAGAAGAATTAAATACAAAAAGAAGAATTAGATCAGGGTCTGATCTACTAGGTAGTGTCAAGAAAGGCAAGTGCATCACTGGATCCAACAAATGGTGCTCCTCTCCCTCCGAATAAAAGAATTAGCAAACTTATAAACCTCAGAGAAAAAACAGGGAAAAGCTGAAGCCATTGCAGAGCATCAGCTTGAAGAGTTTTAGAATACTTTCTGTGCCTTTTAATCGAGTCCTTTCTAATTAAAAATAAAAATAATATGGCTTTATATACTGCTTAATAAAGTTTGTGTATTTTATGAAGGAAAATAACTTAGCTTTTTACCTTGCCAGACCTGGTCAACCTATAACTTCTCTTCTGAGGTGAGCAGAAAGAGTTTATAAAGACCTCTTAAAATAACTGCTTCTGTGCAGAACTTTTATTTTGAGCATGCTTGTGAATAATGGCTTCTCTGCTTAGCCCTGGAGACAGTTTCAAAGTGTAGACTAACAAGAAACCAAAAATGTCATTCAGTTGTTAGCCAGGATGTAGCACGAAAGCATCACAGATCCTTTTCTGGCAATGTACCATTTTCTGATCATTCTGCTAGATACATCCAGAGTCAGGCACTTTACAGTGGTGCATGGTGGGAGAACACAAGGCCACAGACACAGACAGAAACTGGAGAGGGTCCAGTCTGATATAAGAAAACAAAATTTCAAAGACTGGAATAGGTTGCCCAGAGAGGCTATGCAGTCTCCACTGTTGAATGTTTTCAAGACCCAACTGTAAAAGTCATGAGTAGCCTGGTCTGATGCCACAGCTGACTCTGCCTTCAGCGGGGAGTTGGACCAGAATCCTTCTGAGGTCCTTTCCAAATTGAGTTATCCTATGATCTTATGACCAGCAGCTTTTCATATCATTAGCTTTTTTTTAGGGTTTTCCTCGTGCCTCTCTTGGGTCTGTTTTTTAATGTACTTGATAATATAAACAACTATGGATTGCAGCCTGACATTTTTAGAGAAGTTAAAATGTCCAACTTTTTACAGATTGTGGGCAAAAATGCTATACACACAGATGCTATTTTGGACATAAACCAGAGTCATTAAGTGAGACTGCACTCATCTTACTTTATATTCTAAATTACAGCTTTCTGTGGGCAATTTAGTGTCTGTTGATGCCTGAATTGTGTTAGTCTGTTTCTTTACGGCTCTTAAGGCCTTGTATAGCTGACTTGCAGTACACCTATGTGAGAATTCCTTTTGTTAAAAAACATGAAGTCAAGATAGTCTTTTCTGTTTGGGCTCACATTCATAGCCATGTTTACTTTACTACCCTCCCATCCTTTCTCATTGCTCACGGCTTCTAAAAAGCAACTATTGATATCAAAAGAGAAAATTGACCATCTCTTTTTATGGCTTCTTACTTCCTCAAAGCTACTTTTGACCTGAATGGAATTTTTGTCAGAAAAAAAAAAAAAGATATATTGGAGATCTTTCATATCTGAGCAGAGGGAGAAATCAGTTTAGTGGGAGAGGGAAATAATTCACATTTATTTCTTTAAACTAGGAAAAACCTTGCTAATGTGATGTCATAGAGAATTTACTTTGTAAATAATACTTTAAAAAGTAATTGATGCTTTATAGACTGTTATGACTCTAAGATTCCACAGTTGCAGAGATAGGACTCCAGAACTGAGTGTGTATAGTAATGCACACTATGTACAGTGACTGTAGTGAGTTCATTTCTTATTTTTTTCTGTGACAGTAGATGAAGGACAGGTCTGTGATGTCTTTCCTGACCTGCTTCTCCAAAACGTTGGTCATTTGAACAAAATGGATTTAGAAAGAATACACAGCAGCATTTTCACATTCTTTCTATTTGTGGTGAAAATTTGATCAAACCTGCCAAAAAAAACCCAAATTTGACATGGAGATGCCTGGGTGGTTTATGTTCTAATCATAACCATTCATAGTCGGCCAACTCTGTCACTGAAATGAAATGGTCTCATGTGATCAAAGAGAATAGATATTTTAAGAAGGTGTAATTTTTCAGTTTGTTTTTTTTTTTACTGTGATATCTTATGCTTACATTCTGTTATCAAACTATTAATTGCAAGTAAATGTAGGTAGCCAAAAAACCTAAAAGGAAATAAGTTTTCAAATATATCCCTGTTTTCTCTTCACGTAATTAACATAATTCACATAGACTTAGTTGCATTTTCAGAAAAACACATATATTCATTGTCTGAATCTTTTTTGTTGAATCTTTTAGTTTTTTAGATTTTTTAGTAGAAGTTTGAGGGTTACAAAATGTTTTCTTCCCTTTCTTGTTTAAATCTTATTTCTTAAAAGAACTAAGTAATATATCTACATCTATATCTATATATATTTCAACTATAACTACATAGTCCTTCCCTGCATATGGCTGTAGATTTTCCTAAAACATCAAAGATAAAATGTTCATGAAAAGAATATCTCAAAAGCTGAAATACAGCCAAATAATTCTTTGGACTATAAATGTTTGTACTGCATGGAATAACCTGTGCTGGTAGTAGTAAGTTAAACCTTGATACAGCTGCAATATGCATGAAAGCATCACTATCCTATATCTGATCCTTGTGAAAATGGGTCACTCCTTCACACAGCTGCGGGTTTGTACTACCAGTTTCCAGTATGACTATGTAGAAATAATCTCTTGTTATGTGCTCTGGTGTCATTATTCACTGTGCATCGTGCTCAAAGTGTGACTCTCTTATCTATAAAAAACTTTGTCATGGACACAAGATAACCATTAAGATTTAGAGAACACAGATGCTTCTCAGTATGTTTCATGATTTTTACAGGCTTTCATTATTACATATTTGGAAGAATGCAATTGACAAGATGCATAGGTTTGACATCAAGTTAGGTGGGAGTGTTGATCTGCTTGAAGGTAGAAAGTGTCTACAGAGGGATCTGGACAGTCTCGATAGATGGGTCGTATGAGGTTCAAGAAGACCAGGTGACAGGTCCTGCACTTGGGTCAAAACAACTGCATGCAGCGCTACAGGCTTGAGGAAGAGTGGCTGGAGAGCTGCCCAGCAGAAAAGAACCTGGGAGTATTGGTTGATAGCCAGCTGAATATGACCTGGCATTGTGCCCAGGTGGCCAAGAAGGCCAACAGCATTCTGGCTTTTATTAAAAACAATGAGTACAGCAGGACAAGGGAAGTGATCATCCCCCTGCACTAGTGAGGCCACACCACAAATATTGTGTTTAGTTTTGGGCCCCTCACCACAAAAAAGACATTGAGGTGCTGGAGCGAGTCAAGAGAAAGGCAACAAAGCTGGTGAAAGGTCTAGAGAACAAGTCTAATGAAGAGCGGCTAAGGGAACTGGGCTTGTTCAACCTGGAGAAAAGGAGGCTGAGGGGAGACCTTATCATTCTCTACAATTACCTGTGAGGAGGTTGTAGAGAGGTGGGGGTCTGTCTCTTCTCCCAAGTAACAGGTGACAGGAGGAGAGGAAATGGCCTCAAGTTATGCCAGGGAAAGTTTAGATTGGATGTTAGGAAAAATTTCTTCATTGAAAAGGTTATCAAACATTGGAACAGGCTGCCCTGGGAAGTGGTGGAATCACCATCCCTGGAGGTACTTAAAAGTCAGGTAGACATGACACTTAGGGACGTGGTTCAGTGGTGGACTTGGCAGTATTAGGTTTATGATTGGACTCAATGATCTCAAAGATCCCTTCCAACCAAGAAAATTCCACGGTTCTGTAATGTGTCTCTAAGGCTACATCAGATTTAATGAACTTGACCTTCAGATTCATAACTAAGATTTCTTCAGCTTTTTCTTCAGATTTTTTTCTTTACAAATTTAACCACTGTGACTGAAAGGATTCAACACACCTGACCTTTTGGGTAGAGAGGAAATCTATACAGTGGAGTGCTCCTTATTTTGTTTCTTAAGGTATTTTGCAAAAGGCTTGTGATTGGAGACTCAGATATGTTCTAGGAACTCACAGAAGCCAAGCATAGTGGATAGGTCTACATTTCAAATGAAAGTGATGTCAACCAAGTAATGCTATGTATTTTACAATATTTTACAATTTTTTCATATTTTCCACTACAGAATTTCAAAGATAAATAAAGTATTCATCTGTCATTCTTAAATGAGTTATTTAAAAACTTTAAAGTTCAATAACAAAAGAAGCATTGGAAGTCTATTATGAAACAGCAAAAACCCTCAGCAACAAACTCAGGAAACAATGTACAGTTGGTCCCATGCCTAAGTGAATCTTTGCAAAATAAACATAAACAATAGTGAAAATAATTGTAGATTACTTATATGAGAAAACTGGGAGCTGAATATTTTTCACACAAAATATGTTTAACTGGGAACTCTTCGGAGTATTTAAAAGGTATGATTAAAGTGAGAAGTGGCAAGATAGCCTTTGAAATGTCCAAGCAAGCATCTAGTTGAAGGAACATTGGGCTATATACAGCACAAAATACCATTATACATTAACCTACCGTGATCCTGTTCCTTATGGTTAACATTTATTATCCATATATTGTGAAAATATTAGGAGACCGCATTGCTTTTAAGTATTGAGAAGTTGCTGGTCCTAACAATCCACTTAGAGGAGTCATGTTTCTCTTGTGATAAGAAATTGTCTGATACATACAAATATTTGGAAGGGTTTTTCATTATTTCAACAAACATTACCGAAACCAACAAGTTATATTAAATTAATTTATACTATATTAATTTATTAATAATGAATTGTTACTTTTTGCATTTAAATTATACAATCTACAACGAAACAACTGCTTTATAAAACTGAACTGATACATGCATACAACAAAATGAAAATTGTAATCATATGCAAAAATAACATATTTCTTAGAAAGCTGTATCCCTTTCTTGTGCTCTTTTTGTGATGTTACCATTTACTGTCCTCCACTACATGCTTGACACACTAGTACAAATCTAGCTGTTCTTTTAGCATAATTACAACATAATTATTACTTCCAATAAAAAATGTCTTTAAGAAGAGCTCAGAGAAATTTAGTAAAAATTAATCTCTATTATTTTGGCAGTTTATCTGGTGTCCATATTATATATGCACTTCAAAAGCACTGCAAATAATTTCTTTTCAAAACACATATATATTGTCAAATAATGTTTACAATGTCTAAAATTTCCCTATAAAAATTAGGATCTCTAAAATAATGTTTGCCTTTATAAATGTATCCTTACCAAGGACTAATCATTTTAACGCCTTTCAATAGAAGGATGAGCATCATCATTTTAAAGAAAAATTAAAACCTAAAAGAAACAGTGAGAAGATCATGTAGTAAATTTAAAAGAAAAGAAATTGTAAGTTAAAAATCCTCACACAATTTTACTTCTGCACTTAAAGGTACATACTATAATTTTCCACAGAATTATTATCCCTTTGTGTAGTCACCTACATGGATACAAAATTGATGGAAAAGCTCATCATTCTGATGAAGTTGTATTTTTTGCTGCTGCGTTGACCGAGTTATTTTTATCTTCCTCTGTATCATCATGTGTCATCTGTCTCCCAGGCTCATCAGAGCATATTCACCTAAAAAAAGTTATCTCCCATTCTACTGACATGGGGATTGCGGATACACTTGATTGTTCCTGCCCTCCTCCTCTTTTTGTGATCTTTTACGCTAAAGATCTTAATTTCTAAGGCACTGAAGTGCTTTGTGATGCAGGGTATGTTCGTTTGGCCCCTTCTAGATGAGATATTTATTAAACGAATGTCTGTAATCACAGCTGGGTGGATTTGATGGGTCAGGAGGTCTTCCTGAGCATACAGTCTTAAAACTAAATGTGATTACATAAGGTGGGAAGTAGTAAAGGATATTTAATTACTAAATCACGTAGGCTATTATTCGCGCAAGCAGTCATGCATCATGAATAAGGCAGTGGAGCTCATTGCTTTTATCCTTTCCTTTCAGTAAGCAAGGACATCTGCATCATATCCTAGGCTGTTTATCCCATCAGTGGGGATTGTTCTCGTGAGCATAGTACAAATGAGATTCTTACTTATTCCTTTAAACAAGGCCAGGGTCTAAAATGTATTGCCATACTTGCTGTTGAAACAGGTATTTTCATCCTTTTTAAGCAGTTTTTCTGAAACTCGGCATGATGTTCTGTGTGTATTAAAAGGTATCCTCTTCTGCCGATTATTTTTGTCATTGAGGCTACCCCCACTTTGCTGGGGCTGCAAGCTGATGACTGCCTAGGTCTTGGCCTGGGACTGAGCTAGTTGAATAAGCATGGGAAACTATTGGACAAGAGAAACTCCTGGATATAATAATGTGGACATACGGGAATCCAATGAAAGTTACAAAAGTCCCATGAGAGGATGGCTGGATTTTGCTGGTGGTTCAGGACCACATATGCACAAAACTGCCAGATTTCACAGAAGGTGAGTATGAAGGACCTTTGAGGAAGAAAATCTTGCAAGGCCTATGAAATCTAGGAAATCACATCAGCAATACCATATGTGGCTGAGCTCACCTGGTTACCAGTATCAGAAATAACAAATTTGGGTACAGATGTACCGGAACAGGGACTGATGGAGTGAAAAGTAGTTAGGCACAGGTTGTTTGTTTGGTAGGGAACAGTGGTAAGAAGGAAGAACCTAGGAGAAGAAAAAGGGAATAGAAATCAGCGGTCTAGGATGTGGTTGGTGCTATCTAGGTGGACCAGTCAGGCGGTCTTGGTGCTTGATTGCCACACCTGGGACAGAACAGCAAAACAGAACTGTTGTTCTGACCATACAAAATGTGGTGAACTTTCCTCTATCTTTAGGTGGACCAAAGGTATCCAGATACTTTCACTTGCCAGCAGGGGAATGCCCAGGTAAGCCTCCTAGTGTTACCTGGTCAGCAGCTCTTCCGGGCCTCATGGAACCAGCATCTTCCTCACAGCTTCCCAGCACACTTCCAGTCTGACTGTAGGAAATAGGTTATTAAAGGCCTGGAACAAGATATGGGCAAAGGGTGTTATCCTATGGCCTTGGGGTTGTTTCAGATGGATGCACTGTTCTCGATAAAATTATATTAACACTGAATTAGCCCCTAGAGAGCCCAGAACAGGAGGACAGGGAAAAAATATGAAAATATACATGAAAACCAGTCTTCTAGTTCCATTCTGGTACTTTGCAGTCTGTGCCAAATGAATAGTTTTCAGGCTTCACAAAGAAGTTTTTAAAGCCTTCAAGTATCTTCACTGAGTTTCAGATTGTTTGGTCTAGGATGATATGCTGGAGAAGAATCACTACAGAATAGCTCTGTTTTTACAATCTTTCCCAGGCCTCCACTACTGACCACTGCCCAAAAAAAGGCTACTGAGTCAGGTTGCCTTTTGTTCTGATTCTGTCCAGATAGTAGGAGATGCAAGGGAAGCCCTGTCTGCACATTTGCATTGAAGCCTTACTTTCAGAAAGGTTCCTTGGAAGCACTGGTCAATTGTACAGCAGTTTACATGTTGAGCAGATCCATGGATTTAAAGATGAACTCTAATATTTCATATTCCATGCAGTCTCCTCCCTTTCTGCCTAATGGAAGTATGAAGAGGAAGCATTGTGAAGCATTTCTCCCTTGATAGTCTGCTAAAGGTTTTTCCAAATGTCAGTCTGGCCTGGGTGACTAGAGAAGATCTATGATAGCACATCCAAAAAAAGGCATTTTAGAGGGGTAAAATGCATTAAAATACCTTAACCAGAAATTTGAAGATGAATTTAAAACAAACAAGGATGAGTCTTATAGAAACGTTTTGAAAATACAAGCTTACAAATTCTAAACTTTATAAAAGGTTCAGTCCACTAAACTCCAGTCTAGGCAAACACTTAAAAAAATTATTGTCTCACCTGTCCATTAATGAAAGCAAGCATTGAGGTAAATCAGATTTGTGTGTGTGTTTTCCCAGTGTAATGGCCAAACACAGCTTGGCTTCTTTTAATCTGACTGCTCTGTAACCGTTGTAAGTAGCATAGTTAGTCGTAAGCATGACTAATGTAGCTGGAGTCCAGCCTGAGGTCAGTGGAGTACGGCTGTCTTTCTCCAGGGCCAGATGTCCAAACAGCACAACATTTGGTGAACAGGTGAAGGTAAAACGCAATAATCTGTTCTCAGGATAGCAACATCGGGGATCTGGACATGACATGATTTCTGAAGTCAGGGATATTTTTGCCTAAACATAATTCCCTGTCTTTCAATGCTGACACTAGGTACCTTTTCCACAGAGTCCTTTATGGTTGTCTGCATATGAAATGAATACATTCAGTTTTCTGCAGTGTTATTCAGTCTCATGGTGATCTGGATATCACATTATCAATTAATTAAGTTCAGAAATAAGGTATGATTCTCTGAGCAATTCTTTAAATCTGCCCAAGCAAACTGACTTAAGCTCACATTGTGTCTGCTTTCCTATAGTTAGCTGTGCTTCAAAGACTATTCACATATACCCTGTATGGCTTTTTCCTCTCCCATCCCACATGTACTAAAACAGAGTTTAAATAATACTGGATTTATCTTCACAGAATACATCCAGTAGAATGTGCACAAGTACACAGCATATACAGTGCATATAACATACAGACAACTATGTTAAATATTGGTGGATGCCTTTGCTGAATATACTGGAGAAGACTATTACAGAGTTTCACATAATGCATGAAAACATTTATTTGCATCTATTCTTTTACATTCAGTTTTTCACCCCTACATGTTTACTTCAGTTTTATCATGAGAAGCTTAGAAAACAGTTGAAGTTCCTATGCATCCAGTGTATTTTAACAGGATTTCTTTAGAACAGCATGAAATAGAAAGCAGAACACAATGAAACCAATTGTGCTACCTCCACCATATGCAAAATCTGAAACATTTACAAATGCTAATGTAGCTACATGACCAAGGGACATGCATATATTTTCAGTATTGCTGCCTGAATCAGAATGCAATCATTCACAGTAGTGATCAATCTGCTTCAACACATCCTCATATTTCTAGGCTCTCACAACAAGAATCTTTTTTATAATGCAAAAAAATTTAAACCTTACAGGAAAGCGAAGTGCAAATTCCGTATCTATCATTTGTAAATACTTTCTTTACAGGTGTAAAATACCACATATCAGTCCTTAGAGCTAGATAAAAACTTCAATTATGCTTATCATGTTTTGGTTGATTTTGTTTGGCTGCTTGTTGAGGAATGGATTGCCTTTTTTTCTTTTTTTCCTCAGCTTATTTTTAAGAAACATATTTATGTCATCTTTTCAAAGGAAAAAACTATGTGAGATACTCTTCCAGGACTGATGTGCCAACTCTTCTTTTTCTGCTGTATAACTAAATACGTATATGTGTAAATCTGTTTGTTTTTTCAAGTCTTCTTTGGCTGCCTCGGTGAACAAACTATAAAATACAGTTTTATTTTCCTCTTCCCTGCCCATTCCTATATATGTGATCTCATTTACCAGTCTTTCAAAAGGAAAAAATTTTGCAAGGCAAAGATGTGCCATCAGCAGAATTAACAAAAATTAACAGAATTTATCTCCTACATGGAAAAGTATGATATAAAGAGTAAAAGTCCAGGGAGCCCATTAATTTGCCTTTCACTAAAGTGAGCATAAGACAGCATTTAGCTGGTGTAACTCTTCACTGAGGATTGTTTGTGAGTAGAGGTGAGAATTTCAAGATATTTTCTGTTGTTGCTGGTCATTTGTATTGTTTGGTACCTTCCTACAAGCATATAGTCTCCATAAATTAATCTTTCCTAATTAGGATGATTGTTAGGATGATTGAGAATTACCTAAAGTAACTATGTGCCTTTTTGGAGGCAAGATATTATTCCAGCTGAACCCATCCTTAGGATTTTCTAGGAGCACTTTAACAAGGGAATATTAGAAGTTCTAAAAGTACTTTCTCTGTATCACATAGAACAATGAGTCAGAAAAAAGGTTGCTTCGAAAAAAAGAAAAAAGGCTTGACGTCTCAACTTTTTCACACAGCATACTGTTGCCAATTAGCATTCCCATTCTTTTCCACTACTGTCAATAAATTCTTCAAACTTATTGTCAGAAGGTTTTAAAATGCATTAGACAACTAGCATAGAACTTTTTTCCACCATGTATATACTGAATTAATTTCTTCAAAATTTTCATAATTCATCTGTTCTAATCCCTTTAATTATTTTGTCATCTCTTTTGAATTCTCAATTTATTGATACAAGTTTTATGATGAACTATGTCAATCTATACGTTTCCACATTTTCCTTTCTCCCCTTGATAAATCAAGGTAGTTCTGAGTAAATATGTCTATGAATCCTAATGTCCAGAATGCTGACACTAGCTAACATCTCAGAACTCTCAAGTTCTGTGCTAAGAACCCTGAAACTTCCCTTGTTTTGCCATCAGAAATAATGTTCACATGAAGCATTTCTGAAAAAACTAAGAAAGGATAGGACAGCCAAGGGAACAATAATTCTTTCAAATAATCAACATCAGTTACTTTTAATGAAACCTTCAATTTTTTAAATGAAGTGAAGAAAGTTCAGACCTTCTACTGGTAACATATATAACTAATGTAGAAAATAAACAGAAAGGTGTAAGTTTATTATTAATTGAATCTTAATTCACAAGTTTTCAATGTGACTATCCATGGCCATTTTGAAGGAGGTGCCAGGTGCTTTTCATAGATGTTTATGTTTAAAGAAAATAAAAGTTTCTAAGGAGCAGAGTACAACACTGGTAATCCAAAGTCTATGTGCAAATACAGGATTTGTTGATAAAAGAGCATGCATTCAGAAACATGAGTACAAGGAGCATGGAGAGAGAGGAACATGGGAGGAATTTCAACTGACACAAAAAGATGTGGAATTGTACATAAAACTGTGAATGCCATTTCTCCTGAATGTATTTATGCTAAAAGAAGCCATAATTTTAGTTTTTTAACCGTTTTAACTAAGATGAGTTGGAAAGGGCAACTAGCAGAAGGGTTTGCATCCTAAATATAAATAAAGTCACTATGGCTTTGACAAATTCCTCCAGTCTAAGCCACTTGTATGGAAAACTGAGATGTCAAGAGCTAATGAAGATCACATCTTAAAAATGCTAATTTTCATATTAATGTAAATTATGTTAATATAGTCACTTAACGTTTGGGATGATTATTTTCATATAGGATCCCACCAGGATCCTATGTTGCTCTGCCCTCAAATATAGCAATTATCCTCTTCCTCACATTATTTTCTTGCTTTTTCTTTTGTGGTAATTGAGCAGATGGGAAAACTGATATTTCTTTGCATGTTATTAGCCACGGATCTTGGAACAGAAATCCAAATGCAGGGAGATAAATGTAAGGTAGCATTATCATTTAGAGGCCAAAGGATGTGACAGTGTAAAACCCGAGGATATTTGTCAATGGGATGAAGAATTTTTGAGGATGAATCCTGCTTAACTTCGTACATCAGATTTAAGCTACTTTAGAGAGAAATTAATCATTCTTTGAAGGGTCCTGCCTCTCCCCATAGGATGTAAAGGTAGTCTTAAGCACCAGGAAAGACTTGGTGCTTAAGTACAAGTCAGCAAGGTGTTTCCAATTCTAAATTAGTGAATGTAAGCCTCTATTCTATGCTCTTTATTCAGCTTCTTCACATTTTAAGTTTCCAAACCATACAGTGTTTGTATACCACTTTACAATGTTCTGATCATTATGGTTGCTATGGAAACTTAGCTCAAGTTTTATCAATATAAACTCAAATAATTGAATTGTGATTAAGCACAGTAGGAGAAAGAAGAGCTCACACCATATCCTCATACTTCAAAGCAAATTACAAGGTCATGAGTCTAGGCATGCAGGAACAGGACCTTCAGGGTTCTCCCTCTGCTCCCATCAAGTAAAGGCTACAGAGGCAATGGCTGTGAGTCTCAGTTGGTACATGCTGTTGGTAAAGTATTGCGATAACTTCTTCTGCCCACTGCGCTCTACTGCAGGATGGAAATGGAACTTCTGGAGCCTTGCAATGGCAGTGAGGGCGTGGATACATCTGCAGAGTTATCCATTGTTCCATCTCACAGCTACAGCCTTGCCTCTAAATGTAATGTTGATTTAATGTAATTTTGTGATATCTAATTTGCGTAATTATCTCTAATTATCAAATAACTAGGTGCATAAATTCAGTGTGGAAAAAAAGAAAATAAATGTTAAACATTTATAATATTTTCTATCTGTGGAAAGGCACACATTTTCAAGCCAGCACTAGAAGAATTCAGTGCAGTAATTAATAATTTAGAACAGAATATAGAAAAGAGTAGACAGAATGTAGAAAAGAGTTAGATCTCAAATGATTGAAAAGTTTTGGAGCCTGCAGCAGTAGAATACATTGTAAAGGTTTTCAGGGCAGCTAGGCAAAGGCAAGAGATTGTGAAGTATTTGCCATGGAAAGATAATGTTAGTGAGTACAAACCAATGCACACTGCAAGGGTTAAGAGGAGCTGCTTGTGCATACTGTGGGGTACTTGCCACTGCTCAGGTGCAGCCGAGCAGAACTGGGTACCATTATACAGCTCAGTTGCAGTATGGTGTTCAGTTCTGGTCATCTTAACTAAAAAGGGAAAAAGCACATAAGGAGTAGGCTCAGTAAGAGTCAATGTGAATCAGCAGAATCAGTGAAAAAGCACAAAAGAAGCTTTCCTGAAATATGTCTGTTCATTTTAGCCGAGAATAAAAATGCATTATAGTAGCAAACAAAACAATGAATACAAGAGAGAAGAAAAGGCAGAAAATTCTAAATCCCTTTGCCATTTCTTTTAGGAGACAAAAAAGGGCAGTTAGTCTGGTGCTACTGTGTGTCATTCACTGAAAAAACTTGCCACAAAATATCACCAGGACAAAGTTTTTAGTTGAAAGCGGAAGGGAATTCGATGTTTACATGCTTGATGAGCCATTCTGTAGTTAAATCCTAGGCAGAATTTTAAAGCAGAGAAGTTTTGTAAACTGATTCTTCAGGATCAAATGATCAAAGCTGCTTCTATCATGTGCCAGTTTTTCCAGAATCTTTCTTCTGTATTATTTCACACTGACAAATAGCAAACACAGCATTTCCAGGTTATGGTTAGCCGTATAGTTAATTAGTAATGGTCTCCAACCATTTCTTTGATCTGTTAACTCCTTTATTTCTATGAGAATCACAACAATCCATATGATCCTGTAATTACGTATTAAATTAATCTGCAACAAATGACCAAAGATGAAAATTCCATGAGGTGTAACTGTTTATCAAGTTTTACCATCGTAAAAAAATTGCTAATCTATTTTAAAAGATGGAAAATGCTGATTTAAATGACATACTAGAACTATCCAGCGTAGCTGTATGGGGAATAGCAAATTTGTGAAGTGCTCTTTTTCTTTTTTTTTTTCTTTTTGACAAAAATCAGAACAACACTGGTCTAACTTTGCTTCTCAACATAGTTTCAACCTGATGTACTGGAATCCAATCTCTGTGAAACATAGATAATAACATGTGGCTGTCTTATGAAGATACTGTGAGAATTAATTAGCGCATAAAAAAACTCACTGCAAAAAGCAATTTTTTATTTTTAAGGAGCTTTAAATGAGATAAAATTCTATGGCAAACTCATCAATAGCACAATATCGATCCATAAAACAAATTTCCAAGGAAAGCAATAGGAATTCTGTGTTAGAATCAAGAACAAGGACAAAGGAAATGAAGCACATTCTTCGGACGAGCAGATTCTGTCTGAGAATACAGACACCTCTGCATTCTTTTTCCCTGGCTGAAATAATTTGATTTGGCCAGCAAGCACTGTGACTAGCTTTACAACTGACTTGTATGAACATGCTAACTGGTCACTCATCAGACAAACTTCTCGTACTCAGAATGTGATCTTGCACTCAAGGGAACACTAATTTGAACATTTAACTTGTATGCAATAGTTTATTTTCATGAAGCTTGTGGGAACTTAATAGCTTTGAGTCCTCAGCTGCACTTTCAAATTTGGTTGAAATTGGATACTGGGTTTGAAAGTTGTTGGGGAGACTGACTGACAGATAAATGAACATGGACAACATGATTGCATAAAACTTTTCTTCTTAGGAAACCAGGATAAAAATAAACTCACATATTATAACACCCAGTAGACTTTCAGAGTTGCTAAGAAAGCTTCCATAATTACAGTACTATACTCCTAAGTCTGTTTGAAGGTATATAATGGTTATAAGTGTTATTCTTGTCTGACTATCTATAAAATTGCTGTATGTCATTCATTCATAATGGCTGTTTAACAATCATTATTGTTGAATACGTGCTACCAACTGACTGTAGCTGGAAAACAACCAAAAAGTGAGACAAAAAAAAAAAAAAATCTCAAATTCATTTAGAATTGTCTTCACTAGGGTGTGAAAACAACACCTATTAACTCAGCTGGGAACATGTTGAGTCCTTATAAGATGTATAGTTAAATTTCAGTCCAAAAGATCTGAACTCCTACAAGAAAGCTAAGATAGGACAATCATAGAATCACTTAGATTGGGAAAGATCTTTTGAGAGATGATGGAGTCCAACCATAAACCTAACACTGCCGTGACCATCACGGAACCATGTCCCTAAGTGTCACGACAGGTCTTATAACCACTTCCCTGGGCAGCCAGTTCCAACACTTGACAACCCTTTTGGTGAAGAAATTTTTCCTAGTATCCAATCTAAACTTCCCCTGGTGCAACTTGAGGCCATTTCCTCTCATTCTACTGCTTGTTACTTGGGAGAAGAGACTGACCCCCACCTCACTAAAACCTCCTCTCAGGTAGTTGTAGAGAGTGATAAGGTCTCCTCTCAGCCTTCTTTTCCCCAGGTTAAAGAACCCCAGTTCCCTCAGCCACTCCTCATAAGAATTGTTCTCTAGACACTTCACAAGCTTCATTGCTCTTCAGATACAAGTAGCTTGTAATTATTTTACGATGCTGCCTTTTGAGAATCAAGCAAATACTTGATTCTGTAGTATGTCAGGAAATGCTGAGGCCCTTTTGGTCATTTAATAGAATACAAAAAGCAATTAAAATAAACTGTGTTCCTCAAATGAATATTTATTCATAGTTTGTAGTGGCTTACTTCAACGACTTTGAATTTTAAACTTTTCTTTGCTGCATTCCAATTGTTTTTTTCAGTAAACAGATTGGCACTTATCTAGAGGCAGAAGAGCATTGGTCTATAAAAATAACTCATTCCAATGAAATTATCAAGGTTATAAAGTATGCAGCATTCAACAAAAGCAAGCTACCTTTCTGGAAATTTCCAAATGCTTGGTGCGATTAAATTATTTGCTATGTGAAAAGAAAAGCCTGTGACAACTCAGAGAAATATAGATTCGTCTAGTGTTTGCTTTTGTCAGGGAAAAGAAGCCCCCGCTGGAATCATAGAATCATAGAATCATAGAATCATAGGGTTGGAAGGGACCTCGAAAGATCATCTAGTCCAACCCCCCTGCCAGAGCAGGGTCACCTAGAGCACATCACCCAGGAACGCGTCCAGGCGGGTTTTGAATGTCTCCAGTGAAGGAGACTCCACAACCTCTCTGGGCAGCCTGTTCCAGTGCTCTGTCACTCTCANTCACCTGCACTGCTCTCCAGCAGGACAGCCCCCACCCTGTACTGGTACATTGTGTTTTTCTTCCCCAAATGCAAAACTCTACACTTGCCCTTGTTGAACCTTGAAGCTTGAAGCTAAGATGGGGTAATGCAGACTCCATTGCTGACATTAACTCTACTACTCAGATAAAATTTGGGCCAACATCACTGCAGCTTAACCCTGAACTAAATGTTTTAAATTAAAAACTGAGCAATGATAATTGAGTTTTCTATGTCATATTTTTCAGTAGCATGCCCATAAGCTACAAAAGGGTCAGATCTTGTTCTTCTTTATGGTTAGGGAAAGACTTCTACTGTCATCAATAGAAATCGTCCATGCCTGAGTTTTATGACCTGTTTTGTCTCAGAGTTGTCAAGTACAGAACAGCTTCGCTGTGAGGACTGGGGGGGGGGGGTGAAATTAATATTTTAGTTAATCAAGTTCTCCGTTTAGTTAAAATAACATTGGTGATTCTTACTTAATCATTTTCTTTGTGATTTTTTTTTTTCATCTCTTCATTCCTGGTGCATATCCATTAAGGAAATTCTCTATCTGTTGATAAAGAGCCTGGTACAGTGGCAATCCAACCATACTTTAGAATAGTGTAGGATTTAATGGTTCTGCCCTTATCGCCTTGTGGTACTGTAGTCTCTCTAATAACAAGCAGCAACCTGGACAAAGTGTTTTTTACAGCCCTGGAGAAGGCTTATTGTACCATAATGATCCTTTCTGGACAAAATCTAAAAATGATGCAATATAGCTCAGCTGACCTTATGTCTGAAGTCAGTCCTTAATATTCATCATTACATTGGCTTTCTGGATTACAGGGGCATGGCATGTATTCCTGCATCTAACTCAGTTCAGCTACAGTTTTTGAATGAGTTTGCTACTAAGTGCAAATAAGAGACAAGATGCGAAACTTGAGGTAGAGCCATTTTTCATGACAGGGTTGGGGCGGGGGAAAAGTTGTGTGTCATTTTTAATACATACATTTCACCTCTTGCTTGTATGATCCATTTGCTCCAATGGCACCTCAGTGTTTTGTTTCTCTTGAAAGACCTTGGAGGTGAGATTTTGTTTTTGATGAAGGGCTATTCAGAGCTTAGTGTTTTCATATCTTAAACCATTCCATGCTGAAAATATATACCCTTTCCATCTCATGCCAGAAAGAAGACAATAAAACTGCCATAGCAGAATAGACTGCAAGGTAAGTAACTGTTTTCTAGTTCTTTAAGACAACTTGTAAAAAGAAAATGGGCATTTTTTTATAACCCTAGTTGAAAGACTTGATGTATTTATCTTGAAACCCGGAGGAATTTTTATATCATCAGTAAGTTCTGACCTATTGATCTGCCTTCCATCTGGTGACACTATTTATACTCATGCAGAGCACAATCAATAGTATAGAAAAACCATATTTTTCCTGCATTACAGTTATATTCTAAGTGACAGCATAGTCAAGGGAGAAGGCTTCAATGATAAAAAAATTTTAAATAAGAAATATAGTTTTGGGTTTAATAGCTTTGCGATATTGATTTTTACCAGGGTTATTTGACGTATTTTACCATCAGAGGAGTTGTCATCTCTGCAAAAGCCTTTTATTTTTCCAATTAACTATTTTAAATTGGATAAGCAAATAAGCACACTGAGGGATTAGTATGCTTTCCTGAACTATAGGCCAAAGTTTCCTACCCCAGGGTCCTGGTAACTTTCTGCCCCATATCCTCTGGCTCCTTGGGGTCCTTTAAGCTAAACATTTTTCAAAAATATGAAAAATTCCCAGTTCTTTCCCTAGTCTAGGCAGTGCAGACAACCATGTCACAAATCAAAGAGGTTTCCAGAGGTTGTGTTAGGAGGAGGGAAAGCAAGAGGATCCTCCAGCAGAAAGTATTTAAACATAAGCATAGATGCTGGTCTTAGGCAATAACAGCTGCTCAATACTGCAGAGGAACATGAAAAAAAGCCTAGTGTCTCAGCCAGTCTGACCTGGAAGAACCTCACTCTGAACTCAGTAAATGATGTTCCACAGAGTCTGTGCCATGCGGTAAAACTTACCTGGAAGAACTGCTCAGGTAAATGAGATCTTGACTGTATCTTTGCAGGTCTGACTGACTATATCAGCCCAGTATACAATGGAAAACAAAAAAGGACAGATAAACTTCCTTACATTGCTGTTGCCAAATAGACATTCTTGGAACATAATTAGGGGCATGAGACTAGAGTGTGACAGAAATCCAGGTAGAAAATGCTAACTCTCCTTCAATATAGAGAAACACAAAGAAATTAGCTTGGGCTACATAATTAGCTGCTTACCAAATATATTTTAAAAGCAGTAAATAGTGAAAACAATAACCATTGGGGAGATGAAGGGCACTCTATACATAGATGTCTGACACCATGAAGAATGAGTCCAAGGTGGAACCACTGTTCCCAGGGATCAGGCTGCCAGCAGACTTGGACGTGTTGAGAAGTTAGACGGGTGTCATGCTCCCCGATATCCATGATGCTGGTCAGACCTGGACTGGAGAGCCTTGATTACTGTGAGTGAGAAGTCTGTGAGTGTTGTGGAACACAGTTCTTAGAACAGAATTTATTACTCACCTTCTAGAGCTTAATAAATAAAATTAACATTGTCTGTCACTGAGTGGTGTGGTCCTGTTTTCAGGACCATCTGATTCAGATTCCCTCCAGGACAGCATAAGAACAAGAATAGCACAGCTGACATTTTGGGCCACTGGATTTGCTGAATGTTATCTGAACACTGGCGCTATCTTCTCTGGGGTTCCCTGCATTCATAGATAGTCAATATCTGGTGCTTCAGAGGAAGAGGGGAGGAAAAATAAAGCATAATTCAAAAGAAGAAAAAAACCCACTTTGTTGCATCTACAGTGAATTTCTGTTTTCATAGCCACTCCCATTAAAATCTTTTGTGTTGTTCCCCTACAAAAGTAGCTGGCCTTGTGAACAAATATCAAATAATAATAAGCATTGCCTGCATGAAATGCCTATGGAGATGACATGAAATGCTGCAACTCTACTTTATTCTTCTAATCAATTATAGCCCAGAGTATACACGTGCTCTTAACAGTTTGTTGAAGGAATTTGCAGCGCTCTGCTGAGGCTCTGTGGCTTCACGGAGCTCCAGGGAGCCTGTGCCTGTCAGCGCAGTGCCCCATCTCAGCCATCATTTTCTGCACTTCAAGAGCAAAGTCAGGGAAACTGCCAAGTAGTTCATCTTGCACAAAGTAGCTTGACTCCCTCTGGGCCCTGAAGCAATCAGGATCAAATGGTGAAATAAAAAAAAACCACAAAAAAACAACAAAAAACAAAAAAGAAGATAACTCAGGTACAAAATGTATACCTTAAAAGTTAGGAAGAAGAGAAAAGGATTGTAATAGCATATCTGATATTGTTCTAACAGCCATCCTTTGGGAATTGTAAATTCCCTGTAAACTTCACAGAAAGAAAAACTGAAAGATAATTCATCTGAAACCAGTGAATGAAGAAAACCACAGCTGGAAGAGTAAAAAAGCATTCACTCTGCAACAGCAATGAATTTATTAACTCTTTAAGAGGAGGACAACAGATGCTGTCAATACTGTATTTGCACTTGCGTACCACACAGCACAAGGTAAGGGAGGTGGTGCAGCTGAAGGTTTTGCAGGGGCCTGAATTCATAAACACAACTAGGTCTGATACAATGTAAAGCTGAGGCTTAAGCCGTTGGGGACATTACCTGTAAAATGGCAAAAAACCTACACTCCTTATTCCAAGATGTTTTGTTTCCATGTTGGTTTACTAGGCTCATTTTATTCCTTTTGTCATTAAAGATGAGATGGAGTGACATGGATAACAACAAAATTATAAAAAAAACCCAAACAAACAGGTTTTGCCTGAACAAAAGGAAACCTCAGTGCAATTTTAGGTAGAAGACAAACAAAGAGAAAACACCGATTTACCAGGAAAGGTAAATATTTTAAAGTAACTGAACAATGCATTCCTTCCTACATACGTATAAATAATTGTCTTTGTGCATTACTTTGTTCATTAAGACAGAAATCTTCCATGCCATCCAAGTGAGTGTCAGAACATATTCTCAAGCTCAAGAAGTGTCTGATAATTCCTTTGGATTCAAGACAACCAGTACTAACATGTAGGCCTGAATTACATGTACTTTAAAATGGTGTCTGGAAGAGTATTCTAGAATATGCATAGTGGCACTACCTTCCACTGTGTAAAAACATGTGTAAGGATCATCAGAATGCTTTCAAAACACCTGTAAAAATCAAGCAGGGCCCTTGAAACACAGATTTATTTAGGAAAGTCTAAAGTAACAGCAGATTTATTTTAAGTGAAAAAAGCTCGAATTGGTTTTATCTTGTATCATTCTGTGTTAAACAAAACATGGATACTGGAGCATGGATACTATGAAAACAGGAAGACGTGGAGTGCAAGAACTGTACAAGTCATGAAGTTTTAGAGTAAACAGGGAGAGTTCTGTCAATATAATGAATGTTTAGACCCTGATATATTTTAATACACTATTGGATTATTCTCATTAAATCAATTTGGTGTTCAGGAGATGTTGAGCAATTTCATAGCTGTAGAAAAGTGATAGATAGAACAATAGCTTTTAATCTGTTTCTGGCTAACACTCAAAGGTTTTTGACCAGTGGTGTTAAGTTAGATGTCATGTAAAATGCATAGACAAGAGAACTGAAAGACAAGTTAATCTGCAACTACAACAGCTTCACTAAGCTAGATTTTAATAGCTGCCTGTAGTCATCTGAATCCTTCTCACTCAGGAAGATAGATGTAATTGTCCCTATTTATGTGCCCCAAAAGAGCACTGCATTGTGACTAGGTTTTAGGTTTAATGTAACATAACAATTAGGGAATAGTTTGGAAAACAAACTTGTGACTCCGCCTTAGTGAAGGAGCAACACAATGGCAATCCCGTGATCCCGGCTTCAAAATCTTGACCACCAAAATCACAAGTCGCTTTTTCTGATAACATGACTGACCTAGTTACTGAATGGGGTTACCAGGTGCAAAGTTATTCTGAGACCCAAGAGCTTTATTCAATGTTTTAAAAACACATAGCTACTTCCTAGCCCAGCTCTCACTGTCTTCTCCAATGACAGACACCTACACTGCAGCAGCCATTTAACCGACATACCATATCCCACCAGAACAGAGAATGTTCACACATGAAATCAGCAAATGTGAAGCAGACTCTTCTCTTATGAATAACCTCTTGGGCACTTAATGAGACAAACATCTTACTCCTAGCTGAGTGAGGTGGTAGCTGTGTTGCAAAGGCTACCAAGAGCAGAGGATTGTCCCCGCTGGGCCCACAGTGTGTCAGGGTGTTCACAGTGGAGGGGGCGTGCTTCAGGCTGAAGGGGTCAGTCAAGGTTGTATAGGCAACCCGTGTGAAAGTCAGCCTCATCTTCTCTTTCCGGTATGAGTGATCTGCTTGGGGGACTACAGCCCACGAGGTGCAAGCTATAGGAAGAGGACAGAGAGCGTTACTAAATCAGGACTCAGGATATTAGTTCAATATAAATATAGGATTTACAAATAGCACATATTTATTATAGATTTTCCTGGCAGTTTGATTTTCACTTTAGAACTCTTTCAACATATAATACATATAAATATAATGCTTTATGTTATACACCTTGGAAATAAACCTGGTTTTATGCTTGATATTTCAGTTTTAAAGAACTTTTATTAGTACTTACTGGACCACACCTGTGCAAGCCTTAGCAAGAATCTTCTACAATTTTCCTTCTTGTCTCTTGTTTTGAAAGGATTCTAGGAGATACTAGGGTATATTTAAAACACTAAACCAAATTCAATTCTATATTGCACTGATATTGAGAGAATTTTATATCGAATAAACTAGTATAACTCACACAAATACAGCCCATGGAAACTACTGCGAAGATCTATGTTGTCAGGAATGTGGTATATCTTGCAACATACCCACTTATCACATTAAAAGAAACCATTTGAGTTGTTTCTCGCAAATCTATCATGCTATAAACTTTCCTGTATGTCATATTTCTTTTGTGTCTTATTTTTTGCATTGGTGTATGATCTAGAGATGTCAGTACCTAGAATATTGGAAATGTCCACATAGGTAGTGCACTAAGAGAGCTGAATGGTTTTAAAATACCAATAGAGAGGTACAGTAGAAAACCAGCCAAAAACTGGCTACAAACTATTATGCACCAATGTGTACAGAAAAGGAAACCACAGTCACAAGTCTGTCTGTTTTATTATTGTATGGTTTTGTATTTGTACTTTGCAAAGTTGCACAGAATCAAACAGGTCAAACTCTACATTCTGCTTACTGTGTGTAAAATCCATCTGGTAAAATATTCAGGACCACATGAGAAAAAAAAGACATTGCACATACTTCACAATACTAAAGGAGAATTTGGAACCTGAAAGAAAAGGCAAGAGGAAAGAGGGTAAAGTGCTTCCTCGTAGCCTGCGTGAACAGCACTTCTGTGTATGATTCCAAGATTAAATATCTAGACACTGTCAATGATAGTTTTTTAGGTTTGTCCCAGACCAATGTGCAGGAAACTGTTCAAGTGATATCATTAGAAGTCACTGTGTAATGAATAATCATAGGACACTTGGATTTCAAAATCCCAAAGCTACTAAATCAAAAGGTCTACTGCTGATTGATTTTAAAAAGAGAAGTCACATATAAATGAGAAAAGTTGTTATAAAAAGGTTAAAGATATTAATCATTCTAAATGGCACAGTGACTATCTAATACCGCCATATGGCTTCTCAAAGTTAAGGTATACAACCTATTAGCAAAGACTTGAGAAAACCCAGCAGGTTAGGGGGTATCATTAGAAAGGGAAATTCTTTATAAAACCTTAAACTATGCTTAAATTTGGATAATAGCAGGAATAATAATCACTAAGAGGTCAATTATACATAGGAACACAAAATGGCAGCAGCACCAAAAATAAATAGTTTGAGAAACTATCTGCAGATATCACCAAGAAAAAAAAAAAGAATAAATCCATTTTCAAGCACATGAGGAAGAAACCTTCTAGGGAGTTTGTAGTACAAGGAAATGAATCAAGGCATGAAAAGAGCACGCAGAGGAAAGGAGGCCATAGCAGGGAAGAAAAATTACTTGTTTACAACCCTGATTAACATGGAGAATTTCAGGAAGATTTCTGAGCTGAACCTTTTTTTTTTGGTGTAGACATATTAAAGAATACACACAAATGTCAGCAGTTATTGAAGGAACGGATAAAATTAAAGAGTAAAAAATTTGCAAGACTGGTTGATATTTATCTTTCAGCTTTAGGGAGACTTGAAGATGAAACAAGTAAACCACAAATCTCTCTCAGAAACAGTGTGGAGGTAGAGGACTGACACACGTGGCACAAATTATTTCAGAAGGCTGTAGGGGAATCCAAGGACTGACCAGTAGCTCAACGTTTCCAGCAGGTTAATTAGTTGAAACTGGATGAAAAATAGAATAAATGTGTACCTGAACAAAGATGAACATTATGGTTCATAAATATGAACAATTAGGGCAGAGCAACATGGCTTTTGTGAAGGAATAGCACTTCTCACAAATAGGGTTCTCTGAAGTAGTCATCAAGCCTCCAGACTGGAGCAAGCAGGCTGATATAGCACACCTTGACTTTGCAAAGGAGTTGAGCAACATCTTCTACCACAGGCTCTTAAAGAGATGAAGATGTCTGTGGAAAAGGGGACTAAAATGCATAAATAAATTACTCAATAAGAGATAGAAAACAAGTGGTAGAAATAATTTTCACAAGGGAGGAGGATTACCAGAAGAATATCTCAGAGATTTGCACTTGACTCCATGATTTTTAATTTAGTCATTAATGAACTTGAAAAGAAGCTGCACAGTGAGGTGGAAAAGTCTGTAAATGTTATTTGGGACAATATATATGGGCAACGGCTGTGAAAAATTTAAAAGTACTTCATAGTAGTGACTGAGTAGATGACAAAACGGTGGATGAATGTAGAGGAGAAAGAAGTCCACTTTACTACCTTAAGCGTGCTTTAATTAATTTTTTGACAAATAAAATTTATAGAATTAAATAAAAAATTAAAGTCATCAACCTATTTCAGAAACAATATAGAACCCCTAGAAAACCTTCCAAAATACTGATTCAGTTCAAAATTAGTATCTGCAAATTGCATCTTTGAGTCTACAGATATGCTTCCCTTGATTTTCAGGTTTCATGTACTAGATTGAAACATCTGATTTCTGTTCTATTAAATCAAAGCTAGCTACGAAAACTTCTGATGTAGTGTTACAGTTTAATTTTTATTTTACACATGTATAAACCATTTGACATATCTTTCCAATGTAAAGATCCAGAAATAATGTCTCATTTATCATTAAGCTACTGCAACTTTTAGCGATCTTTTAAAATAAATATATAGCAACTTTTTTATGAAGCCAGGCCAACGGTAGGAATACCTATCATAAAATAATTAATGAAACCAAAAGCCAGAAATAAACCTGAGAAACTTTTCTACATGTTTTTTCCGCACAGGGCACTTCAGTTAATATGAGTTCATGGAAACTGTTGTTTATGCATATTTTTCTGTCTAAAAAAAAAAAAGTTTGGTAAATTCTTTCTGAAGAGCTTTAGTTCAGAGGATCTGCAGAAAGCTTTCTGCACTGCTTAACCTCTGAGTAGGGACAACACAGGCAGTTGGGAACAGCTACACAAAATTATGTCCAAATTCCCTTATGAAAAAAAAAGGGGGGACAAAAAGGAAAAAAAAAAGATAAAAGATGCCTACCTGTCGAGGTCAGCAGAAAAAGCCACAGGTCACAGGCAAGTTACACAAGCATGAGGAATGCATGTATCTGCAGCAACAGTGAGGCCAGCAGAGCCCCTCCAGGCAGTGGGCCACATACAGCATCCAAGCTGTTGTCATGCTCACGATCACAACTCCATTAAGGCTGGGCAGTGGTACAGAAAAAAGAAAATTGCACGAGAGGAAAGGCTTACTAGGAAAAATCCTCAGATGAACATTGTTCCTTCCATTTTTTATTTAGGGGACTGATAGAGCAAATACATCTTCTCTTTATACTGAGAATTTGGGAATTTCCTATTTTATTATACCTTTTCAATATTTTGTCTACGTTATCTATGTGATGGGTTTTTTTGCTGTTTCAGGTAGCAAGGTAGCTGTAGTAGCAAGATTTTTTTTGGTGCTCTTTAGTTCCTTTTTTAAATTTACCTGTCTCTTTCTACAGTAATGCAGGTATAAGTCAATTGCTCATGGCCGCCTCACTCATTTTTTCCTAAGTGAAAGAATGCACTGCAGCAGAGATACACAGTACACGCACATAGTTCAAAATGGGGAGTCATCTAATTTCATTTCCTCAAAAAAAGTTAGCATATACTGTTATTGTAGTTGACTACAGATTTTGGCAAAATCTTTGAGTACATGCTTATTTAAATTGCTCAGAGCTTCTTGAAATTTATTTTCTTATAACTGTCTCATGACTGGCATTCTAAGTTACAAACACATCTGAATATTGATGAACTAATTTGAGAGGTCAAGACTGGTGTGAGCCTGGGCAGCTCTGATCACGCCCTCATGGAATTCACAATCCTGGAAGATATGGGACATCTAGAGAGTGGAGTCAGGACCCTGAATTTTAGGAGAGCAAACTTTCGTTTGTTTAAGGAGTTAGTGGATGGAACCCCCTGGGAAACTATCCTCAGGAATAAAGGAGCTGAACAGAGCTGGCAAATCTTTGAGGATATTTTTCTTAGAGCAAAAGAACTCGAAATTCCCATGTGTAAGAAATCAAGAAAGAAAGGCAGGAGATCAGCATGGCTGAGTAAGGACCTTCTGGACAAACTAAAGTATAAGAAGGAAATGCACAGGCAGTGGAACAAGGACACGTTTCCTGAAAAGAATATAGGGACACTGCAAAGATGTGTAGGAACGGGTTCTGGATAGATATGTCACAGTTGGAGTTGAATTTGGCAAGGGATGCAAAGAATAATAAGAAGGACTTACTATTTTTGGTACATTGACCAGAAAAGGAAGATTAAAGAAAATGTAACTGTCCTGATAAATAAGACAAGAGAGTCGGTGACAACCAATATCAAGAAGACTAAGGTAATCAACAATTTTTGTCCCCAAGTTTTCAATGGTATTCTTTCTCTCCACGTGTCTCAAGCTCCTGAATCTCAAGGCATGGACTAGGGGAATAAAGTCCCTCCCACTGTGGGAGAAGATCAGATTCAAGACCACCTGAGAAAACTGAATGTACATAAGTCCATGTGACTTGATGAGATGCATCCCAGGGTCCTGAGGGAATTAGGTGACTAATCTAGTGGCCTTCTATGATGGAGTGACTGTTTCAGTGGACAGGGGAAGAGTTATAGATATCATCTACTTTGACTTCTGTAAAGCCTTTGATATAGTCCCCCACAACATTCTCATTGCTAAATTGGAGTGATACAGGTTTGATGGATGGGCTGTTAGATGGATAAGGAATTGGCTGGATGGCCACATCCAAAAAGTCACAGTCATTTTCTCAATGTCCAAGTGGAAACCAGCAATGAGTGGTGCTCCTCAAGGATCCATACTGGGACCAATACTATTTAATATCCTCATCGATGACATAGATAGTGGGATTGACTTTCAGTAAGTTTGGAGGTGACACCAAGCTTAGTGGTGCAGCTGATATGCTTCAGGGAAGGGATGCCATCCAGATGGACCTTGACAGCCTTGAGAAATGGGCCCATGTGAACTCATGAAGTTCAGCAAGTCCAAGTGCAAGGTCATGCACCTAAATCGGGGCAATCTGCAACATCAGTACAGGCTGGGGGATTGAGATCAGCCCTGTGGAGTAGGACTTTAGGATACTGGTAGATGAAAAATTAGACATGAGCTAGCAATGTGCACTTGCAGCCCAGGAAGTCAATCATATCCCAGGCTGCATCAAAAGAACTGTAGCCAGCGGGTCGAGGAAGGTCATTCTCCCCCTCTACTCTGCTCTCATGACACCCCACCTGGAGTACTACACCCAGTTCTGGGATCTTCAGTAAAACAAAGACATGGTCCTGATAGAGCTGGTCCAAAGGAGGCCACAAAAATGATCAGAGGGATGAAACACCTCTCCTACGAAGAAAGGATGAGAGAAAGTTTGAGATTGCTGACCCCGGGGAAGAGAAGACCTGGGGAAGATCCTACTGCAGCCTTTCAGTATATAGAAGAGGCTTATAAGAAATATGGAAAGAGACTTTTTATGAAGGCTTGTAGTGATAAGACAAGGGGCAATGTTTTTAAACTGAAAGAGGGTAGATTTAGATTGGACATAAGGAATAAATTCTTTACAGTAAGCCTGATGAGACACTGGAAGATGTTGTCCAGAACAGCTGCCCCACCATTGGAAGTGTTCAGTGTCAGGGTGGATGAGGTTTTGAACAACCTGTTCTAAAAGAAGTTGTCCCTGGCCATGGCAGGGGGTTGGACTAGTTGTTTTTTAGAGGTCCCTTCCAACCCAAATGATTCCATGATTCTATGATTCTATGATCCGTAAAGTGATGATTGCATTAGTTTGTAATACAACTTTTTGGTTCTTTAGGATGAAACACAGAGTAGCATTGCAAATAATGAGATTTCTCAAAATGCTCGGTTTTGTATAATGTTTCTCAGATGTATCAATGACTATTTTAAGCTGAGCATTTCTAAAAATCTGCTTGTCATATACTATATTGTGATTAAAAATGAAGAAAAATAAGATAGCTAAATGCATACCAAACATGCAAGGGACAACTAGATTTAAAAAAAAAGTAATAAATAAACAAACAAAGAAAAAATATACTTTGAAATAATAGGAATGTTAAAAAATACTTTTCAGGAATAAAGCCAATGAACATTATCTAACCTATGTAAATAGCATTGACACTTTCTAATCTGGAGCATGTATATTCAACCATGTAAATGATGCATACATTTCTTCTTCCTTTTCTTAAATTGATGTCCTCTCAGCTAAAATAATTTCGCTTATAAGTGCTTGAATGGTAGACCAATTTATAGAAATCATCCTCAGAATTTAATTGCCATCTAGTATTCCAGGCAGCTTTACCCATCTATAGGGAGAAAGAAATAGATAAGGGGGAAACATAAAAGACAAGCAATGAGAAAGAAGTGGAATTATAGACTGCTGAGAAGCAAAACTACTGCTATCAGTCCTGCCAGTTCATGAGAAACTGATCTGCAATTCATGAATGTGACAAAACACATTCTCCTTACAAAACAATAAAACACAAAGAAGACAGATAAATGGGGACAGAAGGAAAGCTGCCCTGCTATACTCAGTGCAGAACTGTGAATAGTATTTCCACTTAGGTAGATCTTTTGTGTGTTTACAAAACAAGGGCATGAAGAATGCAGAAATAAGGGGAAAAAAATCATATTTTTAAAATTGAAAAAATGAACCCCACAAAAATGAAGAGGTAAATGAAAAATTTTGAAATTATATATAACCTACTGATAACTGGAAATCCTGGAAGCTTTGCATTTGAGAAGCTATGAGAAAGACTAGTTATTTTTTTTCTTGTAATCTAGGCCTCTTTCTAGCTGATAGAAGCTGAGATTCTTTTATGTGTTTTGTATTGTTGTTTTGCTTTTTTGATAAGAGTGGAGCTCCTGCGATCCTTTGTCTATGACTCCTTTTTTCTCCGATTACTCCAAAGTAACCAGGTGTCTTTTTTTTCTTCTTTGTATTCCCACGTCTTTAAACGTATTGGATAGGAAATTGCTTTTTCTCCTCTCTGTTGGAAATGCAGGGGTGTTGTTTTGCTTCTGGAAGCAAAGAAAGTAAACTTCAGGGATCAGACTGAGTAGAGTTTTTATGATTCTAGGCTTTTAAAATCAAGTCAAATAATAAATGCTATTGATTATTCATTCAAATGCATGCATGGTACTCTTAACTGCTACCTTCTACTTTAGCCCTTTCACAGATCTTGACATTCCTTCTTCTTCCGTGAACTTTTAGGTTCACTTTAAAACCCAGCTGTAGAATTTCTAGCCCTGGATCAACATTCTGGAGTTTCAGATTAACATGAGGAAGTAGGAGAATCTCTGGTGGAAGAAGTCTTAAATCAAATGGCTACCCTCACATGACATTATAGAAAGTCTTAATTTAACATATTTGTCTGCACAATAAGACCATTTTAGAGCATAACAGCATCACTGGTTCCAGAGCAAAAGGTCTGTGTGGTCTTGGGCATTAACACTTCCATTACAAGCCCTTTCCATCTTCTTTTTTTCTCAGCTAACAAATTCCTTCTCCTTCTTGCATATGTATGCAGAACAAATAAGGGTGATATCTCAAAGGAATTGCAGTAACAGATTAAAAGTAATGTGCAGGATCACAATTATGTTGTACTTGTCCAAAGTGAATAAAATAGAATTAATTTCAGATTTATAATCACAAGGAATGAGGCTAATGAAAGGCACTAATTACATCCCTTTAACGTGCTGAGCATAAAATAGGCAAGTATGGATAATGTATTATGATTTTGACGAAGGTCATGAGCACAGGTTTTCAGGAAAAGTTCTAGGCAATGGAGAAGAACCTACACCTTTAAAATTAGCAAAGATGTCTGGAATATCAGATTTTCTTTCTGGTGTCTGTAGATGACACCTTTCAAAAATTAATTTTATATCCCTGTAATAAGACCAGGAAGACATAACTGTTTAATCCCCATTTTTTTAATGTTCTTCAGGGCATCTTTTTTGGTGATAACTTTGACTCCTTTCACATAAATCTATGTTCATTCTTTACAAACATTTAGCAAATATAATTATTTTCTTAGGAATGCCTCTAAGTGCTGATTTTAGTTGTGCATCTCAGCTTACTCTGGAAAAATAGATTTTCACTTATGTAAATGTCACCACAAGAAAATTCTGAAAAAAAAGAATTAGGTTTCTATGCAGGAAATAGAAATACAGAATTAGACAAAGGTATGGAAAACTAGTCCATCTTAAAATTATAATATTGAATATTTCCAAATAACAGCAAACAAAAGCATTTAAAGAAATGCCAAGGAAATTACGTAAATCACAACCTTAGTGATTAGCAAATGGAAGAGGAAAATTAGCTTGCTCTTTAACTGTTATTTCTGAAACATGATTGAATCAACTTTATATGAAGGTCCATAGAAGCTTGTCAGTTTGCAATGACATTCTGTCAGCCACGCTCCTTTTTCTCTACCTGTACTGTTATTTAGTATCTAGTATCTAAAATATTCTTCTGTAACATATTGTCATACTCAGAACTCAAAAAATCTCTCTGTGAAGATTATCTTCTGAGCATACCTAATTCTAGTAACCAGTTAGTGATAATGTGACATAGAACAAAAGTCTCTGAAGAATTCAGTTTTTTTGGTTTACCCTGCAAGCACTCTTTATGCTACCATGGTAAGGAGCTTTCCTCTTCATGTGTTTGATTCATGTAATAATACTGCTTGGGATCTTGACAAAATATTATGGAATCAAAAAATTTATTTAACAGCCATTCAAGTTTGCACCAAACCTTCCAGTACCCATTATATTTTTATTTCCAGTATTCTCCTGAACTAGCAGATTGTCGCGGTTTGGCCTCAGACAGCAACAAAGGACCACACACCGCTCGCTCTGGACCTTTCCAGAATGGGAAGCACAAGGAANTATTTTAAAAAGTACATGTTTTCAAGTTGTTTTGGCAATGCTGTATTTAGCTCTATTTTACAAACAGAAGATTGAGTTCTTCCTTTTTTTTTTTTCCTTTGGCAAAGTAAAGCTAAAGCTGCTGAAACTTGGCAGGGGTATGTGGAAGGGAAGCAACAGCAACTCTATTTATGTTTCATTCCCTGTGAAACCACAGTCTCACAACCAAATTGCAGCTGTCAGGCTTTAGCCATTCTGCAGGAACTGCAACAGGATAGGAAAGGACCGAAGCTGAAAGATGAGCAACTGTATAGTACATCTCAGGTGAAAACTTCCCAGCGTGCAAATAATGTCTCCGAGCAGCATTAACAACTTCTGCACATTGTCTGCCCAGCATTGAAGAGGACCCACATTTGTGTAGCTCCCAATGGAAAAGCAGCTTTGCTAAATGGCCAGAAACGGAGATGAACTGAATGTATCTTAAATCTCAAGAAGCAAAGTAGAGAAACATGGGCTTACTCTCCATATAGCCCTACCACGTGGGGGAAGCCACATTCCTTGCGTCTGAGCAGAGTGAAGCATGTGCCGGAGTGATTTGTTGAACTGATGCTTCTGCGTTCATTGAAAACCCAGTAAGTAAATGAAAAATGTTGCATTAGCATTAATAAGCTTCAGAAACTAAAATCCTATGATCTGCAGAGCATGAGCCTGATTTCACAGTAAATCGCCTCATTGCAGTTTTTGAGCTGAACAAATGTAATGAGATTAGCAAACCCCTTTCATAGATATTTTTCATTTCACAATATAAATGGATATGTATTGCTTATAGATTTGTTCCTGTCTGTTCCTTACCATCAAGTAGTAATTCCATCAGATGTGTATTCTTCTCTGATAATCCCTTGAAACCAGTTGGACTCAACTAAAGGTTATGACTTGGAAAAGGTAACAACTTTGAGTCAGTACTTCCAAGAATAAAGTTGAAAAAGCAGACATTTTTTGTTACTTCTGCACAGCAAACACACTGATTACATTGTGACATTCTGAATGAAGAAATAATAAAATATTGGTAAGCAAGTGCTGACATGACAAAATTATGTGGAATTATTTCACTGATCAACATCTTGAAAGGCAAATTTGGCAGAGAATTGAAGAAGCAGAGAGATTCGCAAAAAAATACAACTCTTGAAGGGAAAGCTTCCTTTTCTGAAGATGAAAATATCTTTCTGAGAAAGCAAATCAAACTCTTCAGAAAATGAAATCCTCATTAAGAAATGAAAGCTGGCAGTGGAAGAAAATTGTAAGCCAGGTTGCTCATCTTATCTATGTTATGTCTTTAGCTGGATCAGAGGACTGGCTTGCTTTGAATAGCATGCCCTGAACAGTCAAAAAATCTGTGGATACAATTTCTGCATCACTGGGGACTTACCCAGCAGAGAAAGGAAGCTGAAGTAACAGATCTCCACTTCCAGCCTCACACTGCACCATGTGGCAGAGGCACAAGGACAGTGCCCTAGAGGAGACAGCCAAAAGGTTTGTATAATTCCATAGAATCATAGAATCACAGAATGTGTTGGGTTGGAAGGGACCTTTAAAGGCCATCTAGTCCAACCCCCCTGCAGTGAGCAGGGACATCTGCAACTAGATGAGGTTGCTCAGAGCCTCATCCAGCCTGGCCTTGAATGTCTCCAGGGATGAGGCCTCCACCACCCACCATGGACCCTAAAGTATTCTTAAATGAATGTTACAACAGTAAAGTGGGAAAGCAGCCTGGAGTCGTGGTACTGGGCAAGCCGAGGACCTCCCATTCCAGTTTATTTGCAGATATACCAGTTGTAGTAGACTATTTTGCACCAGCGGAGCGTTGCAGAGGTATCCCACTGGAGCAGTAAATCTAGCCCAGCATATTCATTACAGAAGGTACTGCTGAGCCTGACATTTACACAGCCTGTAAATGATATCGGTCTTCCTTATTTCACAGTAGACTAACTGTGTTGGATGTCACCTCAGGGTGAAATGGGTATACTTGGGTATACAAATATGGTTTTGTGAAGGAACTGTAGTACATAACATTTTAGTAGGAGAAACTTGCTAATAGCAACTCTGACTCTTCAAATAAGCAAAATTAACATTGAATAAATCCACGTACACCTCAGGATCATGGGATTTGACAAATTATCTTGGACTATCCTAGGCATAGGTAATGAGGGGCTCATTAGATGCTTAAACATAGTGATGTAGTCCCTTTTATGTGCACAGAGGTATCTGAGAAACGTATGAGACAGACAGCAATAAGCACAAGGTCTATTTTTCTTCTGGAGTCGCAACTGGAAGCTAAACAGGATAACCTGTGCTAAAATGGCACAGGAACCCACCTTCAGGTACCTGAATAACCTCATATTGCTTATGGGAGAAAACAGGAGTAAAAAAAATCACTTCAACAAACCCAACTGTGCATGCTACCAGTTAGAAAACTTTTGGCTGCGAGCACTGATCACATGCAAAGTGATTATTCTGAACCTTTAAAAAGAAAGTCATTAAGGATTTAGTGTGGCACCAGAACTGAGATTACAAAACATATGCAGTGCCCAACTTGCTTCAGAGCAGAAACCATGCAGTCTGGCCCCTGAAACGTACAACACGTGTTTTTGTTTGGCCATGGGTGGCTGTGGGCATTTGGGCGTGGGGAGGGAGGGAAGGGCACGTGTGTTGCCCAAATGCCCAGGAGGCAACTGGGCTGTCGGTGATTTTTGTTCTATCACTCCCACGTTGCTCTCGCTTGTTCATCTGCTTGTCAGCCTCAGCCCCCTCCCCACTCCCCTCTCTCCTCCTCACTGCGGGGTGTATATCAAGGTGATGGTGAGGATTCTGGCTTCAAGGTCCAACAAAAAATCATTCATGAAAAGGACAGAGACTAGCTTGTCATTTATAATTTTGTCTGAAGGGACGTTCCATATTTCAACAGGTTAGCCTCCCCTGTCGCATGGGACGGTTGGACATCACCTGCATAAGATAACAGATTCTTTCTAAAGTGCTTGCAGGTTATTTACGATCAGTTGTGAACAGTGATTAACCACAATTTTTTCCGTATTTCCTCACTCTGATTTTTTTACCTTAATATTTCACCTATTTTTATCTGTGCTGGTAATTCTTTCTTCTGCCTTCATCCTATTTCAGGAGCCCTTTTCCCTCTTTGGAAACAGGAGAACAGAAGAAAATATTGTTTCATTCTTTAACTGGGCCCTATCCTGAAGTGCTGTGGGGAAAAGTATGGTGAAATGCAAAAGCAAGAGGTCACACAGACACAGCAGGCAAGCAGGAATCACAAGTTTTGGTACACAGTGGCTTTTGCATTTTTTTCATTTGGATGTATTAGACAGGGAGTAGGTAAACATATACAGAATGAAAGGCTTCAGATTGCTACTTTGAATGCCAAGATTGGTATTCTCTTTTATATAGCTAACTTAGGCAAGCTGGTAGATGAGCAGCCACAGTGACATACATGTGATGTATGGCAATCCCAGCTGAATGGTAGCAGAATTCATGCCAAAGATTATTTTTAAAAAGGAAAAGGGAGAGAAAACTTATTCCCTTTCCAAATGTGGAGCTTATTTTTCATTCATTCTGCTTTTCAAATACTGGAGTTATCCAGGAATAACTATGGAGTCATTGAAAAACTTTATATATGAAAGCATTATACAACACATATCAATGACTATGCAGCTATACACACATAGAATATATTTAAAGGAAATAAACATGGTTCTTCTTTTGTTCATGTAAACTCCATTAACCTTAAGTTTATGAAAATATCTTTAACAAACTAATTTGAACACTTTGTTTTGAAAAATGAAAAAGCTTAAAAACAAAATACATAATTCTTCTGCCTTTGTATCATATTCCAAGCAAGTTGAACAATTTATTTCCTATCTCATCTCTTTTCTTCTCTGACTGGCATAGTTTTCTTTTAATCATATGACTCCTTGGTTTGTGTTAGCATTATGTAAAATTATTTTATTGGGTCCTTGCTTTCACTGTATACATGCTATGCGCTTTAAATTACAGGTACAGTTTACTTAGAATATGACTTTTTGCAGTATATTGTAATCTTCTGTATTCTGTTTTATCTTTTTTAGTTATAAATTTATTAGTTATATAAATTACTGTATGGTGGCAGATTTTTATCAGTTGAATTCTCCCTGACTATCCATTAGGGGTAAGAGCTTGCTTGTTAAAGAAAGCTATAATGAATTAGATAAAATTTACTTTCATATGCTTCAGTTCTGCTAAAAATATTTTTTAGGTTGCTGGATAATTAACTTTTCCCCCTCCTTAGATACAGGCTGGAGTTCTCAAGGACCCACAAGATTAACATACCATAGAATGGGCATCCTAAAGGAGGATGACATTACAGTTCAGCCTCTCATACTTCAGATGAGTCAATTATAAAATTTCAGTGACAACAACAGTGCTAGGGTTTTTTAACTTGAAGAGCGGCAAAATAATGAAGTGTTCCTTCCATTTTAATGCTTTCAGATATGTTTGTTGCAAGCACTAGACACACGCTGGATGCAGACTGAAAACTTACTCGTTCAGAGAGCTTGTGTGGGGCTTTGAGCAACTTGCTCTAGTGGGAGGTGTCCCTGACCAGGGCAGGGCAGTTGGAACCAGATGATCTTTAAGGTCCCTTCCAATCCAAACCATTCTATCATTTTATGTAGAAGAAAACATGTTGGGACTATGTTGGAGACAGTGGAACAAAGCAGGGGTCAAATATGTCAATGGATTTATAGGAGTATAAACAGAGCAGCAGGAAAAAAAAAGATGTGGAGGAATCATAGAATCATAGAATCACAGGGTTGGAAGGGACCTCTGGAGACCATCTAGTCCAAACCCCTGCCAGAGCAGGGCCACCTTAGAGCAGGTTGCACAGGAACGCGTCCAGGCGGGTTTTGAATGTCTCCAGAGACGGAGACTCCACCACCTCCCTGGGCAACCTGTTCCAGTGCTCTGACACCCTTAAGGTAAAGAAGTTCCTTCTCAGGTTTAGGTGGAACTTCCTATGCTCAAGTTTGTGCCCATTCCCTCTTGTCCTGTCCCTGGGCACCACTGAAAAGAGACTGGCCCCCACCCACCTTTAAGTACTCATAGGCATTGATAAGGTCACCCCTCAGCTGTCTTTTTTCCAGACTAAAGAGACCTAGTTCCCTCAGCCTTTCTTCATAAGAGAAGTGTTCCAGTCCC
>VXBO01000965.1:95276-130427 GCA_013400135.1 Rhinoptilus africanus
TAACTCCGCCTTCTCCGCATCCTCCATCACCATGGCTCCTGTTTTATTCAACAGTGGGCCCACAACTTCTCTAGTCTTCCTTTTGCCTCCAATATACTTGAAGAAGCCCTTTCTCTTGAGCTTGACATCCCTTGCCAGGTTTAGTTCCAAGGCAGCCTTGGTTTTCCTTGTTTCATCCCTGCACGCTCTGGCAGCATTCTTGTAATCTTCCCAAGGGGTTAGGCCATTCTTCCACTTAGTATAAACTTCCTTTTTCCAGTTGAGCTTGTTGAGAAGCTCCCTGCTCAACCAGGCAGGCTTCCTGCGTCCCTTGGCCAATTTCTTGCTCTTCGGGAGGCGCTGTTCCTGAGCTTGGAGGAAGTGGTCTTTGAATACCAGCCAGCTCTCCTGAGCCCCTTTGCCTTTCAGAGCCCTAGCCCATGAGATCTCTTCAGGCACTTTCTCGAAGAAATCAAAGTTATCCCTCCTGAAGTCTAAGGTAATTTTACTTCTTGTTGTTTTGTGTGTGGTACCCATGGTCCTGAACTCTATCTTTTCATGATCACTACAGCCTAGGCTGCCCCCAGCCTTAATGTCCTCCACCAGTCCCTCTGTGTTTGTAATCAGAATCAGAAAGCAGCAGGAGGGAAACTTTAGGAAGCACTGGCAAAGGAAATTAAAATGTAGGTAGAAAGAGACCTGAGTGCACTGTTAGGGCTGAGAGATTAGATAGATTAATGAGTGCATACTGAGTCTAACTACTTTAATAATATTTTCAGTAGCTAAAATTAGGCACCTCTGGCCTCTGCAAAACTAAGATTCTGTAAGTATTTGAGACTGAGTTTTAATAAACTTATAGAGAAACAGCCGCCTTTACCTTAGACGTTAAAAAATGGAAATAAAAATATGGAGGGGGGGAAAACATAATTTTTAATGTTTTCTTCAAGCCTGACTTTTATCTTGAGATTACAATTTATGATGGGCAGTCTACTTCATGCTCTTGTACATCACAGTACAATGCACATCAATGTCCTAAATGCATGTACAATATCCTAGATAAATAATGCTGGCAATTAAAAATAGTTCTTCAACAAGCCTGGACAGGAAGCAGATCTTTGATCTGCATAACAGATATAGACCTTATTTATAGAAAGACATACATGAAAGCAGAGTCATTTTGTTAAATGGTTGATGGTAAAGAATCTAAGGCTTGAACAAAACAAGCCTTTTTTGATGAGACATGGTAAAAACGTCCCAAAAATTAGTGTATGGGGTTTGATACAGAGGACTGAGTCTTGAGATGGATAGGAATTTTTATAAGATTATAAGACAAATAAGTAACACTGAAAATGGAGGGATAATAAGTACTTTTCATTTTCTAAACCTAAACCTAGAAAAATGAATGCACTGGTAGCAGCAGATACCATATTCCTTGATATGATAAAAACCATATTCCTTTATCAAATAGTGAAGTCAAAACAAAAAAATATGAGGCTATTTGTAATTTTTGTGAGAGATAACTTTAGCTTAGTAAGTCAGGAGTTCAATTCAGTTGGGATTTTAGAAAAATAAACTTTGAGAAATATTGGAAATGTTCTAGCAAGGTTGCCTAGAATGATAAGTTCAAGAATTTGAACTTGAAGAGGATGCAGAATCCTGTTGTGTCCTAAGTATTAGCATTACTTGGTGCTTGAATGTCAGGGGGGAAAAAAATAAACAAACCAACACAAGAAACACAACAAGCCAAAACCCTGACAGGGCTACAGACTTCCTAGGATGACTAAGCCGTTCTTACAGAGAAGAAGAGTAAGAATAAAGCATGTAAACATGGAAATAGGAATGTAGTTATTTTGTACATCTTGGCAGTTTAAAGATGTGGAAAAGACAGCAACCTACTGTAGACCTAGATCTTGCAAAGAAAATGAAAACACTACACTAACGTTTTCTTTATTCATAAAGCCAGAAGTGAACAGAAATGGTAAAACCAGTGTACTGCAAACTGACACAAGATTAAGGATAAAAGTAATGAAGTACAGCCAAATATTAAAAGATGATAATGGAATCAAGTAAGAAAAGTGAGGGTAGAATAATGGAAACAACAATATACAGCATGGAAAAAATGAACAGCAAGACAACAAAAGGAAAGACTGACATTTGAAACCACAGGTACAAATACTGAAACACTATAGAATAGGGGCAACAATTTGAAACACCACCACCATCTTTTTGTGAGACCCTGCATTTATTCTAGAAATTGCTGCTCAAATTTTTTATTGACTTGGTTATTTTTCTCTAGTGTTATACTTTGCACTAGAGAAGTGATCCACATTGTACAATAAAAGCATTTCATATTCATATGATATCATAAAACAGTAATAGTGGAAAACTTTGGAATATTAGGCATACAGTTTTTCTTCAGAGATACTGAGAAGGCAATTAAAATAAACATTTCTAATGATTCCCCACATTATCAATGAGGCACCTACTAAGCCCTGCCTGAGCTTTTAAGCAGAACTGTAAAGAACCACCTCAGTAATCAGCCCCCCTCTAGTACCAGAGCAGCTATGCAATGAAATAATTAATTTCAGAAAGTTTCACAGAAAACAATAGTCCACAGAAACCTATGCAGAATCCTCTAATAGTCTCAAGATCTTTAATCAATGTTCATAACCATAATGGCCACAGGAAAAGACTGTAAGAGACCGAGAAGTGTCAAAGCTCACGTGCTTGTATTAGTGAATGATTATTTAAAAAGAATTTCAAACTAATCAAAAAAGCAAAACAGACAGCATTGTATGAAAGAAGGCAAAAGAACTAAAAAGAAAGGTGAAGCTCCCTGTGATTTGATCTACAAGAAGAAAAGTCTTCCTGATTTCAAGTATGGTCATCACTCTAACCTAAGCAGTAAGGCACCTGACAAATCGATGCTACTGACAGCACTAGTGAACACAGGTCTCCAGTCTGCCACTGTGTTCAAATGAGAGAAAACTTTAGGAATGAAAAAAAAGAACAATAACAAATTATGCATGGCATGGGAGGAAAAATAATGGCCTTCTTTGTCAACAGGTAACATTTCTGAAGCATATTAATACAACTATCCACATATACCATATACAAGTAACAATCAATCTCCTTTCAAATCTCCTTGAAGATATCAATACAACAGATAGGCAGAGATTACATTTCAAACTTCAAAAATTCTTCTGTTCCACCAGCTTTTCCATAAACTTGTCGTCTTTTCTCTTAAAAGAATTAAGATTCTCTGTTCTTATGCTGTTTTGGAAGATTATTTTTGAGCATAAACCTTTGGATAATAATAATAAAAGTGTTTTAAATTTACTCTTGTGTCAAAATTTGCATCCCTGTGGCTATTTTCCCTGTTGAATTGTATCTTTATATTTATTATACAGTTAACATTGTTGTGTGTTCCACTTAGCTAAGCAAGCCAACTAATCTTAATTTCATTTCTTTAGATAGATACTCTGCTCCTTTAATCTAGTAAACCACAGACTATCTTCTAACCATTTTTTTTTTTGTTTCTGGAAAAAAGGTTAGGCTAAGATTTATATGTTATTCTAGAGGTCCTGCCAATGTCTCAAAGAAGAGTTCCGATAATTCTACATCTCCATCAGATGACAGAGCTTTCTGTCCAAACTCTCTGCTTCTCTGCTTTGCCAAACGGATCTTAGAACAGTAGTTTTTCATGCTGCCTCATGCTGGCAGCTCAGATGCCTTCTCCACTTGGCCACGCACACAGATTTCTCTTCTCCTCTGTTGTTTCCATTTGGACAACTGACTAGTCTACAGCAGTTGTTTCTGCCTCCCTCAGGGCCTGACATTTCATTGTTCAATATCATTCTATTCCTACACTTCCACAATAGTGACAATACTCTCCAGCTTTCTTGTTTCTCCAATTAAATGAACCCATGCATATTCTTTACCTGGTGGACACTATTGCATGTATTAAACAGGAACAGTCCCAACAGTGTTGTCAAAAGAAGATCCTCTCCTTTCTGGCAACTGTTAAACTCTCCTTTTGCTGTTTTTTAATTACCTCACAATTCATTAGCAGTCTTTGTCATTACACCTCATTTTATAACTGTACAGGAGTCATGTAGCAGATGCTTAACCTAAATCTAGATCAGTGACATTCTCGAGATTAGAACCTTTCTCCGAGAAAATGGAGATATTAAAGAAAAAAAAAAAAAGAAAGAAAAAAGAGAGGTTGGTCTGTCATGATCTACCTTTACTAAAAACATGCTGATAATTGGGATAATTGCATTCCCCTCTTTGTCCCTACTCAGTCTTTCTTTCAGGATCTTTCCTAAGACAATGTCCAATACTAAGTTGTACTATCAGAGAGATTGTTGGTGGATAATTTTTCACATTTTCTGGAAAAAGCTCTGAAACAACTTCAGCAACAAGTTCTGAAAAAGGCAGATTTTCCTGCATGGAAAAAACCCACAAACTCAACTCACAACCAAGATTGGTTTTGTTGTTCTTTAATCACCTTGATAAACGAGTTTAAGAAAACATAGCCGTATGCTGAACTTACAAAAATGGTACTTATTACAGGATAGCACTGTTATAGTCTGCATGTTCAGAGATTAAATATTTTGGTAGCTCTTGGTCCCTGCATATTTTTTGATTGGCCAGTTTTAAGGCTAATGTTCACACAAATATTGTTGGGTGTTGCAAGAGGATTCATCTAAGTTTGCATCTGACTGTACTGACTACAATTGCACTGAGTACACCTGAATCTAAAGTAAAAATGATCTTCTCAGAAGATCTTAAAAGAAACAAAAGAAGAAGATTCTTAAAAGAAACAAAAAAGTTTGCTAAAAATCGACTGTATTATCAGGTATATTCTAAGATGCAAGGAAGAGAAACCAAGAGCAACTAAGAAAACTCAGATGAGAAAAATAGCCTTACTATTACTTTTCCAGCAAATTTCACAAAGTTCTCTCAAAGAAAGAGAAAGAGAAGTGAAAATAAGAGTTCATTGCTATTTTCACATGTCATCATTAGTTGGCTGCAGATATCTGTATCTACTAAAAGCAGTGGCAAAATGCCTCTTTAATTTAAAGGGAACAGAATTTCAAAGACTGTTAAAAAAAAAAACTACCTGGCTAGTTAAGGCATCTGACAAGCCTGGACAGACAAAAGAAAAAAATAACAAAACCAACAAAGCTTTGCTCTCTGTGGTTGCACCTATCAAATGTCACACTCTAGGATATAATGGAGTACAGACACAGATACTCAAATTACTTGGAGTACTGGAACTAACACAGGAAAATCAGAGCAGTGCTTTCTCCATTGTCCAGTACTGATATTCAGGACATGGGAGATTTAGATGCCACCATCCTGTTGAAGTATGCTTTTCCTTTTCTTTTCTAAAGTCCTCCACACCGTATTCATGAAACTACATATGATGTCTTAGTCATTGCAGAGAATCGTGATACTCAGCTACTATTTGTCTTGGAAAATCTCCCTCTATGAAACATCAGCTAAACCAGATGCCCACCAGCTTAGATTGAGAGATCATAAACGAAGTAATAACTTGAAAATCACAGCATCCTCATGAAAGCTGGCAAGTCAGATAGCAACAGGAATCTTGACACAGGGTTAGAATTTAGCTAACCACGTGATTTCCAAGCAGACAGTCTGTGATATGCTGCATACAGCAGGTATAAGTCTGAAAAATGCGTACATGTTAGCAGAAAGCATATAGTAGCTGTGCTGAAAAGAATTCAAAGAACTCAACACTTTCTAAGCAGTCATCCAGTTTGAGGTAGGTTAAGTATTTTGTATGGCTACAAATGGTAATCAGGGAGGCACAAAATACTAGTAATTTCCTCTTCCTGTATGTCTCCATATCAATTAGACAGGCTACATCTACCTGATATTTTTTTTAACTCCGTAACATACCTTAAGAAAAATACATTTTGGACAGAGGAAATTAAAAGATACCAAAAGAAAGAATGTGGATCAATATTCCCCTGCTCATTGAAATATCCATGTTGTGTGGATCAGCTGCAGATAAACTACTGTACATTTGTGTAGCTCTTACTGTTTTCTCATTGGTTTTTAGAGATAAACATTGCAATCCCGTGGAAAACATATGCCAAAAAATCAAACAGTATTAAGAATAATTCCATGACACAAGAAACCAACTTTTTTAATCCACGACTTTTTCAAGACGGTGCACTTTTCTAAACTGCACTGTGGGAAGATGCTTTGGGTGTTCAATGTGTCTAACATTTATGATGCATGCATCAGAAACGAAAAAGCTTGCCCCAGGTTGCCCCAGAATTAAGGTAGGTTCTATAATATTCAAGAGTACAGCAAGTCTAGCCTAATTCCATGACTCCTAGTGAAATCCCAAGACACACAACACTTAACTACCTCCTAGTATAAATTTCTGAAAGGTTCAGGCAGATCTAGCATGCACTGGATTCTCCGTCTGCAACAAATATAGACAATTAGACAGGAAGTATTAAAATTAAATTCTTGCGATGTACCTTAAGCACAAGTATTCAACTGCCAGTGAGTACAAGTACGCTGACAATAGAACCCATGGTCTCTAGATTCAAAGAGTCATACACTTTTAGTTCTCATACTTGAGCTAAAAGTGAATTTGTTGGTTGTATGAAAGCTTTGTCACGTACCTTAATTACTGCATTGCAGAACAAAAGTGCAATGATCATCATATTCTTAAAAAGAAACTTCTTGTACAAATATCTTTGCTACATTAAAGATAATGATAGCATCAATAAATTACCACATGACTCTCTGAAATAAAAGATGAAGTCTCATAAACAGAAAACTATTAAGAATCCCTTTCTACAGTTTACTCAGTGATGTGATGACTTATATGACATGATATGGTCTCTAAATGTAACAATAAATCAAACCTGCAATGCTAGGAGAAGTGTGATTTATTTTTTCCTTCATTTGTTTTCATCCTGCTCTTTTCACTTCTAAAATACAAGGTATTTTTAGCCAAAAGCTGCTTTGGGGCCTGAAGGACTGCAAAAATACCGTGTGTTTCACCACTCTGCGACTACTACAAATTACTGTCTGAACCTGAATTGCCAAAATTTGTGGAAGCAAAGCCCATCTGAATGCACACGTCTTCCTGACCATCTAACCCTGAAATCTATTGAACCAAGGGAGTATACTAACTTCTCAATGTAAGCGTGATGAACAATATGAGTCCCTGTCCTGAATTTTTATTTTGGACAAGGTCCATTTAAGCTACTTTTCCTCATGAGTGATCTGTCAGTATAAAACTATCGTTACATGCATAATTTTATTTCAGTTGGCATTTTCACATCCTCCATAATTTGTAACATAAAACTTGGAACACTTTCCAGAGTCATCATTCAGAATGTTTTCCTGTCTACCGTCAGTCTAAATCAAAACTAAAATTCTGCTTATTCTTATCTCTACCTTTTACTCCACATTCTTTATTCTACGCTGTTATGTGTTATCTTGCGCTGTATGCTGTAATTAAAGCATGCAAATTATGGGTTTTGAATTGGACTATAATTTAATCTTTTAGTTCTTAATATCCTGATATTTTCAGGCAGTAAGTACTTTGTAACAGAACAAAGTAGGGAGGGTTCAGAATTTATATGTATCTATCTAGCACAAAATACAGAATGTGATTGCCCAAGAAAAAGAGGGGACATTAAAGATTATACACTGACTGTTAATCATGACTAGTTGTTGATGAAGTATCTAGCTGTGCCTTATGATACACAAAAATCTTTTACAAGTCCCATAAAAATGCCAGCAAACTAGTAAAATTTTCAGAATCATTATATATATGTGGGTATTTTATTTTTTTTTTCACTGGAGAGTAGAAATTGAGTTAAAGTTACTAACAAAAAAATTAATCCGTAAGTAGTTTCCCTAAGAGTAAGTTCCACTTTAAGTAAAATCCATATTACAATACGAATATTTTAAGGAACATAGAAATTCAGAGTACCACCTGTGGGTGAAAAATAGAAGTAACATAATTTCCTGCTGAATGGTAGATGCCATGCTCTGGTGAAGAATTGGAATCAGTCATGGTTCTTGACAATTTGCCCGGCTGCATGATGTGAAGCAGAATTACAAGAAATCCTAGTTATTTATGATACAATTATTTCAGGTTGATAATATGTAGTGCTGATTTAGAAAACCACATTTCAAGTACTTTGCTAACACTATCTAATTTGTTTGTAAATATGTCTCTCTGTTTTGGGTTTTTATTTAGGCCATACTTTGTTTTGGATAAATGTGTCAAATTAAAATTAGCCACCCCAATAAGCAATACAGTAAAAAAAAGAGAAGCAGTAGAATGTGAGGGGATTTAATACAGCACAGAGTCCACTCTAATATAAACAACTATTATGTCAAAATTGAGATTTTGAAAACTGCAGTACTGCAGGCCAGACTGTATCATTAAGGCACATCTGTGGAGATGGTAGAGGGAGGCTACTGAAGGCACTGAAAGATAGCTTTTCACCTAAAAGAGGCGTAACACACACATAGGAACAAAGTCAGATAGGAACACAGCCACACTAAACCACACACACATGAAATAAGCTAGCGTTTGAGCAGAGTGAAAGCTGCTGTCATTTATAGTTGCCACAAATGCTTCCCCCTGTTTACAGTAGAGCATTTTTCCATGCTTCTCCACAGTACAGACCAGCAGGTTTCTAAAGGTCCTGAGCTTCAGTCGTTTTGAAAGACTTGAAAGTTTTCCTGAAGTTTGTCATTACATGATTTCATGCCCTGGAGCAACTACACATATGAAATTCAATGTATCCTGTGTTAAAAACACAGTGTAATTCTCATCTAACTTAATTTCTTTCGAATCTAAGAAAATATCCATCCACAAGGTCCATTTTGCTTTACTAAAGAGTGGGTGACATTTCTTACTAGCACAAGTACCTGAAATAAATAATAAACTAGGCATGAAGGGAAAAAAGTATCTATCAAGCAAATTACTCAAAGAACAGTATAGCCTGTCTACTTTTCAGAAATTTACTTAAAATTTTGGCTTATTTTTCTTTAAAGTTTATTTCACTAATCAGGAAGAGAAATAAAGTGCAAGATTTCTGTAATAAAGTTGTCCTCATGACGGATCTAAATTACAAAAGAAAAAAAGAGGTGAACAGTTATATATTTGCACTGATTTTTTAAGCAATATTCTTCTTTATCATAATGTAATCCAAATTTTTATTTACCCTGTAAATAGCTGCAACAGGGGTGGGCAGATTCTGACACCCAGGTTACCAGATAGCCTTGGAGTAAACAAAGTTTGCTAGAGCTTTCTTCTTTTTTTTGGTTTTTAACTTGAAAGTTATCCGAAAATTCATCTACCTAACCCTGTCTGGCTAAACAGAGTTATGACTCAGGTCTTGGTTTGAGCAAACAAATACTCAGCAAGAAAGAAGTGGCATATAAGGCTTCTGCAGGTGTGCTTGAAAAATAGCTAGTGCATCCCGATGCGTACGAATGCCTCAGAAACTGCTACAAGCAAAGACGTGGATGCTTCAGACCCCAGGTGACATCAAAATGGTCTGAAAGCATTTTTTTCCGTTGGCGTTCTATTCTTTTGAATTACCTCTGCATGATCCTCCACCTCTGCCTGAATGACATATGCAGTATATACATGTGTGTGTGTATGTATATATGTATTTGTAGGTATACAGTCCATATATATATGGGCATATATAAATATTGTGTGTGTATATATATGGTTACCACTGAGCAACAGATACTGCTCCTGGGGCCTACTTGCTTTGCATGCAGTCACTAACCTGTGAGAGCTGGAGTCTTTTACAGACCTGGCCATCTCCTCCAAACAAACTTTGAGGGCCAAGACAAAAGCTCAGTCATCGGATGCTGAGGCTCCAAATGCTTAGCTGTCAAAAGGGAAAAGGAAAGACAGACTGCATCTAAAATACATCTCTCCACCATGTATACATGCTGCAATAAGAAGTGTAATAATGTCAAGCTTGGCTTATGAACGCATTTTCACTATTTGATAGGATACAGTATCACTGGGATTTGTTGAAATGACTAAAAGTGTCTTTTGGGGAACAAAAGGCGCTAAGCACAGCTATAGTGTATTTCATTTTTTGAGCAAGGAATGCATCTTTCTCATGCTGCCACTGACACAAAAGTCAGTCTGTACTGCTGCCTAGAAAAAAGGCTTCATAAGAATCTAGTTGCCACTTGGACACATCTTTCTATGGCTGTCAGGATCTTTAAGATAAATGCATGACTCCTGACAGTAAGCTTCAGCAAAAGAACTGCATATGCATATATCAATCAGTATATTTATATACAGGTATATAGTAGTCAGTTTAATACATATATATTGCTGGAGATGTTTTGTTATTTACTTCTTGTCACTAATTTATGACCTATAAGAATTCAACTTTTTCTACACTTTCTCGATTCCCTTACTAAAATATAACAGGGATCTATTTAATCTTATGTAGTCAATGAACATTTCAGTGCACTTTCACTACATTTGACGACTGGAATAAAAACAGATATTTAAAATGTTTTATCAATCAATTCATGGAGTATCTAATAGTTTTGACAATTGGAAGGCTTATGTTCTTCTTCCCTTGTTCAAATATATGTTTTATTTTGCAAATAAGATTTTAAAAGCATGGGCATAACCATTTCAAATTAATTTAGACCAACCAGCACCCTAGATTTAGCAGTGGACAATATCACATCTTTCAGATAAAAACTTTATTCTCTGCTAGGGATAAATAAATGAATGCTAGGGGTAAGATGAAAAGGATGAATACTGCAAATGATACCTGATGATATTTGACCATTTCAATTGGATAGTAATCCAAACAAACAATTTTTTTGTATGATAAAAAGCAGGTCATAAAAATATCAAGAGGAAAAAAATCACGAGTCTTTAACTATGCCAACTAGCTGGCTTGAATAGTTTCATGTAGCAACCACATTCCATTCTGAAAGCTGTTGAGTTTTCTCACCTTGCTTCCTACTGGAAAGATGGTTCAAAGTCTCATTTTGTTAAAGAATATCTTCTTAGTTCCAAACTAAACTTACTTGTGCACAGCATACAGCTTTTTTTTTTTTTTTTCCTTACGCCAATATTGTCTTTTGGCTTTAGAAACTCCTCCACAGTTTTTGCTCAAGAAAAGTAGAGAGGGAAATGAAGGTCTCTCACAGAGGGATCAAGTGTGTGTCATTCAGTCTTTGCTTAGTGAGACTATTAAACCATATGCTGTTAGTCACTGTTTGCAGAAAATTCTGCCCTTTGTCTGAGCAGTCTCTGTACTCCATTTAATAAAAATTCTGTTTTCTTGGATGTGGATGATCACAATATGTGTAGTACTCTTCAAGATAATTTTCTAGGGCCCTGCATTAATACTTCTTACTCTCCTGCAAATTCTTCTGATATGTTAAATTGCATTTCCTTTCTCTGGGCCACATCACACTGATAACTTATAACCCATCTTGATGAGCTCTAACTTTTCTCCTCCACTGTCATTTCCTTTTCATGAACCTTTCATTTGTAGAAAAAAATTCTTTTATCAGTCCTTACCAGTACAACCATCTTGTTCTTGCATTTTATACCAATTTCTATTTGCTTCTCTACTCTAAATTGCTTTTTATTTTATAATATATTCCAAGTTTTGCACAGTGCAGAGGTCAAAGTAATTTATCTGCAGCTGTCTAGATAACTTTTTTGTTCTGAAAAGTTACTGTGTCATGAACTATTTTTGATGCCATACAACATCAGGCTTTTAGAAAAAATCATTGCTACCAGCCTCATTTGTGCGCTTTCCTATGTTTCTGTAGTCAGAAATCTAAAAACTGGAGTTAATCCATCCCACTAGGTAGTTCACTGAGGAGGTACCTGATGAGGAAGTACTGACCTCCTCAATTTTTCCTGTCATTTCATATGTCTCAATTTCCACTTCATACCTTTGTTCTCATAGCCATCTTACTGTTGCTACATATTCAGCAATATCCTATTTTCTGCAAACAGAAGCAGAGCGCTAATTTAGGCTGAAGCAACACCTGCGGTTATTTTGACCCCTTCATTGCTGATCAGGATGAGCTCAACTGTGGTTAATTATCATCGTCTTTCTTGACTTCCTGATCTCCCTGATAATCAATCTTTTCTCTTTTTTTTCATCCTTACAGAATTCCAGTTTTATCTTAGTATCTTGTTTCAGCTGTCTAGTTATCCAGCCAAATCTAGAGCTCTTCCCTACAGACTTTCCCTTGTGCTTGGCAACAAACTCCAAGTACTCTGTGTATGTTTCCTTCATATCATTCCAGAGCCTTTGATACACGAATCTTTTCAGTCTGACCTCTCTGAATTCCTTTATATACCTCAAATCCATGACTTCGGACTAGAAAACATTTTTTAGCAGCCTGTTTGTTTATCCTTCCTTTTCATTTAATCTGAACAAGATCAAGGTATTGGATTGTGTACTTAGTACTTATCAACCTTCTGGAATAGCTTTATTTCTTGACATTGTATCACTCTTTAATGACAAAATCTCTGAGCTATCCCAAACAGAAATGACAGTGCTGTTCTTGCTAATACATTTTTCTGCCATCCATATCTAGGAAATTAAAAATCTAGTAAGTACACAAATATAAATACTTGTAGCATTTATAATATGAAGAACCACTGATTTATATTCTTGGAATCTATAGAGTATTTTTATGTCATTGCAGTGGTATTAATTTTTTGCAATCCTTTCACAAAAGTAATTTGACTAATATATTAATTCAGGGCCTCTGCTCCTTTTAACATCTAGCTCAGTCATGCTTGAGCCACTTCAGTGGGAATATTTGTCCTCGATAATAGCAATTAGTATATTTCTGTTTCCATCAGAATCCTTTTTCACTTTATATCCACCTTTCTTATTCTGTCTGGCAGGCAATTCATTCTCCCATTCTCTGGTTCTGCTTTGGCTTCAGTACTGTCAGTTCTGTAACAACAGTCTCCACTAGCAAGAACTTACACAGATTTGTGATGTTTGCAACAGGTCCTTGTATTTCCAAAGTATTTAACTTTCAGTTTTCTCTTACAATCTCTTTGACATCATTCTCCTTTTGGGGGGATCCCTGCCCCTGTCTGCCTTCGTTTTCTTCTTTCTCTGCTGGAAAGAGTCTTCTTTCTCCTTGTTCTTGTCACCCCGTCTCCTACGTGACTCTCTTTTTACTTCTCCAGCACATCAAATCTTGCTCCTCAGGGAACAAAATGACTTCTGACTTCTTTATCTCAAGAATTAGCCAAGCCAGACCAGGGAATAATCCTGAGCTATTGGTTTGAGCCTGCATTCAGAAGTGAAGAGAGGGAAATATGGAAGTTGGTGCTGGAGTGGGATGAAGACTACGTATGGCAGAGACGCAAAAGCAGCAGCGCTTTACTTCTGCTTAGCTCCTGTCAGTCAGTTGTCATTAGTTGTCTTATTAAATTAGCAATTTATGCAATTACAGGCCTAACAGTGCAGGCCTTAGTTAGGCAAGGCTCCTGCTGAGTTTTTAAAGTGACTTTTCTCCAAGTTTTACCTTTCTAGACTTCAAGATCAAGTACAAGAGAAATAATAGCTGGGTTCCCTCTCTTTTGTGTCTGGACTGATTCACACACCATCTGTAACAAGCATTTTTAAACAACTTGTTTGTGCTCTAGGGTTCCCTACAGAAGCAACATGCTGAGTACCTTACTGAATCAGCTCTGTTTCAAGAAGGGATGAGGCCATTATCTAGCTAAGCCCTAGCGAACTTCCAGTGTCAAGCATTACTTCAGAGTTTCAGGAAAGTCTTATTTATAACTCAAGGGTTTAGTCATCAGCAAACATATCAGCTTAGGTTCATCAGATATAATATTAAGTTCTATATTTATGCAATACCACAAAGAAAACCAACAATCTTCACTTTTTGTGAGAAGCTCCTTTCGGTCCACATTTGACCAAAATCTATGCAGTTTTCTGCATAATGGAGTAATTTCCTGACTAAACTTCCCAGAGCCTGGACCTTTGAGCAACAGCAGACATGACAAGAGAAGCTCGAAGATTATTTAGAAATGTCAAGCCCAGCAATGTAGCAGCAAGTGCTTTCATTTTTTTCAATTTTGTTAACTGTAGTATTGAATCAGCTTTACACTGAGAAAATAGCGGATCTATTTCTGACGACTGTAATAACTGAAGCTCATGAGGTCTATCCCAGTTGCAAGCTCAAGTGCTGCAAGGTCAATGAAAGTTTATAAAATGTTCCGATAACTGTTAATAACATATACTGAGGGGGTAAAGTACAAAAGAGAGAGAAAAGAGAGAAAAAATAGCCTAAGAACAGATTATATCAGCCTGTGGATATCATAAAAGGACTGCACTGGAGCCACCTTTGGTAAGAAAAAGCAGCGTGGATGTGAATGAACCAAAACTGATGTATTGGTAACACAGTCTGTTCAACATCTGCCCTTAATCACTGCCTTTTTAATGATCTTTAAAAAGGCAGTTTGAAAGGAACAGGTGGACACAGAATCCAACCATTAGGAAGGCCAATACTATTTTTTTAACTCCAGAGACTTTGGCTTTTGTTTGCGAGTCCTGAACTCACCTCCCTAAGGGTGTTACAAGGTTAGTTTTTAAAAGTTAGCAAAAACCTCTTCATGATTAATGTGAGACCTTTCTTCTCTGTTATCTTACCAGGATCCAGGGGGAGGAATTTGGTGGTAGAATCTACTGCAATTGTGCTCCAGCCTTGGATGCTAAGAATTATTTTAAAAATAATAATAACAATCCTATTTCTCCTGCGTTACCAGATTTCAGTTTTCCCATGTGTGTTTGTTTTCTTTAAAAAAAAATTAAAGATACCACCTTTCAAAGAACTGAAAAACTGAAATAGCTTTTTTTTCTCCTATGATATATGTCCCTATGACAACATATTAGATATTAACAAGTGGATTCCAACATAAAAAAGATCTTTGATGATTTTTGACTCTTTTGCTCTTTTTTTTCTTTTTTTAATCATTATTTTTTATTTTACATGTATATCCAGTTTCTGTGAATTGGTAACTAAGTACAAGTATCTCTACTTAGAACCTATTTACTATCTGACACACCGTTGCAGTGGAATTGCCATATGAATACTGATAGTTCACTAGACTTATTTATCCTTTTGGAATAAAGGAAGTTGTACAGAAGCTCAAGTACAACAGAGCTATCCAGTGTGACTCCAGATCTTCTAAATCGTGCCACTGAACAAATCACCCTTCATGGGCTGTGGCAGAAGGTCTGAGGAGCTAGCAGAGACTTGGCTGAGAAATAAGAGGACATCAGACCATGGAGACAAAGGACATTGTTCACACTGCAGCAGCTGTTGTCCAATCTACATTTGTCCATTCCTGGAAAAGATTTTGCCCTTGTTTTCCTTGCCAGAATACAGCTGCTGCTGACTAATAAGTGCTGCCCAGAATAACTACATTTTGCTGTAAGTGAACCACAGAATCTATGCTTCCCCCATGACTACTGATGGAGAATGTAACTGAAATATCAGTTTTCTTTAAATAGCCCTCTGAAAGCTTAAAATATATTTTAATTTGAGAAATGGGTGGTGGGCTTATGGAGAACTGTGCAATGCATACCTACCTTCATACAAATAGTGCAAGAGAGTGAGAGCCTTACTGATTACTTCCAAACAATAATTGCTATGAGTTAAAGGACATTTCAGATTTTTCAATGTAAAAGGTTACCACAGTATATGAAAAACTCCTCTTCCGTTCATATGTAGCAGGATTGCAGCACAAATACAACCCAAAGTGAAATTATTCTGAAATCATATGATCTTGTTAACACTTAGGTAATTTCGCCATGAATTATTTACAAATCTCTGTTCCTCAGACATGTTCCCCACTGCCTACTGAATACATGATTCAGGTTATTTCACCTTCCTTATGCATTATCATGCACTTCCCACGGTCTTGCCGCAGTCTTATTTCTTACCTCACTCAGACATCTCTTCTGATGTTTTATTTTAGACAGAATTCATTCCAGGGCGTATGACTCAATAATTTAATTATATTTTAGCAGGTAAAGTTTAAGAGTTTTGAGACAGATACATCACTGGGTAATTTTTACATCACCCAGTATAATCTCACATATCAGTTTATATTAATACAGAGTTCTCTTTATTATATGAATATATGGCTTGTTTCCTCCTTCGATGACACAACTATTTAGATCTTGTATCAACAAGGATTTAAACAAACATATCTGCTTTATGATAGCTTGTTTTATGGTTGAAGGGGGTTCAGTTGGCCAGTTGTTCAGCTGTCATTCATCACAGTGAAATAGCACTGTTATATACTGATTATTGAATCTTCAACAAGCTGGATAAGCAATATTTCCTTACCAGCTGACACTATGATATATTTAGTTGCTAGTACATTTGTACTCTGAAACTAATGTTATGAGGCAATTTGGTTTGATATTCCTGAAAGTATGCATTACTGTAAAATGTGAGTACTGACTGGCCATGAATTGTTCATTTCCTAATGTTTTTAAATCATTGTGAAGGTTGTTCAACTGAAATGATTTCACATTTTTTTAGCCTCTAATGTTCAAAATGTATGATATCCTTTATTTGCAAGAACCAAATTCCTTATTAAATGCTTTATACCAATGCTGAGTTTATTATTTTCAACTATTGTTCTTCTGTACCAAATATGTGCAAGTTATGATGGAGTTAAATGATTTGAGTAGGCTGAAAATAAGGCAAAATCATTCTCTGCAGTATGGCCAACCACTCTCATACCTGAAGTTTATTGTCAGTACTATCTCCTGTATATAAAATTCTTCAAGCAGAGTTTCATTCCTAACAACACTTAGCCAGTTTGAATTAATTTTTCATTATATTCAGAAAAAAAGGTTGTGCAAAGTAATCTCCAAGGAGCATTGAGGTTTACATAAATGGAAGCTAAGGTGATATTTTCGTTCAAATGAAACGACATATTGATTTTCCACAAGAATTCTGATCTTTGATTCAGCAGTGCACTCGCATGATGGTGCTATAGGAATATACTCATTCATAGACAGGGATCCTCAGACTTTTATCCATCTGGCTGAAATGGATGTTAAAATGGACAAGACATCATAGTTCAGAAAAAAGGTGAAGTGGCAATCAACAGATTAAACACAGAAGGCATTTATGCACTGTTTGTAACAGTTCAGATTATGCTTTCAGGAAGTTGCTACAAAGGCCATCCTAGTCTGTAAAAAGTACAGAGGAAGCTGACAGAAACCATTCACCTAGAAAACCTCTTCTGTGATAGTTACTGGTTTTGTTCTTAGTCTTTGTTTTATTTTTAAAAACGAGAGGAGATTTGCCGTTAGCAGGAGCAGGGCTGTCTTGTTGCAGGTAAAGTTCCTATGCAAAAAGTAGCACTCACAAATAAAAAGGACATTTTTATTTTGCTCAGGAAAATTGTTGATATTTCTGTTTCCTCCATTTTCAAGATCTTTGAAGCACTGCTGTTACCATAAGAATGGGAAATCTCCTTTGTTTATACCTATAATACACAGCCATATGCATGCGCACATACACCTGTTTATGCTTATCCATTTATGGATAATTTCAGATAGATTTCAGATAAATCAGGAGTACTCGTATTCCAAGCACTTTTGTGACTCATAGTACAAACAGAACCCTCTGACAAACACTAGAATTAGAGATTACAAGAAAATGGGAGGAAAACATTGGAGAGGCTTTTTGCTTAATCTGAAGGAGGCTCAGGAAAGCAACTAGACTTATCCTGTTCTGTCATTTGGGAAAGGCCTGGAAGGAAGAATATGTGTAAAAGCTCTCTTTTAAGAGTCATGGAATATGATACCCAAAGAGACGAGAAGGAAATAAACAATAATAATGAGTGGACTGGGCAAGTAAAGTCTGCTTGTAAACCCTATACTAAAGCATGATGGTAGAGGCAGTGACCCTTTGGTGCACTGTCACATGCACTTCCTCTCACTGAAAAGCCTGCCCAGACAACTCAAGAAGGTCTTTCTCTACTTCTTTTCATTAGTGAGGAACATCCAGGTGGATGATGGACAAAAGTAGTGGGGAGAGTAAAGTGTATATGAGGTTTCATTGTCTTTTGGAGAAATTACCTTGTTACCATGAGAATTCCTTGCGGCTTAATAAAGATGCTGGCACACATTAATACACAAGAAAAAATTACAGTGTGATCATCCCCAGTGTATGTATGGAAAAAGGATGGTAGCTTCAACAGCAGAATACTATCTGATGATCTAGCACATTGCCTCACCTTTGAATTTTAAATTCCCTCTTCCTCCCCCCTGCCCTCTCAGAATCTACATTTTTTAACATTGTAATCAAAATTGTGCATAAAAAGAAGAAAAATCTGAGTTTGAAAAAGATTTTTTGTCCGGATTATGAGAACACATGGTTCCACCTTTTATTTCAACTATCATTTCACTGTAAAATTTTTGTCCTAACAGATATGGGAGATATGCAGGTCTAGAATTTAAAGAAAATTTAGTGCAATGCATTTTCTAAGATAGTATGACAGTTACCCAATTCCTTTTCAGTTATTAAAGAATAAAAGAATTTCAGTGATCGTAAAATAGAAGAACATGGAAATGAAATTTGACCTAGCAGAATATACGGAAGCATTGCTTGAGAACAAAGGACATTTCAGTCGGTCATACAAAAAAGAGACACACTGCTATACAGAGGAAGGAGAGATCAAATACATATGGAGTTGTTCAGATGTCTAGGTGGCACTATTTCTTTGAACAATTGTTACTCCCTCTTCTCCAGGTGAGCGACAGTCAGCTAGAAGCATCCCGTAAGCCACATCTGGTCCAGAAGCCAGTTTTGAACTATGCTTATACATCTAAAGTAGATGATGCTGGAGGCTCCTAAAATGAATTTTCATTCCTAAGTAATGGAATACTTTATCACACTTTTTCTTAGGATTTTGGTTGTAAATAACATTTTTAAAATGAGATTGATATCACAGAGAGATAGGTTTATTCAGTTAAGAAAGGACCCTGGGAAACCACCTACTCCCAACCTCCTCAAAGCAGGGCCAGTGTTCAATACAGACCAGGCTGCTTTGGGCTTTGTCCAACCACGTCTTGAAAACTTACTTAATGCTATTTGAGACACCTGTGAAACAAACACCAGTAAAAGTGCTGTGTGAGCTCTCTGAACATTTCCTTCTGGATTGATTCAGAAAAAGATTACCTTGAAGCTACCTCAGTAAGGAAGTTACTCAAGAATTTTCCAGAGGATATCATTGTAGTAGAACTGCAATGACATTTTTCCAGTCTAGGAAATGTGAATAGGTTTCCCGGTCCCACTGTTGGTATTTGTTTATGAACGGCATTGAAAACACCGGTGGGGTGGTTGAGACATTCTGTTAGACACCTATTATTTTTCTTTGCTCTCTAGAGTCTCTAGTGGGGGTCCTTTTTGGAATTACAGAAATACCCATAGCTTCTATTTAAGCAAAACATACTTCCTGCACTGATGTCAACCCATAGTACGTTGCTAAGTATTTTGTTGTTTTGTTGATGTAACCACAGGCTACAGTTTTAGGGAAGTGCTTCCTTAAGGAAATTAACAAAAATAAAATTGTCTGCTTGATCTTCATTCATAAATAGCATAAATAGCTTGTTTTGGTACTACTTGGCTTTGATGCTGTTAAGAAGTGTTGTGTTACATTGTGAAAATTCAGGAAACAATTTGATTGAATGAAAAATAATTCATAAGACATTGATTCTACAGATAGAGTTATTTTCTAAGACTTACGCTATTTCTTCTTAAGATACAGTCCCCCTTGCTGACATATGTCAGAATTAGGATCCATACAAATTTAAAATTGGTAAGAAAACTTTCTTTGTGACATATACAGCATCACCTATAAAAGCATAGTAGAGTGCAATCATTTAAATGATTTCTCATCTCTGTGGTAGATGAGATTACATATTTATGAAGAATAAAAGTTTGACCTAGGCCAAGGCAGTTCATAATATCACTAAATTCTTCCTCATATCATGATGGGAACAAGTTCCAATTATCATTTTTTCATCTTCCCAAAAATAATACACTTTTAGTAAATGGAAGAAAATAATTACTTATATAAAAAAGAACTATTACAAGGCAAGGGTTGAATTGTTTCAAGGATTTCACTGTTTTATATGAAGATTCTTGAGATCTGTTTAGTTGCAAGGCCATTTCCTCACATATCAAAATATATAGTTTTAATATTTTTTCTCTTGCATGAATCAAATCTATTTTCTCTACATTAAACTCACAGAGAGCATGAAACTGTAGCCTAAAGCTTCTGTTTACAGGAAAGCAGCAAGTAATGTGAGGAAGACAAGCAAGAACTAGAACTGAGGAAAACCTGATCATTTGCAGCCTATGGATTCATGCTTCCTATTTTCTGGGGTTTTTTAACCTTGTAAATTCTGATTTTAGTTTTGAACCAGGGGACAGCATAATTATGAAATTTAGTTGCTAAGTCAGCTGTCTAAATATAGAGACAAAAATAGAAATTTAGACACTTTTAAATTTTCTTGATCTAATTTATGTTTGAAAAGGTTACAATTGTGAAGAGAGAGTTCTTGTGATCAAGTTCTGCAGTTCCTTTGCTTTAGCTGCTAAGAAGGACATTCAACAAACTGCATCAAGAAAAACTGCACTGATACTTTATACTTGTAACAGTGAAATGGTAATTCTATTTTCAGCTCAAGTGGAGCCTTATAGCTGGATATTCTATTCAAGTGCTTCTCAATCTTTTTACCTCCTACATCTCAGTATATGTAATCACACTTTCCACGGCTTTCCATGAACCCTACAGTCAACTCTTTGCTGCAACTCATCCTCAGATTCATAAGCGCTCTAAGATATTTTCTGAATGTTTTCCAGAGACACAAAAGTAACATCCACGACCCCAGCAAAAACATTATTCTCTGCTCTGGTCATAGGACTAAGTAACTCATAAACTGAGATCTTCTGATCTACAGAAAAATTGGCAGACTAGATGAGTTAGAGGAAATGCTGAAATATTTCAAGACTTTATCTCTTAAGAAAGCAGAGGGAGAAGTGTGAAGATCAAGCAGATGGAGATTGTCAAAAGCCTTTATTAATGTTTGATTTTATGTATCACACTATATGAGGCACTGATACACTCAATCTTTTTACTGCTCCAGATACACATTAGATAGGATCTGTGCTGCCTGGAATGGCTGATAAACATATACCACCTTTTGTAATTGCAAGAAAAGAAGTAGTAAGAGTTATTACACAGGAAGAAGATTTATAATGCTGCCACAGGGCACATTACAAACAAACAGGAAAACAAATGAACATTAAAGGCCAGAAGATGATGACTTTATTGTTGTTCAAGGTCTGCCCTCACCATATGGTCTATCTAACAATCTGTGATTGGTTTTACCTTTCCCAATTTTTTATTGTCCTTTTGTGTTACACACATAAAATGTTAGGAAAATTAACCACTGGCACATTCTGATAAGATGGTTTTCAAACATAAAATGAAAAACGTTTCAGCATTTTTGCCTTTGAAAATAATACTAGCTTCATTTTGTGTCTAGATTTAAAACCCTTATTTGTTTTCTAGGAGCTGCCAAATGGTGTCCAAAATGACACCTGACTGCATCTTACAACACAAAAAATAGTGTCTGTTCTAATGCAATCAGGCACAAGTCCTGCCACTGCATCAAAAACCAGGCAGACAAGAGGGGAAAGAGGTGACAGCAGCTCTTGTGCAGGCTGCATACTCCCCGCCGTTTGACTACATCCAGAGCATTTATGGATGATATTTCCATCCCAGCTCCTCTGCTGCCTACTCCTAGTTCATTTACCTTCTTCCAGTTACAGCCAGAGCACCCATGCAACAGGGGTGGTCCAGGTCTCTGAGATGCAGGGGACACTGGCCTGTTGTTTAGAGTGATGGACACTCCCCAGTCATTTTAGAGTGCTCTATTTCCTCCTTTGGGCCCTGCTCATTGTTTCCTGCTTTTCTTCCTGGCTACTGTTACTGTCTGGCAGCAGATGTGACTGAGCAGCTCTGGCTCCAAAAGTGGAGGAGAAGATATGCTTTCCAGGACCTTTGAGGTGGGGTTCAGAAACTTTTAACCTGCCTGAGGTGCATTTTTAGAACCTCGTCCTTCCTTCTCCTTTCATACACAGGTATGGGGTAAAGGAATTCCAGGTCCCTATCTTGCCACTGAAATAATAGGAGAATGCCATCCCTGATAGCAGCAAACATGTGAACATGTATCCCTATGTCTTCCCTCCTGGCACGTTAGATGTAGGTGTACATGTGTGCGTGCTTGCGAGGCCATTGGCATGTAGTGGAAAGAAACAATTTTGGCTACCCTGGTTTTAAGAAAACTTCATCACCAATAGGACAGAAGAGGTTTCTAAAATGCCCACACACCTGTTAAGATGATGAACAATTTCCAGCCTTCCTTGTCTCACATTTTTCCTCTGCCTGTGGTAGAGATAGCTTCTGACAGAGCAGAAAGAAGAGTAGCAGATAATGCAGCTACTACAAACAACAACACTGGCTCTGCTGTTCCTCCCAAAAGCAAAGTGGTGCCTAGCTAGTGGCTAATTTCCCCTGCATATTCTTTGATTTTATGAATAAGAAACACTAGAAATTAAACCTAGCCCATTTTATGCTCAGTCACTGCCTGTGAGAGCTTTACACTCTATTATAGCTAAGCTCTGTGAAGTCGAAATACATATTCAACCTTCAGTAATATAAAGGTTCCTTATGTTCTTCTTGGCATGGGGAAAGTTTCACGAAGAAGGGGCTGGAGTTTGATAAAGAGCTGTTTCGTGCAATGGCATGTTCTCCTGAAATGGTAAGGAATTTCTCTGCAGAGGTGAATCCAACAGAAAAAGAAGGCTATAAAAGGTCTTGAGACCAAAGATACAGTAAAAAAAATTGTTGGCTACAGGCAGGTCCTGTAGTGCTATGGGAATTTCATTGTGGATGTCAGGATATGGAGGTTTGATGAGTTGTCTCTTCCAACCAAATCACAGAAGATGAATGGGAGGTCAGTTTGACCCTCAAAGACTTTCTTCTCATGTGAAATATGTGGCAATATTTCACAAGCTGGGGCAAGTAATACATTCCTTTGTTGTTCACTGTTTCTATGTATGACAACGCGAACTTCATATTTTTTATTTTCCTTGCATATTATTTGTTAGATCATTTGGTTTTGTAGAGTGGTCATCTTTTCTCCAAAATGAATTGAAAAGATTAATAATTACAAAGGACTAAGACACTGTGCCTTGCCAGATGTCATTTATTATGTAAACACTGAGGCTATTTAACGCTTTCAGCATAAGGGGACCCAACCTTGTCCAGCAATACTGAATTCTGCAATGTTAATTATAATAATGCTTACAGGCTGTAGTGACAGCTTTTAACGAAGGAACAGCTGATCTGCTGTGGATGCATCAGTTGCCAGACTGAGTCAACTTTCAAGCCACAATGAGCTGATGAGTCCTGCTTATAAGCATGTGTGTGTAAGTAATAAAAACAAAAACAGTCAGAAACACACAGAAATGGAAACGCCAGCATTGTTCCTATCTGTAAATTTCTGCTCATGTAGTGACTCAGTTGGTAATCCGTAAAGTCTTCCTAGGTCTTGTCAAATGCTAGGTAGTATAATTGACTAGTATTAGCACTGTTTGCAAAACAGAGTTAATGAACTAGTTGTAGAGTTATAAAACAAACTTTATAAAAACAAGTGAGAGACAAAAAAGGCATTTATGCTCTCCTAGGCAAGGTTATTGGATTCATCTTAAAATATTTAATTGATAAACTCCAGCATTTCCAATGACTCTGCATGCTATGTAAATGAGATGTATGGCTGATTTAGAAAAAGCTAACTAACTCTGTTTTTTATTAGCTATATATCTCCCTCTGTTAAATTTGCATCCATCTCATCTATTCCTGTGTAGGCATCACCTGTTCTGAAGGAATGTCACCTTATATGTGACTTTTAAGCCAGAGACACATTTTCACACAATCTTACAGAGCAGTGAAGAGGAAGGATAAGAACTGATCGATTTAACTAATGAATTCTTCAGTTACTTCAACCAAAAGAAGAATTTAGGAAATAAAGAATAAATCAGATTGCTAAAGAGGAATACAAATTTAAACAGGCAAGCATGTGGAAACAAAAGACCAAGGCATAAAACCCATGAAACCAACAAGACATATCACAATAACAAATGGACAGCATGCTAGCAGAAGAGTAGAAAAAAACCCTGGCTCATTACCCAACAGAGAAGGAAACTACTAACAGCTAAGAAACTCCGTGTATTTTGTGCTCTTTTTGAATCTTGCATCCCCAAACTCCCCCATCTGTCAGCACTGGCTTCCACAATTGATGACTTCATACCAGTGGAATAAGATCTCAGCCTAAAGCAAGGGGAAAACAGGTATGAATACACCTAGGTAAGATAACCGTTTGGAGATCAGCTGGCTCTGATAAAATTCATTCTAAAATATTTATGGAACTGGCTGAAACAAATACATTCATTAGCAACTATTTTCGAAAATTCATTGGTTCAAGAGGCAGCCTAAATCCAGGCCAACCCTAAGAATGGTAAAAGGAAGTGAGCTGGAGGATTTAATGGGGATTTTACAGATTTTTCAGCTTCACTGTGGACCCTGAGTAACCTTGATACAAGTAACTAAGCCATTTGATACAAGTAACTAAGCCATTTGCAAGCAGAGAAGATACTGAAAGGGTACAGGATTAATAGCAGCTAATGTGGATTTGTAAAAAATTAAATGTGTCAAATCAATATAATTTTATTCTGCAGTGGGGTAATGAGACTTGTGGATAGAATGGAAACACAGAAACATAGAAACATGTTTCATATCATGACAGTAATAGAACTTCCAATGATGCCATGCATGATACTCCGATAAGCAGGTTAGGGAGACGGGATCTAGACAAAATATATTACAGGACGATCTGGATAAAATCTCCTACAGTGTGGGTTGTAAATCTTGTTGGAAAACTGTAATCAGAAGGGTAGCTATCAATGAATTACCGCCCACAGTAGAAGAGGTCTGCTCAGAATCTGTTTTTACTTAAATCCTGTCATTAGTGAATTTGACACTAAAGTAAAAAAGCAAACTTATTAAATGCACAGATGATGGAAAACCAGGTGAGGCTTCAAGTATCTTGAGACATACCATTAGAATTCAAAATGACTCTGACAAATTGCAGAAATGATCCAACAAAACAAATTCAGCAGTGAGAAATACAGTGCGCAGTTGTGCAAGTAAAAGGTGAAAAGCAACTTGTTAGAAATCCGTCCTATGGGAAGAGATAAACAATGTAAGCATTTAAAGGTTACTCTCTGAGGATCATTTTTGATAGACAGCACACTTCTAAGCCATGTATGTGTCCACATTGTGCACCTGTTATCTAGTCCTGTTCTCCATATACCAGGAAAGGAGTAGAAAAATTAATATCAACTGAATATTTTAGGAAAGGTAAGATCTAATTTGAGATACTTAATGTCTTTAGATACACTGGAAAAGGATGAGATCTGCTCTATGGGAAACTATAGTTATCTGGACAATAATGTTTCTTTATTAGGATTTTGAACCTGAGCAAGAGGTAAATACCCTTTAAAATATTGCCTGCAGAAGCAACCATTCCTTCCCTGAGTTTTTCAATGTGGAGCTACAGCAGACAAGGAGGTCTTGACCTCTAGATTGGCTGACTGTCTCGGTATGTGGGGATGGACTTTAGAGGGAAGTTACATTAATCTGTGGACTCTTAGGAAACTGCAATGAAAAACATCATCACCAATTTCTAAGAAAATAAGCTCTTTTTTGTGTTGTGCTGTGTAACATGCAGTATTGGTCCTTTCCCCAGGAGTTCTTAAGGTTTGTAGGCTGTAAAAGTCTATGCCATTTCTTTCAGAAACCTCTCTTATTCATCCATGTATTTTCCTATATCTAGGAAAGTTTGTGCTTTTCTGATGTTGTTCTTGGAGAAGACAAAATGGCTTTAAATCCCACCTCCCCACTCTCTGACTGCTTTGAGCTCTAGATCGAAGAAGTCCCACAAATCCGTAGGTCATTCAAAATTCTGATTGCCTCAAGGTGAGGGAACAGGTGTTGCTTGAGTCACATGGAGACAGAACAGGGAAGCATAAGCTGCCTCTGGGAAGGGGTTGGGGTCTATGGAATATCTTGGCAGGCTTTCTACAGCAAGTATAAATTTTTTAATCCATCAAAATTGAGACAAAATTGTTCAGTTGCTTTGTTGTTTTCTTTCTTTCACGCTTTGTCTTCTTCAAGTATCCTCTTTATTGAAAACATAATTATAGAAAAACATGCTTTTCATAATTTCAGATTTGCAGCTGAAGAAAATTATGTGAAATGAAGTCTCATGTGCAACTTCTTCTCACATAAGGCACTACCTCAGTGAAATTGCCAAGAAAGAGCTCAAGAAGATACTCTGGGAAATGTAGAGGGTTGCAGCTAAAATATTCTGGCTTTCAATTTTTTTGCTGAATACTAGGAGTTCTGTGCAGAATATGCAGACTCTCTCAGTTGCTGTTGTATAAAAGCTGTCAAAGCAGCGCTAAAAGATCTGAAGATTACTGGGTGTTTTAAAAGCCCACAGGGAAGGAGTCATTCTTGAGTCTTCATACTAAATTATGATATAATCCAAGTGGCTAGTTATTTGTTGTTACCAGAGGTGTTTTTAATATCAGTGTATTTCTGCCAGTAAAATATCGTGTAAAAATCAAAGTAATTTTCTGAAGCTGTTGCTGTCTTTATAGTCTGCAAAAACCATATTGTATTGCTTAGAACATCGGATGGTGTTATCCTCAGACTCTTGTCAATATATGACTCTAACAAAGAGGACTGGCTTTATTTTTTGGCTGTAGATCAGTCTGTAAGCAGATGAGTTCTAGTTGCTCAAACATGGTGGAATATTAATAAGTACTGTAAGGATATGTGGAAGGTAAAAGCTGATTGAAAAGTAAAGGATACGTAGATATTCTTGAGAATATTGTTGAAAAACAAAAAGAAGAGACAGAAAAAGTAATAAACCCCACCTAGATACATAGACCCTAAGGAGCAAGAGATAAGAGAGACAATATCAAAAACCAGATCTCTCAGGACACACAACTGAACGAATCACTCAATGCCTTGGAGAGGTTCCACAAGCATTTTGTAACTTTTGCAGTCATAGTTTCCTCCATCTGCTTAAGAAAAGTAGGAATGTGATGATGGACAGAGAAGGAAAACAGGGTCCTTAAGAATAAGCATTAAAGTCCTTATAGTCTATTAGGGTAAAGGGGTATGGCTTATACATGGCTTATACAACAAGCTTACACAGAGGTCAGTAGCACAGAAGAAAGAAAATTGAAGGATGACAGAGCTGGCTGTGGTAGACAGTAACAGTAAAAAGAAATCAGGTGATGACAGATCTACAGAGACAGGAAATCAAGACCAGAGAAGGCACCTATGATACTGTAGGTAAAAGAACCTTCCCCACTGCTCTGGAAGGCTAAAAAATCTCCACCGTCTGCGCTGGTCTGAAAGAGTAGTCAGGACTGTTACCATAATGGTCAGTAGTTTTGGCCATTCTTCACAACGAAATATATCAATATGAAGTATGTGGTTGTCAACCACACTTCTTCCAGTAACATCATGTTTCTTTGCCAGTTACTCACAAGAGGAAAAGCTGACACCACCTGATAAACCAGTGGAAGAGAACTCTACTAGCATAGCAGCTATAGTCAACATGGTCTGCCTTTCACTGCAATTCATGTAGCAGTGGCTGTTTGTACTTGCCCACTATGGAGTATATTGGCTATACTCAGGGATTTTTTGTATCTTGCTTATGTGTTGTCCCTCATCCAAAGACCTCAGTCTGGTCCATTAGTGTGTGCGATATCCCCATTTTATAAATTAAAAAGTAGAAACAAGTTGTATGGAAGTTATGGATATGCCGTGACCCAGTGAAGACCTGTTACAGAGCATCCTGACCCTCAATCATCTGTTTTAATGACTGCCTCATACATATAATAACAGGTCTGTTATCCCTACCACTGTAAGAATCTTGAGATTCTTATTAGATATGTTAAAGTTCCAGATCACGTTTCTTATAATAGACTAATGCAACATTAATCCTGAAGAACAACTCACTAAACAACCACTGATGAAATATCCCTTACATATCAAAGTATTTTGCTTCACCGTAATACACTGATCATTACTTCTACATATAAACCTACGTGAAAGATAAAATCCACATATTGTTCAAATTAATGCTTGTCATTTTAATACTTACAAACACGCATTGCATTCTATGAAGATGAGGGGTTTTTTTGAGCTCTGTGTACGAAAACAAAACCTGTAATTTTAAAAAAGTTTCTTTTTTAGACACTATTGATTACTAAAACGACACGGCAGCAAGATGAGATCCCTCACACATAGGGTTTTTTACAAGAAACAGAAAGCCAGGTCTGCAAAGTGTAAGTCCACCCTTAACTTAAAATTCCTATTAAGGGAGGGAAGATTAGAGTCCACGCTGTGTCACACAGTTGCTTGATGCAGTATTAGGTTAAATTGGCAACTATCTTGTCAGTCGTTCATTGGACTAAACAATAGGAAAAAAGAATCTAAAGATGGATAACTGCTCACTGATATTTTCCTGCGGAATACATTCAAACTTCCAAAAGCACAGTACTATTCTCTGTTGCTTTATAACAGCTGAAAAATCTCCCAGGCATCACAAAATAACATAAACGTAATCAAAGGTCACTGAATCTAATACGATTTTCTAAACTGATATCCTAGAGTAAAAAAAGAAAAAGATTTGCCATCTGAACTCTGTATGTGACAATAGTAACTTATTTTAGGGACACAGTTGACATGGGAAACATCAAAGATTTTTTGTAACTTGGTTAAAAGGTTTTGCCACTTTAAAAGTATTCTTGCTGTTGAGTTTGTGAGAGCTGCCACAGCATACTTTTAACATCTCTCCAAAAGGGCTGATGTTGGGACCAACTATGCTACTTTTGAATATCTTCAGTTGGTCTCACGGTGTATGGCCACAGTAGAGGTTGTGAGAATTCCAAAACCTAGCCAAAATCACTGGATAAATAAATCTAATATAAATAAATTTTTAATAAAGTATTGATTAAAAAAAAAGGAAATCTTTACATTAGGATTTAGAAATATCTTCTTTCCCTTTTAGTACTTCGTATTACTTAACGGCTTATTACTTTGATTTTTCTCTTCTTGCATGAAAGGTAATAGAATACTAAACTCAGTTATCTTTTCCTTTTTAATTTAAGCAGGTGGTGCTGATAAAACATATCTTTCTGTTTTCCACTAAGTTAAAAATAACAGGAGGAGGTCAGGTATGCAGTAATACAGAGATTTAAATAACAGGATTAGACGAAAATAAGCAGTTACTTTTTCTGATGAAAAAGCACAGGGTAAGAAACTCAAGTTTTCTTTCAACAGATGTTTTCCTGAAACCAAAAAAGTAGGAGGAGACCAGGAAGTGAGGGAAAACACATCCTGCCCCATGTGCTCCACATATTTTCTTGAGGCATTTAAAAGCAATGCTGAAAATGATCCCACAGAACAAAGAATGGTGACAGCCTTCAACAGAGGTACTAAGCTGGACAATTTATAGTTGTTTAAAGGTTATTCCTCTCATTTTTTCATTATTTCCATTTTTACAACATCATTGTGAAAGACTGATTTTCCATGTAGAAAACTGTGATGTTGAAGACTTTCATTAGGAAAACTCAGCATTATACCTACCCATTGCACACTCATCCAGTCTACTCTTAGGTAGACAGCCATTTAAATTGTAGCAACTGATGTTCGTTCGTTGCTGAAAATGATTCTTCCAAAACAAGTTAGTTCACGGAAGTCGGAAGTGAGATTATGACTGAAAACTCTACAAGAGTCTCTCTAGTGCAAATCCTGTATAGGACTAGAGATATCCAATTATGCAGTAGAATCTGTAGTAAAAAGTGTTTAAGATTGGTTAACATGCATGAACCAGATGATCTGATATTCTCCAGTATTTTTTTGAGAAAAATTCTGGGACCTGACTGAAAGAAATACCAGGCCAAAGCAGGAAACAATCAGGCATCTGCCTTACAACCATGAAGTACAAAAGAGCTTAGCTGAGGAAAGAGAGGGAACGAAGCAGTTTTGGTTCTTGTCCCACTTGGCTGAAATGCCCTTTGTTCCAATAATGAATAGCTACATCACTCACTGGTACAGTGCAACAGGGTAAAAGTGGGGTTCAGTTTTCTGAGATCTACTAAGGTTTCAGGACTCTGCGTCCACATTACATCTATACAAGCACTACAGTTCACAATAGTTGCTGGGCCTCAGTATGTACAGGGCACGCTGGAGGACTTCGGGTCTATGTTGCAAACAGTGCTCTCCAGACAGCACCCGTCTGTGACTTCAGCCTTGGCGCCACTGGTGGGGGAACCACTTTAAATGCACCAGGAGCATAAGCGAGAAACTCCAGGTATGGATGCAAGGAATAGTACAAAGTGTCCTCCCGTACACTAAAAGATTAATGTACATGCCACACAAGAAGACTAAGCAAAAGCTTTGAGGAGTAGGAAAATTCTTGCAAAGAGTCCTTGCTAACTGTTGTATACCCATGGAGCTTCAGTAGTTTGGGGTTTCACTACAGTTGCTACTGTAACTATCAAATGAAACTGAGAAAAAGGATTTGAATCGGTGTCAGATGAGATGCCAGTATCCTGACCACTGGGAAAACAGATCAGCAGTCTCCAGGAACTTAAAGCCACACTGCTCAGAAAAAGCAGAAGCGTGTGACTTTTGGAGCTTGATGTTCATGGAGTTAACAGCCAAGTAAATTTAGCTTCGTCTTCCCTGATACTGACTAAATGTAACAGAATAGATTAGAAAATGAGCCAGCACTCCATAACTGCAAGATATGCCAAGTCACTGATTTTGTTTTCAGGATGGGTAATAGTCATATGCAATATGGGGTCTAACTAGATGCTCAATCTACTGGTTCCTTGAACTCTGACTGTCTTTTACACTGTGGAAAAATATGAAGTAAAACTCACACATAATTTGATTAAATAAAAGGATAATCAGTATAATGACGTTTCACTAACTGTTATTCAAACAGCATCATTTTCTGAATCTGTGGCAAGATTTCTACTTAGCCTTTTGCAGGATGGTCTTTATTGTTGAGATGGACTTACTCAATACACAAGTATGGTGGAAAAGAAAAAGAATCCCAAATGTACAATACAGTTTTGTAAGTGTTATACCTTAATCTTAAATGCTTTTGCAGCTCTAAATGTATTAAGGGATACACTCTGAGAATGGCTTGACATTTCAATTGCCACTAATAGGGATAAACGTGTTTTGAACTACAAAAACTAGATTGTAATTTGCAGCTGAGTTGACTTGGTACTGCTCATAACACTGGGTCACATGAAGATAGATTGAGATTACTTTCTTTCATGGGATTAGGGTTTAGAAAATATTTCAGAACATTCAGCTCTTTGTATAGCCTGGGCATGTATAGGACATAAATAGGATATGGAAAGAACAATTTTTACACTATACTAAATTTTGTTTCAACTTCTGGCCTTCCATCTACCGAAAGACAATATACCAAAAAGTTTTAAAAAACCTCCAAACCCTACATAAAAAAACCCAAACACTCTTTAATTCATATGTATTTAATTGATAGGAATAATCAGACACATTCTCTCTCACCCTCTTAGTATATTCATTATGTTTTTCCTTGGAGTTGGGTAAAATTCTGACTGGCTCATTAATCAGGAACACTGAGATAAAGTTTTATTATTAAATAATGCAGTCCCCTTACTATACCTTGAATAAGAGTGCTGATTGTTTGTGAAGGCAATTGAATTCAACTGAATTTTTACCTTTTCATATAATTTTACATGAAAATCTAAAATGTTGAAAAAATCAAATTGCTTAGGAAATTAATGGCAGCTATTAGCTAAATAACAATTCTTAAAATTATTTTTTCAAGCAGTTCCAAAAAAGCTTTTAACGGAGCTTTTGTTCATAACTGCCCATCTGATTATCTATGGATGAAGCTGGAAAGAAGAAAATCCCAGTTGCGTCCTGGGTAACTGAGAGCTGTCTTCAGTCCCTACAATCCAACTTTTCCAATGCAAATATAGATTAATTTATGAAATCTGCAGGTACTACAAATTCAATTGTATGCTCCTATTGCCAGTCAAGTCTAGCACTTCAACAGTAATTTGCTCATAATCAGACTGAGTCAAAACCAGCTGTGTCTCAGAATAGAAAACACCTTATGTTTCTTTAAGAGACTACATATTTCCATGAGATCAGGACACAAGCTTATGCAAATACGACCATGCAGACCTTCTCCTGTCATTTTATCTTTGTTGTACAGAAAGCCTTCCTCATCCCAGGATCTACATGTACTTTGCTGTTAGGTAAGCAATGGTGTATATATAATACTAACAATTTAACAATTGTAACAATTTAGGAAAAATGGAAAATACAAATAATATTCCTATAATTCAATATTGACTTGACTTATTAAAGATAATATCATAGTCAAGTAAGTGAGAAGGAATGTGAATCAGTTATTTAAATTCATTCCCACTTTGCTTTCATTAAGACACCATGCTGTGTGTTTCAAGAACCATGTTCTTTCTTATCTGAAATCTTTTTCAGTGGGTGTTGTCAACTTCTTTTCATAATTCCACCTTTAAATAATTCTTAGAAAGTGATAAGACAATAATTGCAATAACTTCTTTAAAGTATCGCTCTACACTTGAAAAGCTAAATATGTTTAGCTGACTTTTCAGTTTATTAAAAGGGGAAAAAAAAATATTTTCCTGATTTTATTCCAGACTTGCTAAAGATTGTCTGAAACATTAATCTGTTTCATAGACCTAGTTTTACTTCAGTTACGTTCTTAGTATGGACAGTTTCCATTGACTGCAGTGTCACGAAGGAGAGTGCTGGAACCTGGCCATGACAGAGGATCTCAGTAATCTTCATATGAAGTATACATTTAATTTTAAATGTGATCTAAAAGTAAACAAGTCAAACTAGCCAAGAAATGCTCAACCTTCTGTCAAAACATTCAGAAAACAAAACCCCAAACTCTGTTCCAAGAAGGATTAAACCATGATTAAACACGGTTTATGTTGATTCAGAACATGCAAACACAACTAGCGCTTTTGTCTAGTATCACATATTTCAGATGCCTTGTCTAACTGCTGACCAGTGGACTTTTCCCTGTGTTCTTCCACTGCTAGCTTCATCCTTTACCTGAAGATAAAACTTTCCACAAAGAAAAAGTTATATTTCTAGTTAAAATGATGGGAAAAGAATCACTGGCAACCAGCTATAGTAACATGCTTAAACAATTTGTTGTTGTTATTATTCTTTATAAAACAGTCATTTAGAAGACAAATTATCTGAAAATCCTATGACTGGATTTAAATCTATTCACATTACTGAATTTTTTATTTTCTAAAATTTTCACTTGTCATTATTTTGACCAAATAGAAACTTAAGGCCTCAAGAACCTTTGTAATTCTTACAGCCAAATATAAATGGCCAAGATGTTTTTACAGCTCCTGTGGTTGAAAATATTTGCCTCTATTATTATAATTCCCTTTCCTTTTTCCATCTTTTTTAAGAAAAAAACCAAAATGCAACAATCAAACCTTCAGTGAAGTTAACCAGGGATTAGGGTGAATCTGTGAATCCTGTGATGTCTTGAGATGAATGCCCTGTCATGCAAGATAGTGATGGGAAAGGAGGAAATGTTGTGAAAGAAAAGCAGATGTCTTCTGACACCTCCCAGAGTTCTCCAATACCCTTCTGCCTCCAGCCCTCACTGTCCCTACAGAGGGTCCTCACTGCTGTATACCTTTATTACTACTATATTTAACTTCTGGGATAACAGCTTCCAGACTAGCACATATACATCGGTATAGGTAGCTGGGTACCACTTATAGGGTGGGGAGAATCGGGCGTCTTAGGTGCGTCCTTCACTAGCACACTCTGCTCGTCCTACAATTAGGCCAGATGCGTACCATTTCCAGGGCCATGAAATGCCCCCATAACACGGCTATATTTCAGGGGAAATGAAAGGAGGACACAGCCTGTTTCTAGCCCCTCTGTCTCCTCTCCCTTTACTGACAGAGGGACTTTTCAGGTCTGAAAAGGTTGGGCTCCAGAAGGTGGATCACATGGTGCTATGGTGGATGTAGGATGCTGCGACACCCAGTAATTTTATTTTCAAGTACATCTTGAGGTTTAAGAGTAAGACAGTGACTCTAGGTATCTACTGGGCAATCCGCTACTTTCAGCCCAGAATTAGATGCCTATCTCAGGCTGGGAATCACAAACCAAATGTCTTGCACTTAACAGACATGTTCTTCCTCCAGATGCAGCTGATGAGCTACTTTCTTCTTTTTTCTCTCCCTGTGAAAGGATAGCTGTTGGTGGGCCCCTCCTTACCCTGCAATACTTTGGAAGTTAGAACATTTGCCAAGAAATGAGAGCACCGAGTTACATGTCTGATTAGGGGTTTCAGACTGGAAGACTGGTCTGCTTCCCAGGATAGTGCCCTGATCATCAAACTGTAGGCTAGGCTACTATGGAGGCAGCTTTCGTACCTCCAGCTGCTGATTTTTCCAGCCTCAGATGGCCAGGGCAGGCCTGATACTGCTGTTAGAAGTTTGGCCGAGGACAGGGGAATCAACTTTTCTTCTTTCATTAGATGAGGAAAAGATTCAGACGGACAAACTCTTAATTCCTACAGATTTGCTTAACTATTTCCTGTCATGGCTTCTTGAATTGCTTAAGTAGGCTCTTCTGAATGCTAATTTTCTCTTCCGTTCCTTGGTGCACCTCTGAGTAGATGACAACAAGCGTGCTTACTGCGGGGCCAGACAGAGCTGACAAAAGAGCCGGCCTCAAGGCAGCGCACACAAAATTCCGCGCTTACTCCTTCCCCAGGTAAACAGCAAAGGTAAAGTCGAGTTGTATAGGGAAAT
>VXBO01000965.1:131907-187090 GCA_013400135.1 Rhinoptilus africanus
TCTTTCTACGTTCGTGGTTGCTTATGTAGGGCATCGGCGGCACCGTGTCTCCCGACGCCCTGCGCTAATGTACTCGTTACGGCAGTGAAGTCATGGGCCGAGGAAGAGGAAGAGGAAGGGGCAGGGGGAGCCGCGGTCCCGAGCCCGCGGGCGGGGGCAGCGCCCGGCCCTGCGCGGAGCCCGGGCGGGAGGTGGCGGCGCGATGGCCCGGGCCCTGGGGCGGCTCCGAGCGGCGGCTGCTGCCTCTGTCTGTCTGTCTGTCTGTGTCTGTGTGTCTGTGTGCGGTGGTTCTTCCCTTTGAAGCCACCGTCTGCGAAATGCTGCGCTCGAGGAGCGGGCGGCGGGAGGTGTGTGGGGGGGAGGATGTGTGGAGGAACCGCGATGTGCAGTGTGATGTTTCGTTGATCTATATTTAATGGCTGAAAGGAAAGATGCTTTTTCTTTCCTTTCCCCTTACCTTACTCTTATTCTGGTGTGTAATGTGCTTGCATCGATCGGTCAAAGCGTAGCTTCGGCTGAATCAAGTCGCCACCGAGGAGGTGGAGCAGCGCAGGCAGCACACGGAATACACAAATTCATCTGGCCGGGGAGCTTGGAGAGGAATAAAAAAAAAAAAAATTCTGAAGAGGGGTCATTTTAGAAACCATGTTACAGAGGGATCGTTTTAGAAACCATGTTAAATTTCCCCTGGAGGGATTGGTGGCACGAATTGGAGGCAGGAATACATGAAAGACTGGAATAAAGCATCTTGTGCGGAGGCATTTTCTTTCTCATAGTTTTAAGTGTTCGAGTGTGCTTTGTTCAAATTCAGGGTGTCGTGATTAACCCTGTGCATTATAGAAAAATATCCAAAACTTGCAGAAAATATTTAGAAAGTGAGCAGGCCCTTTATTAAACACCCAGCTGATAACTTTATTGGCTGCAGTAACTGATATTCGTGCCTCTTAAAACATGTATGCCTTTTTTTTATTGACAATAGCAAGATTAAGTAGAAACTTCATGTTGCAGTTTTATGTTCACAGTCTCTATAGGTGGTCTGTATGTAAAATGAAAACAGTGAATCGGCCTGTGGTTCGTAGCAAGCCCCTCCTTAGGTTATGCCAAGACTTAGGTACCTCAAGATAGCGAGAGGACTACCCAGAATTGTAGGGAGTTTATGTAAGTCTGTTGTGGGCTTTTGCAAAAGCAAGAGAGGGAAAAATATCTTTGTCATCCTGTAGTTAAGGATGTTTTCATCCTGTCTTAAAAAATAAACTGATTATCTAACTGTCGTAGGCTGGGTTGGTATTTTTCGAGCAGCTTCGTTAGTTGGTCAATGTGTGACTGACACGGTGTGAGGGAGTTAGGTGCAGGTCTCCAGAGAAAGCTGCTGAATATCCTACTTATGGGCCTTGGAGACTCAAATGGCTTTAGGGCTTTTGTGAACCTATGTACCTTTATGCAGGTTATCTGGGGAGGAGCACCAACCCTAAACCCAAACCACTTATGAAGTCTGGGATATTTAAGGAAAACTCAGACATTCTACGGTGATCAAATACCCTTGTAAGACTAATTCTGATCCAAGTTGGTGAAGCTGTCTCTTTTCAGTCTGTGAATGACTTTACCCTTTGGGAGCCTTGACTATGGGTCTGCAATCCAGCTAAACTGCAGAGAACTTGGGATAGATCATCCTCATTAGTAAGAAGTTGATTAATGGCTCAGAACTCCGTTGAATGCGATTGTGTTGAATGTTGTGGTACTGAAACGGGAGATCACATCTCGATCACGTTGTTCAGAGATGGGTTTTTTTTGTGGCCTGTTATATAAGAGAGGCTCTGAAAAAAGGAGTAGCGGGCTCTGCTGTGTGTACGTACGTACCAAAGGAAATACCCCTCAAAGCTGCTGGTAGGAAGCGAAGTATTTATTTCTGAATGTCAGTTGCATGACTTCTTGTAAATTGCAAGGAAGATGCATTTGGGAGGGAACTCCAGCTATGGTGCTCGAGTTCTGTTTGTCAGATGTTAAAAGCAATAAATAGCTCATCAGTGACATGAGCTTGTGAATTTTGCTGTTTGTTTTGGGGTTCTTTTTTTTGAATAATGCTTCTAAAATAATTTCATCCTGACATAATGAACGCTGACAGACAGCTGCACAAAATAGAAATAGTAGAGAGTAAAAAAAAAAAGGTGTTTGCATAATTCTCATTTGCATAATTTATCTTTGCTGGTGGATGGTATCAAGTTAATGGCTGTGGTTCTGTGTGAAGTATTTGTTTCTCAAGACACGTGTAAAATCAACTTATGCTACAAGGGAGGTGCCGAAGCATCTTATTGTAAGGGTTTTAAGAAAAGCATTTTGAGGTAGGACTGTAGATTGGCATGTAAATGAAGCAGATAACAGAATCAGCAGAACTCATGAGTGTTAAATTTTGCACTAAATTTCAGATACATTTTCTATTTCATGGTTCAGTGTGATATGATTTTAAGAGCCTATCACTTGTGGAAATTCCAGCATATCTTTGTTAGGATTTCAAACATACATGTCAACAATTCCTAGAAGCAACTGTTTTCATGAGTATCAGCAAGATAAGGAAAATAGGTTATTATAGTATTCTTTACTTAAATAAGGGCCTGTGGTTTTGATGCTTATTGATTGCACTTGTAAATCAGGAGGAGTTTGATATTTCAAGTTACAGCTGAGGTTTGACAAAAATTAAATTGATTGTCCCTCCCCTTTGAAGGTTTCAGTAAAATCTTATTACAGAATGAGTTTTGGATGCTTACTTAACTGCACAGTATTAAATTTAGTAGTATAATTACTAATAACATACAAGTAAACAATAAACCTTAATGGAGGCAGTATTTTTAAATATGGTGCATTTCTTTTTCAAATGACAGAATGGTTCTGAAGTAGGAGTAAAACACATTCGCTTTTAAATAAGAGATTGATTTTTTTCCTGACAAAAGTTATTACACCTGCAAAACCATTATTTTTCTGACCTTTTTTCTTTTTTTTTTTGATGGGGGCATGATGGCAAAAGTTATTTCTCTTATGTCAATAGGAAGCCTCCAAGCAGGGCAGGTATGCAATCCTCTGCTCATGCACTGCAGAACCACACGACCCTTTGGCTAAAGGCTCTTCTGTAATTAGGCTCACTTGGAAAGAAGTCTGAATGCAGCATGACACACTGAAACAATTTCTTCTGTCCCCTTGGGATGTGCTAACTTGGTGTCATGAATGGGTTGTAAAAGCAGATTGCCTGACCAGATTCTCTGGCAATATGCTGGACAAAATTTAAGTTCAATTAAATTGAAAAGGAAATATGGTATCTGTTTATATGTAAACTGATAGCCATGTTAATAGACTTTTTTCTTCTATTAGTTGCCAGCTTAGTGTAAAACTAAGAAATGGAGAAACATCTCATTATCTATGAGAGCAAGTATTTAATATTTGTTTAAATTGCTCTTGGCATGCTAACTTCTAGTGCATCCTACTGGCTCTTAATCTGCCTGTTCTACTTTACAAAATTCAATTACAGTAATAAGCAGTAACTTCAAGAGACATAAAGCATGGAAGAGTTTGTATTATCTTATCCTTTTGGCTACTGCCTATTTTATTGCAGTTTATGGAAACAAAAAAGGCTTCTAATGAAACTTTAAAACATCATACTTCTCAGACCTACCAAAAAAGGTGGTAACTTTTTAAAATTCATATATAAAATAACCTTGTTTGATGATACATTTTATTATGGTTTATTGCATTAGCCACAATAGTTGTACTGTATAACAAATTATTATTTTCCACTTGTTTTCATTTGAGAAGCCACAAATATGCAGAGTCCACTTTGAGTAGTAACATTCAAAATCAAGAATATCTGAGAGCCAAAGGGGCCTTTCCTAAGAGGTTCTTGAGGGGAAGACTTTTAATTCCACTTTTCTTCTGCTATGTCCCTCCCCATCTTTTTTTTTTCCTGCCAAAGTTTGCAGTTGATTTCTTCTTTATGCAAAAACCTTCACAGTACAGTAATTTCCTTTTGGTCAAGAAAATTACTTTTGGAAAGTCACAATAAAACTTAAATTTCTCTGCTTAATGTAGCATAAATGTATTCTTTTTTTCAGCCATAGGTACATTCTTCTGTCCTAACAGTTGATCATTGTTCAACTAAGTAACACCAAAATATCCCTTTAAGGCTGAATTTTTGAAGGGAGCCAAATGAAATTATGCAGATAGCATAAACAGGGATTCTAATGGGGTTCTTAATTGTTTTAAACCTTCTGAAGGAGAATTAACTCTTATGTGCTCATTTCTATCAGCTTAATTTATATTAAATTGCTATAATGTTGGGGGACATAAATAGACCTAAGTTTGAATATGATGATAGAAAATTGCTGTACATTTTAGTACCACTAGGATTATTAAATTTTGTAATCTGCATCTTGTAAAGGTACAGACCTTCTATTACAAGCAGCGAGCAGTTTGGAAGGATGACTGGCAAGGGTCTCAGGGATAACTCAGGGCTTCCGACAATAAATTTAAAGGAATTTGTTACATTTTAATGCCTGCTTCCCGTGAGAGTACTTCAACAGTTTTTGAAGCTAGATATCTGAAAAGCAAGACGATCTGTACCGAATGTTGAAAACAGAACATGTAAACCTTAAAATTTTTGTTCATGGTTTTCTACCAAGATACTGAAACTCATGACTGTATTGCTGGTATGCTAGCTGACCTGCAGATATTTATATTTTTTTAATATTTTCATTCTTTCAGTGAAAAGTCTAACTTGTACAAAGGAGTGCACTTCTCTGAAAATGACATACATGATCATGTGAATCGGGTCCTGGCATTCTGATATTTTCTCCTGATGTTGTACTTGGCTGGATAGTAATCAGGTTTCTTTGAAAGCAGATTGTTGTTTTCCCAGTCAAATTTGCTTGTTTAAAAATAGTCATTCTTCTTGCCAAGAGGTTGACTGTTGCTTTACCTGTTTGGCATATGGGAAGGCGAAAGCCTTTTCAGGCTTTTTTTTTGGCATGAAAAATGGCATGGCATTGGATATGGAGCTTCCTATTCAATGAAAAGTATTGTGAGTGAGAAGGCAGAAGGAAGGCTAGGTCAGAGAACAGTTATCTAAGGCAACAACAGCTTGAAGGTTTTCATCAATGGAAATGTCTCAAGGTTAGACAGGGAAAGCCTGTTGGGCAAACCTTCTTGTTGTGTTGTTTGCCAGAATTTATAGAGAAATTGAGTTCTTTAAATAAGCAGATACCTGAAGGCATTCTTAACACCATCTTTTTCTCACTTGTATTTCTTAGAACTCAGCTTCAGGACAGCTTGAGAACATGCCTAATGGCATCATCTCATTTCTAAATGGCATGGTACCTCTGAAAGTGAGATTCTGCAATGATCTAGAAGCTGAAGTCTCACAGAAAGTGGGAGTTGGCTCCTAAATAGTGTAGATGCTAAATACAGAGTGGATAATCTAGTGGATTCTTACGAATCAAAATCTAGGTCAGTCTGTGAGCGTTTTGACATATTGTCAAATATGACTAATCATTTTGTTAAACTTTCTGAATATGTCTGATGAAGTACCTTATCCTTGATCACCACATGATGTAACCCGAACCTTCGGTTCAGTGCCTCACCTTATCTGACCTAGTGTGCTTAGAAATGCAGTAAATAGAACACAAAAGCTTTCGGTATTTTAAAAAAGTTTGCCCTTTAATGAAGGAGGTTGACAGTAATTGATGAATTGCATAATTCTTGCTATTCTTACTGCAAATGGTTTTGAAGCTTGAATTACAAGAATAATGTGACTTTATTGGGTTTATGTGGCAAGATTTTGGTTGCAGGGGGGACTGCAGGGGGGCTTCTGTGAGAAGCTGCCAGAAGCTTCCCCCATGTCCGATAGAGCCAATGCCCTCTGGCTCCAAGATGGACCCACCACTGTCCAAAGCTGAACCCATCTGTGACAGTGATAGCACCTCTGGGATAATATATTTAAGAAGGAGGGTGTGTGTGGGGCGGAGGGGGGGGAGGAATAATGCATGGCAATAACCAAGGAGAGGAGTGAGAATGAGAGACAAACAACTCTGCAGACACCAAGGTCAGTGAAGAAGGAGGGGGAAGAGATGCTCCAGGCACCAGAGAATCACTTCCCCTGCAGCCTGTGATGAAGCCCATGGTGAGGCAGGCTGTTCCCCTGCAGCCCATGGAGGTCCACGGTGGAGCAAATATCCATCTGCAGCCTGTAGAGGACCCCATGTTGGAGCAGGTGGATGCCTGAAGGAGGCTGCGACCCTGTGGGAAGCCCAAGCTGGAGCAGGCTCCTGGCAGGACCAATGGAGCCATGGAGAGAGGAGCCCACACCGGGCCAGGTATGCTAGCAAGACGTGGGACCCCATAGGGGACCCACACTGGAGCAGTCTGTTCCTGAAGGACTGCACCTTGTAGGAGGGACCCACACTGAAGCAGGGGAAGAGCGTGAGGAGTCCTCCCCCTGAGGAGGAAGGAGCAGCAGAGACAAGGTGTGATGAACTGACCACAACCCCCATTCCCCATCCCCCTGCACTGCTCACAGGGAGGAGGTAGAGAAATCGGGAGTGAAGTTGAGCCCAGGAAGAAGGGAGGGATGAGGGGAGGTTTTTTAATTTCGGTTTTATATCTGATTACCCTCCTGTGATTTGATTGGTAATAAACTAAATTAATTTTCTCCTGTTTTGCCTGTGACTGAGTGATCTCCCCGTCCTTATTTCAGCCCATGAGCCTTTCGTTATATTTTCTCTCCCCTCTCCAGTTGAGGAGTGGAGTGGTAGAGTGGCTTTGGTGGGTGTCCGGCTAGGGTCAACACACCAGACTTTATATATGGATTTCCACCGTAGTGCTGATGTATGTCATCTGGTGGTACTGGGGAAAACTTGGGAATGTGATGATATCTCTTCTACATAAGTGTCAATAATATAGGAGGTCTAATGCATTCTCAAAATTATCATAACAACAACCAAAAAAACAGAAGGCAATTGCATTGCATTTCTTTATTTCTGTCGTTAAACCATGTCCGTAGCATTTGTGCCCAACAGAAAGATTTTGAGTAACAGGATTGGAAATTCTACTTTGGGATCACCAAATGAATTCCCAAATGCCTCTCAGCTATGTCTACACGATTTTTAGAAGTTAAAATTTGTTTCACTCTGGGGAAAAATAGTATTTGTAATCTGTCACAGACCTCATTAGGGATTAACTACTACAATTACTTTTATTTTACTAATGTCATACAGCATTCTATAGCTGAATGCATATGAGATATGTAGTACCATCTCCTCTTTTTCTCCTGTGTAAGTGTGATGGTCCCATAAAGATTTTGTAGGTTCACAAGTATGTATTTTTGGTGGAAAGCGTTTCTGAAAAGCTTAGCAGTTTATTGCACTTATTTTTCACTTCTGACTTCTACTGTCTTTACCTAGAGCAAGTAAAGTATTGCACAAAGCCTCAGGGGTCTTGGTGGACTCTGACTTTAATCTCTACAAAGAAGGATGGACAGGTTAAGCTTAATTAGGAACACGCATGTCTAATCAAAGGGTAAATTTAGAATCACAGGTTTTAAGAATTGGCATTAGAGTCATGATACCAAGAAGCCTTTTTCATATAAATGGGAGCATTGAACAGAAGCTATAGTATATCTGAGAAGCCTAATGCACTATCTGTTAAGTAACTGTTTAATACTCTCAGGTAAATAGGTCTTTTTAATATATGTCACTACTTTTTTTTTTCCTATAAAAACAAATGCCAAAGCATGCATTTCTGGTCAAATTAGGGAAGTTCGTTAGCCTCTGAGGGTTTCCATTGGGAGCCTTAGCACTTAATTCTCAATGCTGACTGTCATAATGAGCACTCAAAGGATGGATAATACTCCTCATTTCAGAAAGAAACAAACATTTCCTTATATTTTGTGTCACCTTATGTAGCATATGTCTGTACAGCAATTACTTTATGTGGATGAAATTCAAAGATATGGTGTAAAACATAACCTTTATATCCCCTCTTTGTCTTTTTGAGGTTGAGTTTTGATCAGTTCTCTTAAATGTTACCTCTCTGTAAATAAATTTTGATTAGAAGTAGCTAAGATTAATTGGCTTTGTAATTCGTAATTTTCTGTCTCTAGGTCTAGGAGGTATGCTGCATGCATAAGTCTTGCTGTCTTTTTTTTTTCCCCAGTCTGTTTGAAGAGATGTGAAATTTTGGTAGCAAGTAATAAGTATTTCTTCTATTTCATGTGTATTAGTATAAGAAGACTTAAACTAAGCATAAAAGATACCAGGTTTTGAGTGGTAAAAACAAAAGTCAAGACTGTGATAGTGTTTTATGCATTCAGTTTTGCTTAGAATGGCTGAAACTTTGCACAGTTAGATTAAGTAAAGTGATGTAGTTTGATTTCCAAAGTAAGATTTTTAGATTTTTTTTACATTTTTTTTTAATCAAGTGCAACATGAATGTTTGAGGAATATGCTATACTCAACACTTATGTCCAGCTAAGTGCCACATAAACTCGACCTACTTTTAGTACTTTGGAACATTTTGTATTTTTGAGATCTGGCACCTCTGTCTGACCTCCTGAATATGCTGGTGTCCTTTCATTGGGTAGCTGATTTTCTTGGGTTTGTGTGAACTACTGAAATACACTTACTCAAACCAGAACTGGCTGTCAAGGGGGAGCAGGGGTTTCCTCTACAACATTGCTCTGCCCACTGGAGTGCCTAACATTGCTGATGGATCGCTCTGTCTGAGACTCAGCATCGTCTCCCCTCTAAAAATATCCATTGAGGAGCTACTTGGCTTTTGATCAGTGGTGATGACAATATTTCAGGTCCCCAAATGACAGATTGCCAGCGATCTATTGACAGAACAGACTTAGAGCAATGATATTTTGTCAAGGAGCCAAAGACTCTGTAGTATAAATTGCTTTTGCCTTTTTTTTTTTTTTTACTGTCTATCTGTCGCGTCCAAAGCAGAGAAGATCTGAGATACTGTTAATAGCAAACCAAAAAAGACTGGGGGAGGAAAGTAGGGTCAGGGAGAGAGGCTGGAAGGCACAGTTGCTGTATTGTCAATGAGTAGGAAAGGTGATAAACCAACCGTTTAACATAGGTGGTTGAGCCAGTCTGATGATTTCTAGTAAATGCTTTAAGAAATACATTTTCGGGAGTGTTTTATTTACAAAAGCATGCCAGTTCTAACAGGACATCTTGCACAGATATAATAAGCAAAACGCAGTTTGAACATTTTGAAAAAATGCGCGCGTGTATATATTGTATTTGTCTGCTTTAAGCAGGGATGGAATGAGCTGCACCTGTGTCAAATGTTAAAATTCCTCTCTTGCCTGAGCATTACATAACTTGTATCTCGAGCTCAAAAGCAGTGTAATTGTGTATTTTCCCCCAGGCAAACCCCTGGTGTACTCTTGTTGGGTTTGGTAACAGAAATCCAACTGATTCAATGGGACACCTGTGCTTTACAAGATGCCCCTTAGTAAAAATATTTTTTCTCCTTATGCAACCTTCTTTGGCTTGCTCTTCAATAATTCCACAATCTAATGTTTGTCATGACACAGGTGGGTTTTTGTTTTGGTTTTTTTCTTTGTTTTTTTAAAAGAAAATTACAGGTATTACAGTGTTATCATACAACAGGCAGGATAGGTAATCTCAGTAGTAGTTTATAATTTTATACTTTAGAATTCATAATTTTTGCTACACTGGGTGAAATGATTATTTTCCAGATTTTATCAATATATGAGATCCAGGTGTGGAAAAACTGGAGGAGTGGGAAAGAGAAGGAAAAAAAAATCATAATGCTAGTCTGTTTAGCTAACTTATCTTACAGGCATATCCTTCCTGACTTGTAGAACAGTGTAGTGATGGAAGTACAAGGTTTGTTTACCAGATACTGTAGTATACTTGTCAATAGATGGTATTGCTCTCTAGAAAGTCAGACAGACCTCTAAAACAAGTAACTAAATTTATGGAAATACGTGTTCTTGGGAATGAAGCAATTATTTTTCCCCTTTTTGCTGTTTTTAAATTCACTTATTCATGAAGTATTTAGCATGCCTACAGTAGAATACCAGAACTGTAATAAAGAAGCAAGGACCCCTGATTTTTGAAAGGCTTAATATTCTCATCATAACATATAAGTATCCATGTTTTTCAAATACTTTTCTAATAAGTCTTTATTAAACTATAGTCTTTTGGTTCTACTTTGGATTTAATAGCTACATAGTATTGGCAGGTAGCCAAAAATAAAGGGGTTTTGTTACATGGTTTTATTTAGGAGTGTCTAATTTGTGGTGCTATGCAATACAGTAATGTTTTTTGCTTAACAAAAGAGGATAAATGGTTAGTAGGAAAGAGCTGAGCTGGTCGGGAGAAATGGGACAAGTGGGAAAGAGCAGCAGTGCCTAAAACTGAAATCAGAGTGAGAATGGGAAGGAAAGGAGTGATTGTTCTTGGTGTTACAAAGTTAAAAGCATTTCCCTAACTGTTCTACCTGTTGATCCACTCTCTGAAATGCATTAGTCCTACACAGGGGACTGTAAGGATACAGGTGAATCCTTACTATATATAGTCTCTTGGATTGTTTGCCTGTAGAGAAGTTGGTGCCAGGTTTCCTCCCCTGTGCACATTCAGGGTGATACTCGTTTGTGCTGTTCTTGGTTCCACTCTTCTTTCATACTTACTACCTACCCAGCAAAACCACGTGCTGGTAAATGTGTTGTAAATGTTAGGATGCTGTCACCCTACAAAGAGGCAATTTTGGTGTTTACACTGAAAATAGGGTTACTGAGTTAGTTTGACATTTTAATTATGTGATTTGGTCTTCAGGTCTGAAGTAAGCTATTGGTCTTTAGGTTCAACTTTTTCTGTTCATCTGATGATAGAAGTGCAAGCATGGCATACTGAGAACACATTTAGAAATACCCATTCTTCTGTATGTTTGGTGAATGCACATACACCGATATGTAGGATATTGTTATTTGGATGAAAGTTAAAAAATAAAAATGAGAGAGAATTTGAACTTCTTATTGTTAGGAAGTGTGGTAGCCACCTGAAACTCAGGTTAGATGAAGTTCTTTTTTTAAAGCAAAAATGTTTGTTTTCTTGCAGTGAAACAAGACTCTACAGTACTTAGTTACAGTGCAACTAAATTAAGTAGATGGTATAAGAGAGACAGACATACTTCGGGGTCTGTATCAAGGTGGGCGAACGTATGTGCAGGTAGAAATGTCTACATAGAATGTGGTATGGGCTTTCAGTGGCTGCTCCCATTCATACAGGAAACCAACCTCAGCAATAAGTGATAGCTACGGCACCTCAGATTGCTTGTGTAATTCATCAAGAACCTTGCCTGTTGGAATGGTATGAGCTGAGACTTATGTTTGGTTTTGGATCAGCTAAAGGAGGCAACATCACTGTGATAAATCCTCTACTACTTCAGTGGAGTTTGAGGATAGCTAAAATAATTTTATTTTTGTATTCCTTTCCCTTCAATGTGCAGCTCATAGTAGTTTATGTGAAAAGGCTAGAGACTTGTGATTTATTTCACAATACCAGGTTTTAGATATAAAGAGTATTTCTGAAGCACAGCTATACATCTGCATTTCATAGGAACAGTTGGAGAAAGGAAGGCCAGCACAAAGCTTTTTCTTCTTTGCACATGAATCATTTTGGAGCTTCTTCAGAAAGGTGACTTACCCTGCTGAATGATTTTATAGAACATTGTATAACGTTTCTGATGTATTCATCTTCATCTTTTTCATATAAGTATAGCCAAGAAGAATAAAAAGAGGATTTCAGTTGAAGGTCTGAGCATTTCTACATACAGAACTTTTGAAGTTTGAATATATATGCAGAGTTTTAAAAAATACCTAAATATGACATTCAAGTATTACCCAAACATAACAGACATTTAAAGCAGTGCTGTCTCTCTCTTAATTATTTATTTCTGTCACGCAGGCTTCCTTTTCTGTAACAACTTTTTGTTCTCTTGTCTTGAAACAGTCATTAATGGCTTAAATAGAATATCACTGAAGTTTTTTGTTGCCTTGGGAGTTCTGTTGTTGCATTTATTACTTTTTTTTTTAATTATTTTAAACATCTGGGATCTCTCCTGCTCTCTGACAGAATGTGACTGCTGTCACTTGCTAACAAGTGTGCATGCATTACATATTGCACCACTCTGCAGTTTATGATACTACTTTATAGATGAAATAATTTCATGGTGCAAAAACATGTTGTCAAGGGTCTGAAGGTGCTACCTCTAGATGCAAGCTAGCTTGCGGTGGGAGCCTCAGGAATTCCTTCAGTCATCCTGTCTGCAGCTCTCGTTTCAAACTTCCTTATTGTTCTTCTTACATCAAACAAAACTTCTCAGTGTTTGAGCGGAAGCGTATTTGCTTCTTATTGGTACTGTATTTCAGTAGGCTAATTTTGTTATGAAACTGGACTTCAGACCTAAGTTACAACAGGAGCTCGAAGCTAGTTGTAATATGCCAGTGTTTGCCACCTTGAAATATGGAGTGATCTCAACACTTTTGAGTTAATCTGTGACCTTTTACAAGCAATAATAAACACAAGAACCACGGTCAGGACTATGCTTTAAGCACTCTGCCCGTGCAGAGTGGCATCTAACCAACTCCCTCCCAGGGCATATTGAGAAAATCGTGTGCTGTAGATTGATTAACTGTACCATTTATGAAAGACCATATGCAAGAATGCAGATGGAGTAGCAGACTGTAATATTAATTTATCAATCATCTAAGCATCCAAACATAGTGGTGGCTCTTGTTTTTATACTCCATCAGTGTTTTGACAACTGAACTTAGATCACAACCCTGTTGAACTGGTGCTGTCCAAAGCACACTCACAGATGGTCCTTGTGCTATAAAGTTCAAAAACCTAGCTAACACAATTGCTGAAGGGAAAACAAGTCTAGAGAGGGTGAAAACAGGTCAGGTACAAGCATGAAAATAGGATTCTGGTTGCTTATGTACTCTGTTTCTTTGAACATGTAGCCCTTTCCATGTCACGTAAGTCAATACCTGTCTCCTGTTGTACTGCTCTCAGTGCATGGATGGCATAAAACTAACTTTTCCTTCACTTCTTATGATGTTTTCCCAAGCAGGTAACAACATGATTTATGTCATGCAAGAGGCTTTTTTACGAAACATAAAGCATCATTACTGAGCTTGTGCCCCTTCTTTAAAAAAATGAAAATAAGTAAAAAGGGAGTCATTTGGAGGAGAAAAAAGAAGGGAGGGGAAAGGTAAACTGTACTAGGCCCCTTCCCTGTGAGAACTTTAAAACCAGAACTTGATTTTGCAAGAATAATGAAGCTGTACAAAGTATAAGTGAGTACCGTGCTTCTGGTCCCTTGCTAGAGCATTAATACTACTATATTAACACAGAGTGTATAAGGAATGGTATTAAACTCATTTGTGAGCAAGAGTCTGTTGCTGTTGTTTCATCATGTACTCAGAGAGAGAACTGGACAGACAGCTTCTGTTCAAGCCTTGTTGTGGTACCAGTAATAATTTCTTTCCAGTCCTTTCCTTTTTGTTTTTTGTTTCAAGCAAAAAGATATAAACAGTCTCAGTTAGAGCAGGAAGATGAGGGACAGATGTTAAAAATTCCTATATCCATAGGTTCTTCTTCAAATAGAGATTAAGTTGATGTTGAAGTAGTTAAAGATTCTTTCAGCAAAATAATTAGCATAAGTAAGCCCTAGAATACTTGGACAATCTCTCAGCAATTTTCTGTCACTTTCACAAAGCATTAAATGCTATCCTCATTTTTGTTTGTTTTAAAAATATCTCAGAGCTTTTAAGATTATTTCCCCAAAGTAGTCTTTTTTGGCATCATTTTTCTTGACATTCATTTTGGGAGGAGAAACAAATAAACAAAGAAAACACAAAAGTAACAAAAAGGCAACAAAAAGGGAAAGGGCCAAGGTGGCTGAGCACCCTAGGTTTTGACTCAGTGGATCAGAAGGTAACCACAGACTTATCTTTGCATTTATCACTTGATGTGTTTAAAATGAAGTAAAATACCTCAACAACTGCAGGTAATGACTTCGGTGGCAAGAATGTATATGATGGTTTTGGCCATATTATGGATTGTGTTTATTGTTCTGGAATAATTTGCAGGTAGTAATATAATACACAATCAAAACTACATTTAATGCAATATTAATTTGAAAAATAAAATTTGTTAAGCATAATAATAAATTCCATGAAACATTAGTTGTAGCTTTTGTAGCTCCTGCTATTTCAGTTAAAATAATATTTAAAAAAAAAAAAAAGGTTTGAGAATGAATGAATTCAATTTATTGGAGAAGCTTTATTTTCACACCTGATCCATGTATATACTTGTAGTCAGCCTTTATAGTATTGTCTATTGAAACATACAGTGAATTTTAAAACATCTGCCCTCTCATTATTCTCAATATTAGTATCCTAAATGCACGTACATAAGGTGATTACTCCTTATGTTTTTATACATTTCTATTCTAGGAGCTGCTCAAAGCATGTCTTTGTTTTTCTTATCCGTTTTTCCTCTAGGTTGTCAGATTACAATCAACAAGACTTTTGTGTAGTTAACAAACCACTTACACGTCAAAAGGGTAAATAGAATGTGAATGACAATGGTGTTTCCTACAGATATAATCTGAAGAGAAATTTCAGTTTAAAAACCATAGTTTCTAAGAGATAAGTTTGTTTACCGTTATGTGTGGAAATAGCAGAGTACATTATCTCGTTTATCCATGGTAGAGATAATATTTCCTTTTTGTGTGTGCTCAGAGGATGGATAGACTTTGAATCTTTTTTCTTTTGTCTCTCTTTTTTTTTTTTTTTTTTTCCCTCCCCCTTTCCCTTCNTTTTTCCCCTGCCTTCTTCCAACAGATAGTTCCACAGTTGAGCACCCTTCCCTGACATCACTCAGTCCCTCATGAGCTTTGCTGTAGGCTTCATTACCTGTGTTTTCAACTACTAGCCGGCTTTTTTTGGATACTGCTTTTTGCTGAGTTAAGGCAGGGGCGTTGTTAGTGACAGAGAACCAGAGCTTACTCATGGCTCTGGCAGCATGAAATTCTGTGGCATCTCCTTGTCGATCTGTGACTATCAAGCTGTCTCAAGGTGCTTCCAATAGAGCTTTTACTTTTATTCCACTGTAAACTCTGTTACAGAGGCAAGAATGTATCTGATCAAATGCTAGTAAACAGCTGACTTGGGCTTCAAAATTAGTTTGTAGGCAACAGTGTATTTGCTCACTGAAGAGTGGAGGAGTTGGTACTAATCCACTGTGTCATGGCATCTGCACATCACCTACCTACAAAAATTCTACTTTTGTATTAGTTGTAGGAGATTTAAAGTCTCTAATAATTATCTTTGAAAGGTCATGGCGGTCAGGGGAGGTTCCAGAGGACTGGAGGAAAGCAAACATCATTCCTGCCTTCAAGAAGGATGATCTGGGGAACTACAGGCCTGCCAGCATCACCTCAGTCCCTGGGATTGAACAAATCCTCCTGGAAACAACTTCCAAACCTATGAAGGACAAGAAGGTGATTGGGAATAGTCAGCATCAATTTATGAAGGAGCAGACATACTTGACCAGCCTTATAGCCTTCTATGGTGAAGAAAATGGATGAAGGGAGAGCAGTCTGTGTCATTTATTGTGACTTGATGGGAGACTTTTGGCAGTCTCCCATTACATCCTCATAGACAAGCTCTTGAAGTATGGATTAGATAAATGGACAGTGACGTGGACTGAACACTGGCTGAACTACTGGGCTCAAAGAGTTGTGGTCAGCAGCATGAAGTCCAGCTGGAGCCCAGTCACTAATGGTGTACCCCAGGGATCAGTACTGTATCCTGTATTGTTTAACGTCCTCGTTCATGATCTGGGTGATGGGACAGAGTTACACTCAGCAAGTTTGCAGATGATACAAAACTGGGAGGAGTGGCTGATATGTCAGAGGATTGTGTTGCCATTCAGAGAGATGATAACAGGTTGGAGAAAAGAACTGACAGGAACCTTGTGAAGTTCAACAAAGGCAAAATGTCCAGTTCTGCACCTGGGTTGAAATAACCTCTTGCACCAGGACATGCTGGGGCTAACTGTCTGAAAAGTATCTTTGCAGAGAAGGGTTCCTGGTGGACAAGTTGGACATGAGCTGGCAGTGTGCTCTCATGGCAAACAAGGCCAGACAGCTTCATGGGCTGCATTAGGAAAACCATCACCATGAAGTGGAGGGAAGTCACTCTTCCCTTCTACATGGCACTGGCGAGGCCACATCTAGAGAGCTGTTCACAGTTTTGCTGCATTTCTAGATAATTCACAGCTGTTCTTTGACTTCTGCTTTGCATCTGCATTGTCTCAAAGAAATTCAGATATTAGTGGGCTATAGTATCTGTTTAGCTGTTACTTAATGTTGAATGAGGAGCAAGGCTTTAAACTGGGAGTGGAAGCTGTTTTGAAGGAGGGTATGGGTCTGATGTGTTCCCACTGACACTTGCTTTTAAGACAGTAGGCAACTGGTTTCTTTGAAAGTGGGAGTCTGTACGTGGTCTTCAGATAGAACATTGGATACATTAATCATCCCAAGGATGTCAGTTGCATTGTGGCTTGTCCAGTGTGCAGGAGAAGTTTCTTGGCAGGCAGATGGCAAATGAACGTTCTGATGCTGCCTGAGAACTTTGACATAACAGGATGCAAAGGAGCTCAGAGCTTTGTGGAGTTTCTAGTAGGGCCAGTACGCCTGCAGTAAGGGTGTCTGCGCAGCACCATTCAGCTTTGCCTGAGACCAACTCTTCTACATTCAAGAGCTAGTCTCCTGAAATTCAAAATTCATAGTAGCGAGAGCTGGATCCCTGAGGAGCCATCATCAAGATATTTCAAGAGTCTCATTATAGTTTTCTCCAAAATAGACCCTGTATGATTTTATTAGCAATTGGTCTTCATTTCATTTCACCAGTCACTGATATGGCACTCTACTTTGAATAAAGTGATGTGTATGTCCCAAATTACTCTGATACTGGAACTGGAGAAGTATATGTAGCATGCTCTCTTTTTTTCTGTTGCTCCTGGGATACCCTGGACACTCTGATCCATGTGGGTTTTATTTGTTTTCTCAACAAAAACAAGGAGAGATGTTTGTGACAAAAGACCAGTGTTCTCGGAGTCAGAAAGCTTTGGATTAATGGCTTGCAGTTTTAAACTATCCTAAAAATAAACACTTCACAGTTGGAATTTACATTTTTTGTGATGTTATTGATGACAGTAGATGCCTCTTTAATATTCAGATTTTAAAACATTTGTTCTTTTTTTTTTCTTTTGTAATGAAGTATCATATCATAATCTTTCATAATAAGCTATCCTGCTTTGGTTGGAGGAAGTTGCTTAAATCTGCACAACTGTTTGAAAGACTGTATTTTTGGACTTATGGGATGATAATAGCAAAAAATTAATGCTTAATGTTTGAGCACATTTATCTTGGATCAGGAGAGCATGATCTACTAAGCTCTGAACAGGTAGCTCCTCATTATATAATATAGGAAGTTGCATCCTAACATTAACTTGGTCAAAAAGTCATAAGGCATAGAACTATTTTGTAGTCAAAAATCCTTTTCCCCTTCAGACCTTGTTTGGGCAGGATCTGGGGGGAAGGGAGAATAAGTGGCTGGACAAGTGATGATTAACACTGCTTTTATTCAAAGAACATGAATAAAATCTAAATACGACTCCATTAAAAAAAAATACCTGTGTGACACTAGATGTTAGGAATATTGGTTTACAGTGTTGTATAGATGGATGATTTAGTATTTTACTATCTGTCTTTGGGTTTGGTTTATTTTCTCATAAACTAAGTGAAACGTTAAATTTTATAAAGCTGCAGAGTTATGTGGGGGAAATTAAATTCCCCTTTCTTATAACAGGGTAGTATTAATTATGATGTGTTTTTCTAGTTTTTGGTCCTATAGACCCAGATCTCCTGGGCTAATTGAATGAGGTGAACAATCTGATCACACAGAATGAAATCAGAATTGATCCTCTAATGTAAATGGTTTGTATTCTCACATGAACCTTTTTGTACCAGTCTGCTTTGGTTAGAGGCTGGAGTTCTGGGTCATAAGCTCTCCCAAATTTCATGATAATTCTATCATCTAGATTCTGGGTTGCTTCTCTGTGGGAGCAAAACCTCTAGAGGGTGCCAAAAAACTGGCTTTGGTTACAGAAGCTGTTAGGTTCTGTACTACTAATGTCAGAAGTGCAGGTCAAAGTTCATTTCCTGGAAGCTCTTCCTGCTCTTGGTAATTCAGGTGCCTTAGAAATGCCTGTCTCTTTAATTTTAATTCTGAAGTCTTCCTCCTCTGAGATAATAATCTTTTTTGTAGTTTTTTTTTTTTATACTGGGCACTAACTGTATGATGGACAGGACTAGTTTTGGATTTCCTTTTTTTTTTTTTAAACATACTTAATCTTTATTCATAACTTCTCCAAATGGGAAGAATACATGATGTTTCTAAGGTCACAAAGAGCATACACTAAGATAAATACTGTTTCTTTGACCAAGGCTTCCTTTAACAGCAGGGTCTACAAATCATAGATTTTTCCCATTCCTTTGTGACTCCTAATCTTGCCCAGCATTGTGCCCTTCACTGTTGCCAGGTTTTCAAAAGCCACAGCTATCTTTATGTACACACTGCGTTTAAAACAAAGAAAAAAAAATAAGGAGGGAGGGGAGATGTTCAATAGTGGAGGCAGGTACAGGGCAGATGCTCCAGGAACATGTTCCTTAAATAGTTACTCCTAATTGACTTTTTGACGTGTAACCACATCTCAAGAGAAACTAGACCAGATTTTTTTAAGAAATACTATTTAATATCAGTTAAACGTGTACAACATGACAAAATATTGTCAGCTGGACTATACATCAAGCAGTGTCACTGCCAATCTGCTGCAGCTAGCAGTGAAGAGAACACTATCTGAAGCACTAGGTTTTAGAGGGCTAGTAATCATTCCTGGGGCACCTTGTCAGATGACAAAATTTGCTTTGTTTCTTGTCTTTCTCCATATAGGTGTGCCAGAAATACCTGGATATGTTCAGGTGTTTGTAGTTTGAAATACTCCTAGGAATTCTTCTCAACTGCAAGCTTGTGTGCAACCTCAACATACTTAAAGTGGTTGTAGACAGTAATCATGTGTGTCTTTAAAAGTAAGGTCATATATGTAAAGGTTGGAGTCATCAACACATTAAAAATTGACGAGGAAGGTTCTTAGGGGTTTTGTAGGTCTTTGGAAGCTTCTGCTATAACATACGATTGTTTGGGGGTTTTGTATATGACCTAGGACCATTTCCCCCCTCAAGGTATAGGAATTCTTTGTATTATGGTCATCACAATCAAATCCTGTTCATATTTACTCTCAAACTTCTGTTGACATCAGTCAGACTATTGACGTTTTTGTGGGATTTGCCCCAAATTACATAATCTCTCCTAATGAATTTAGTAATTTATATGCTTTAACAGAGCATTTATACTGGTTCATGATCAAGATCAATATTTAGTCTATAGAAATTGTATTGTGTATAAATCAATTACATGATCTGCCCAAAGAGGACTTTAAGACCATCGCAAAATTAAGTGCCTGAAAAAAACGTGCTAAAAAAAAAAAGTTAATATATATTCTTAAATTGTGGTGCACAATTTGAATAGAGTGCTGGGGAAACATGGTGAAAATGGTGAGAGAAATCTAGCTAAAGAGAAAAGTTGTCTCAGTAAATAGAGACTTGTTAGTATGGCAAGAGTAATGGAATCAATTGCTTTCACCAAAAAGTTAAGATAGTTTTATTTATGCAGCTAATCCTGAGAGTGCAGAGAAAATGTGATGTCATTTCTAGGAAAGAGGTTGGAGATTAGGAAAAAGGGAGGGGGGATGAGCTTGTTCCAAACAAAATCAGATGGCATGCATTGGATTAAAAATTAGTTGAATGATCTCAAATAACTGTGAGTTTAAGGATCCTTACCCTTCATTGCAATCAGCTGAGACACTGCAAGTGTATTCAGAAGAGTCTTACTGGAGTGAATCATGATCTAGAAAACACACCTGCAGAAGATGATAAAGAAGCTTAAGCTATCTTCTGTTGCCAGCTGAAGGGGGTAAATTGACTGCAGTCTGTTAGTACCTCACAGGAAAGGCATTTCTGATGGAGGGCTTTTTAATTTTGTAGCAAATAAAACAAGGAGTGTTGGAGGTGAAGATTAAACAGATTGATTTTTTTTTTTTTATTTTTTTTTAGAAATGAGTTAGACTTTTAACACTAGTTGTAGTTCTTCATGGAAATAAAATGATTGAATGGCAGTAGTCTTCATATATTTGCTTGGAGGCTATATACATATTTAAAATACATAAATAGATTGGTAAACTATTTTGTTGTGGCTATCAGATCAAGAGATCATTTTTTGTGGCCTTACATTCATGAATTCATTACTGAACTGATGTATTTCAGAGGTTATTATTTGAATTGTTCTTGTTTGCTCACTGGTGTTTAGCGTACTAGTTGTATACTCTGTCCTTTCCTTTAATCTGCCACTTGAAGCTAATTTGTTTCTACTTCTATTACCACTGGTTATTGATGGTATTACTTATATTACCGCTGGTTCTGGGATGAGTCCAGGAGATACAGTAAACCCTATTTTAATTTCTTGCATTTCTTGATGCTGGAATGTAAGAAACTCATCACATTTGAAATAATGAACCAAATCTCATGTGCAGCCCGAAAGACCTGGTTCTTTCTCCATCCAAAATTCAAGAACTACCTGAATTCCATCTTGCTTCTAAATATTCCTCAAAGCTAACAGCATAAGGCAAATAATAGCATTTCGTTGCCATTTTTGGTTGTTTTCAGGTTTTTACTTCTATCCACTTCTTAAGGGCATAATGCAGAGTTAGGATTAAATAGGATCCTTGCTAATATACAATAAAAGGTACTGGAAGTATGCTATTCATGATGTGCTGTTCTGGTCTTTTGTTTGTCTATTTGTTTTGAAATCTGTCTTAGAATACTGATGATGACAGATAGTTGACGGTTGGACTCAATGATCTGAGAGGTCCCTTCCAACCTAGACAATTCTATGTCTGTTTCAAATTTTATCTGATTTAATTATTGCTTAATGAATGTAGTAAGAGTTTGTTTAGAAAGAAGATGAAAGAAGCATAACTGGTAATGAAACTTGCTCAAGCTGGGGTTACTTTTTTCTCTACTAGAGTTGTTCACTAAGCTACTGAGGTGAATTTCTTCATAGTGTGTGTATGATGTCACCGAATAAAGACCGAGGAATACAGGAAGACAGAACTTGGTGTTAAATTATGTTGGGGTTTTTTTTGGTTTTTTTTGGTTTTTTTTTTTTTCTGGAGTAAATGTTTGTGATGACTTCCTAAAATACTTCAACAACTGCAGTGAGGTAGCCCTAAAATAATGCCACTGTGTTCAGATACTGGTGCAAGCACCTGTGCACCTTAGCATAAGGATTATCTCTATATAATGCTTCCCTGTCAACGCAACTTCAGAACTTGCTTCTAAACCTGGCTTTATGATCAATACAGGCTTAGTAAGTCTTTTGGTACTTGGCGATACCTGAATATCTAAATGATATATGCCACTTAGTTTCTTAATAATAACAATGTAAACAAATAGTGTTATGAGGCTTAGGCTCTGACATGCAGTATAGATTTGGACAACTGTGTAGAAGATGAGGTTTTGAACAGCTTTAAAGTGTGGTGATACGTGGTTTTGCAGTTTAACAGTAAGCGTGTCTCTTCTGCAGCTATGACTACTTCTCTTGAAACTTAATTTAGGCTTCTCAGGTGTGCTAATTAAACTTTATTAATTTTAAATGCCTTAACTACATTATGAAGAGCAAGAAAGCATTTGTTTATGTTTTAAAGAGGGGGAAAAAAAAGACTGATATTTCTAGTTTGTTCGTCTCCAAATCCCATACTTAAGAAATAAAGATCCCTTCCTAAGATCGCAGTAAAAGTTACAAACAACTTTTATAAAATCCATCTGTTGCAGACTAGTGAGTAGCTTTTAGTTTTGAGACAACTACAAGTTAAACTTTCATTCTTGGTGTGTAAAGTTTCTTTTTCCAAGCCTTGATGTGTCTGATATTGTACACCACTGCATTTTTATTTCTTGAGGATAGAGAATTATATTTAGGGTAATTTGCATCAATTTTGATACAGGGAGATAGATTTATTAGCAATAGAAAGTGATAGCTCTCTCTTTATCAATAATTTCTGCCATATCAGTCTAGTGTTAAATCCTTATATCCTGGCATTCTACTCTTGGTAGTGCTGATTAATAGGTAATATTTTGTATCTACTTTCTAGTCCGTTTCCCAGGGTTTATATCCAGCTGTGATTATTTTGTTGTTTTACAAGAGTGAGTCTTGTTACTTTTTTACTTTCTACTGGTAGGGAGACAGGTACTTAAAGACCTTGTCCTACCATCAGATAATTCAATCATGATGTTATTTATGTGTATGCGAGGAAGAAGAATCCCAATCTCTAAGGCAGTAAAGAAGGTCCTGGAATTATAACCTCTTACTGGTGTGTACGTGGTAAATACTTGTGAGGCTTTTGAGGTTTTCGTGTTGTTTGGTGGTTTTTTTTAAGTGTTTTGACATTGGGGTTGAAATTGAAGAACTTGAATTATGACTGTAGTAGTTAACTCAGTTTATACTAACTTTTTTTTTTTTTTAGTATTTTATAGTATATTATTTAATTAGTAATATGACGTGAAGATGTTTATAGTATAATAAAGTATATATACATTGTTTATAGTGTCTTATCCCATTTAATGTGGAGATATTTTAATTTTACTACCTTCCCCACAAATGTTGCCTTTGACAAAGTAATTTCTTATAATTTCTTTAGTAAATACCTGTCAAAGGGAAACATTTGTAAGGATTTAGTCAAATTTCAGTGGTTAGAAATGTTTTTTTTTGAAATTATAGTACTTGTTATGAATAATGGGGAGCTTGTCAAAGAACATAATTTTGTAACTTCTAGTGCTGCATTTTATTGTTTCCTAAATAAAATAAACACATGGGCCCTCTGAGTGCTTGTGTCCAGCTCATTCTGAGACAGCACGCATTAGTTTTTTAAATACTAGTTTCCTCTAAAATATAATAGCAATTGGTGATCATGTTTTCTTTGAAGAGTAATGACCAATGTAACCTAAACACCTTTAAATGATGCGGAAATGATTTGTTACATGATGATAGGTAGTTTAGAACAAGGTAATTCCTGTAAGAGCTTAATGACCAAAACTGTCACTTTTTTTTTTTGTGGTTTTTAATCACTTACACTTGTAAATTGAAATGGATCAGATAATAATGAGGCTTCAGGATTTTTCACTCAATTATAGAAGTGACAGCTCTTTAGTGAACTAGGAGTTCAGAAATAGAACATCTCATAACTAATTGAGAGAGAAATGCACGTGCAAGTAGAAAATTATTCTTGTGCTTATTTTTATACTCAGTTTTTTAACAGCTGCATATTTCAATTATGTGCGGCTAATTAGAAGCTTGGCTTAAAGGCAGTACTGCTTCTGGGGTTTTAAAAAGTACATTGGGCTATTTATCACAAGAATAAAGTTCTGAGTCGGTTTTCTCTCTGGACAGCTTCTTCCATGTTGCAAACAGTATTTTGGGGCATATGTGCTACATATTTGCCTGGAGAAATGTGGTGTTGCCTTCAGTTGTATTTTGGTTACTTGGGCACTGTTTTTCATAGGATATTTTTTTTTTTTTTTAAGGGATGCTAACATGGTCCTTCAGTCGCTCTATTTTGATTGTCAAGCTCTTGACCTCTTAAAATAGATGCTTTATCTGCAGATATTTTAAAATTTTTTTTTCTTTTTCTTATTGGTAGTAATACATACATCCAAATATTTGCTGCAGAGAATTTGGAAGAAAGTATGACTGTGGTCTCCTTCTGCTTTCTCCAGATAGAATTCAAGTCTCAAGGTCTAGAAGTAATTTCCACTTTCCACTGGTTTCTGAAGGGCTGTGTGCTGTTAGACCTTGAGCAGCTACCCGCTAGTCAAAAAGTCAATCATAGAATCATAGANGAGGAGGAGAACCTCGCTTGACCGACTCACCACACCCTTTCTAATGCATCCCAGGATGCCATTGGCCTTCTTAGCCACAAGGGCACATTGCTGGCTCATGGTCATCCTCCTGTCTACCAGGACCCCCAGGTCCCTTTCACCTACACTGCTCTCCAGCAGGTCAGCCCCCAACCTGTACTGGTACATTGTGTTTTTCTTCCCCAAATGCAAAACTCTACACTTGCCCTTGTTGAACCTGTCAAGTCAAGCTCTTGTTCTCTCTGTTGCCTCTTGCACTGTTCTCTGAGGTCTTTGGGTAAAGCATCAAAGCTTCTCTCTTAAGCAGTGGATAAACTGTGAAGAACATTTAAATGATGTGTAGCTTTTCTTGAGCCAGTTTGGGCTTCGCCAAGAGAGAATGTGGCTTTTAATTCTGCTGTTGGGCTGCGTGGTCTGGATGAGTAGTGTCTTCTGAAAGGTGCAAGGACCAGCTTTGCACCATGGTCTGGGTCTAGAAGTGTCACTCTGCGGGGGGAAACAGCTGTGTTGAAGATAAGGCTTTCAGAAAGGGAATGCTTTCTCGATTTATACAAATCATGCTTGAAAGAGCAATTGCAATGTCAGGTGAAATAAATAGCATTATGTAAGGGGTCTTGAAACATCCTCAAGCTGAAGTAATCAGGACAAGATTCAGTCCAGTTTGCTGACAGTTTGCTTTCTGCATCCTTCCTTATGGTAAGTCTATTAAAATTCACTCTGACTTTAACAGAGAAGTTAGTGGACTTAACTGCCAGCTTTACCTCAGAGTGAAATGGTATGTTTAACAATTTCATACAAATAAAATAAGCATCTTCCAAAAATACCCTTGTGAGGATGTGAGTTTGTGTTTTGTTTCGGGTTTGGTTTTTTGTTTTATTTTGTTGGTTTTGTGTATATTGACTTAGGGAAAACATGAAAGTATTTTGTCAGCATTCAGGAATATAATAGAAAGTTCAGCAAGAAGCACAATAGATGCTAGAAGCAGCAATTTGAATTCTGTTCAAGACTGTTTAAATAACCCAATTATTAGTTCTAAATAACACCCATTAATATTTGGCTATTAGTGGAGTTCAGACTGTTTCAGAAAGGCATTTTAGCTTTATTAGGGTGGTGGTTTTGGGGTGTTTTTTGTGGAGGGTTTATGTTGTTTCATTTTGGTTGTCTGTTTTTTTTTATTTTAGCCTTTGAAAAACTGCTTTTGTCTTCAGAATAATTAATGCTTATGTTCTTGGTTCCCAAAGACACCTAATTCCACATAGGCACTTGAGGTGTGCAGTTGCAAAGAGCTGTCACATCTTACAGTTTGTTTTTTTTTTTATGGCAAGACCATCTATTCTTTGAATGGATTAAGAACAGGCAAATAACTCACAAAAAGACTACAGAAGTGCTCAAGAGGAGAACAAAAGAACAAAGCCAGATTCAAACATGATTTGAAATGACATCGGTAGAACTTTATTTTCACTTTTAGAATCCTACTTATAGGAACGTGCACAGATAGCCATTGACTTCAAGGGGGAAACTTGATAAACATGGACAGAATCAGGTCCACAAGCATTAACATCCTTTTTCACTACACATAAAATATAGTCTCTCCCAGCTGCTTCAAATGTTTTCATTGTCATCTTTTGAACTTGGTTTTGATGTGGATAATTAAAAGATTCATTGCTTACTTAGCAAATAAGGAAGAATAAATGTTTTACAGTGTTTTTTATTGTGCATGGCCAGATGTCACGTTATCATGCTGCATTATTTTTCTTTGAGATTAATAGTGCTTTGTCTGTCTCCCAGATGTATGCTAAACACTTGCTAGCTTAATATCTGTCTAGGTCATTGTTAGAGGGAGTCTTTTCACTGTGTGTATACTGTAAGGGTATCTCCTGTAAAATGGCTTTGCTTCATTTTATGCTGCTTCTGTTTTGGCGTTTAGAGGATATACGTATCGATCCGTGGAAGTGCAGGAGAAGTCCTTAGCTCCCTTCTCTCTTCTGGCAGTGAGAGGGCTTTTCTGTGTTTTCAGGCCCAGTTTTACAGTGGATGTGATTGAGCACAGAAGCCTTTTCCCAGTTTGGCCAAAACCTCCGAGTCGATACAGACATCAGGATGGAGAGTAACGGATCTGTCTCTTCCACCTACTAGTCCTGTCAGAGGGAAAGAGAGGTGCAAATTTCTTTCGTTATCCCTTTATCCTCTGCGTGGCGTTTCTGGCATCCATTTAGCTCATGAATAAGTGCACTGCTTGTTTCGGATGCTCTTCGCAGGGTCTTGCCAACAGCAGCGCTGTGAAATAAGCGTGGTTCATGCAAGGTGTCGTGGCTCCCCACTGGGCTCTCGGTGGCAGCGCTGAGTGATAATAACACGGTCTTTTTGTTTTCACTCTGCTGCGGTTTAACAAGCCCGTGTGTAACGGTGGAGATTAATTCAGCTTTCCGTCTGCTGACTTGGGACGGCATTACAGCACTTTACATTAGGAAGCTTAGGTTTACTATTATGTGATGTAGTAGGATTTATTATTATTATTTTTTTAGGAATAATTTGGCACAGGAAAGCCATAAATCTGCTTGGCTAGTTTTGTGAGGCTCTACCCCTTGATAATTAGCGAAGTAAAATATAAATTTGGGAACCTCTTTGTGCTGTGCAGTCTGATCAGTATAAGTATTTTGTCTGATTCCTACCAGGAGGATACCTGCTTATGGTGGTGGTGCTAGTGATAATCCCAAACTGACCAGGGCTTGGGTCAAGAAAAAGCTAGTCTTGCAAATGAGACACATTTGCTTACTTTAAACATTTCTGTGGATGTTGCTTTTTAAAGTAGTGAGTGTATGTCAGTTCAGGAAAGACATGGACCTTTTGGAGCGGGTCCAGAGGAGGGCCACAAAAATTATCAGAGGGCTGGAGCACCTCTGCCATGAAGACAGGCTGAGAGAGTTGGGGTTGTTGAGCCCGGAGAAGAGAAGGTTACAAGGAGACCTTACAGTGGCATTTCAGTACAGGCCTTGTAAGAAAGATGGGAAGGGACTTTTTAGCAGGGCCTGCTGTGATAGGACAAAGGGTGATGGCTTTAAACTGAAAGAGGGTAGATTCAGACTAGAGGTAATGAAGAAATTTTTTACAGTGAGGGTGGTGAGGGCACTGGAACAGGTTGCCCAGAGAGGTGGCAGATGCCCCATCCCTGGAAACATAAAAGGTCAGGGTGGACGGCTCCCTGAACAACCTGATCTACTAGAAGATGTCCGGGCTCATTGCAGGGGTTTGGGCTAGATGACTTTTAAATGTCCCTTTCAACCCAATCTATTCTCTGACTCTGTGCGTGCTGTTGCTTGTCCATGGAAAAGGAAAATTAGTTGCTGTCCTTATCAAGTCTGTTGCTGAGAAAGGGTGCAGTCTCTTTTGTCTCTCCTTGCAGAAACTCCAGCAGTTGCTTCTCCTCTCCGGGCAGCACGATGGACTCTGTGGTCTCTCCTGTATGGGATCACCAGAACTGCTGCTGATAGTTTAGAAAAGGTCTTCCCTTTCCAACTTCCCACGCTCTTTCTAAGGTTTCAAGACACGTTACATCCATGTCCTGATCCAATGGCTTTTTCTTGCAGCATATTACCCTTCTTGGTGGAAGTAGGGTACAAAAGAAAGAGTTTTGGCAGGATTTTTGCTGCTGTTAGTGGATGTCTCCACTATACAGTAGCTTCTTCATTTTTAACGTGTCTTTGAAGTGCTCTGTGCTGACTGACCAAAAATCGTCATCTTCAGATATTTCAAGATCTGGTCTGTTTCACATCCTCTAAAGAAGATAGATAGGTAGTTTTTTATCCTTTATGAACCAGGATATATTCAACCCAGTTCTTCTCAATTACCTCAACTATAGAGGGCAAGACAGTCGCACGAAAAGGATTTTGTTTCCCACTGTGGCCTGTGTTGTGCCAGTAATGCTGCTTTTATAGCACTTCACTCTTCCTGCCCTCATTCTGGAGACTCGATCACAGCAAGCTCTCCTGTCATGAAAGCAGAAAATTCTCCTGCTTGGCATGAAGTTATGGAAGAAAATGCATAAATCTCCCGTTCTGCAGTACTGCATAAAGACGGATTTTTTTTTCCAATACTGCGAGATCTGCTGAGCTATGATGCTGCTGTTTTAACACCGTTATCTAATGTCCAGAGCCCAGATTACCTGCCTTTGCAAAAAAAATTACTATTACACTGTGGTTGATGGAGTGAGAGATCCATGTGTGAGATCTGAGATGTACAGGCAGATCTGCTTATCTCCTTTCATAAAATGCTTTCCAAATTGTTGTGGAAATGCAGTATGAGACTCAGATATTTGCTCTCGCTGATGAAGCTGGCATTTGTATTTGCTATGGTGTAGTTTAGTGGGTTTGTTAATTAGTTTTAATATGTGATTGAGGCTGCTGCTGGTACCTACAAGCAGATAGGGACTGAAGTTGCCAAAAATCAGTTGTCATTGCAGCTGCTTCCACTTTATGAAGAGATGGAGTGTATTTTTTTCAGTCTGCGTGTATCTGTGATGTAGGAACAACACTTGCAGATAAACGCCAACTATTTGTCATTTGCATCCAGTTCAGACACTGTTCAGAAGTCAGTTAAAATTAGTCAAAATTAGTTCTGAAATGTTAAATTAAAATGTGTCCTTTCATTTAATGTCATATTTATCCTGAAGTTTGAGGATGAACATGAAGTTGCACGTTACTACACAGCTTTAATAAGCTTCTGCAGCTAATTTTTGGAAAATACAAATTACTCCATCTGCTTGCTGTTATTTAGAAGTGTGTGATTTCTCAGGTGTCTAGGTAACAGAGCCAAGCTATTTTGGTGTGCGCAGAGTAAACTCACGTTCAAATGTCAACATAAATTTTCAAGTATAGCTTTTAATAAATTCACTTATTCTCAACCTTCGACCTTTCATAAATTGAAATGATCTTTACCAGATATTAACTTAAAGTTTAGTAAGCTTAAGTATAAGTGCTGAAAAGGAATGAGATTTGGTTTTGGGGTAAACTTTTGAGATATGAAGTTTCTGTAGTATTAATAGAAAAATTAAATGAAACATTTTGTTTCAGTAGCAGGGGCATTGCATTTTATGTATTACATAATTATTTTTTTTTAACACAGGGAAAGCAGTCCTTTTGAAACATGGTTCTATTCTATGCTTCTCTTTTCGACATGACATTTCACTGAGATCCAGATTTTCCTCCGCTCTTAAAAATTAAATCTTGCTTTATTGTTGTAGGGAATAATTTTTGACCAAGCAGAGGAGTTGTGCTGCAGATAACTTCTTATGGTATTTTTGGAAACTTTTAGAACAGGGGAAGTGAAAGGCTGTATGTGTGAATATTCATCAAAGCAGCAAGCCTATTACATGGTCCATCAATGCAGTTAGGCACCTTAGCTGGAGTCAGCAAGCAGAGGCGAGCTCTGCATTTCTATGTTTTGCTGGGCTTTTTTTGCTGATGTGAGTAGCTTGGGTTTCTGCTGTAGGTGTGAATTATACCCTTTTCATACATTCAGCAGAAAGTCTATGGATCGTATGAATCCTAACTTGCTAATACTTTGAAGGCTTTACAAGGTTTTTGTGTGAAGTGCAGGCTCTCTGCTGGGCCTGTTGTTTGAGGTGTATTTCACTCTAAGTATGGAAGGTATCCTTAAATTAATAATTTTTTTTAATGTTATGTTGAAGGATGCAGATATTTGGTGTAAACTGGATTCTTTGTGTTTTTATCTCATTGCAAATAAAATAGCTATATCTTTCAACCAAAGAAAACGTACCTTTTGTCTTCCTCCCCTGGTAAGTCCAAGTGGTCTGTACTCTCTTCAGGACGTGATGAAGTGAGCTTTTCCCTGAGCTGGTGGTCTCATCTGTGAATTACCCATCTGGTGTACTAGATTACTGACAGGTTTTGGAATTACGTTGGCTTCTGTGACCGGCTTTCCCCTTGAATGTCCTGTTCCACTGCAAGTGGTGCTCAAGTGTAAGCTGGGAAGCATCTTGCTCACTGGGGAATGCGAGGTTCTTGCTGATGGTAGAAGTCGTCTGTGCGTGTAATCTTACAGTTCTGGCTCACCCAAAGTAAATCACACCTGCTGTGAGTGTGCTGCTACCTGCAGTAAACCCAGACGCACTTGATTCCCTGTGTATGCATGTTAGGATGAAATTAGTAAGGAAAACATGTGGAGTTAAAGGAATGCAACTGTGTTGTCCATGTAGCTCTGATGTGACCAGAGCTTTGACATGCATCTCCATAGACCTTCCTCTCTTAGAAGGTCCTTAGAGAAGACTGGATGGCTTTTACATTAAGAAAGGATCAAGTTTTACTAGGAGGAAAGATACTTCTTTGGTTTAAAACTTTAAGTGACGGGTGTAAGACAAGAATAAAAGAGGAGGACTGCACAACGTTTTTGTTCGGCTGTATCCTGTTAGGGAGAGCCTTTGTTGCTGGGCTTATCTGTTATGGCAGCAAACTGCACAGTCCTGTCTGATTTTGGGGAAGTTTTTTTCCATTTTATAATCCCAGAAGGAATACTGTTTGTCATAAAGTCTTCAGTGTAGGGCAGTAAAGACTAAATGCTACTACTAAATATTAACTTACAGTGCTGGATTAGCTCAGATGACACGTTAGGAGGCTAAGTCAGGAACAAACTTTGTAAAATGATATATTCAATTATTTTCTTGCTGTGTGTATTAGTTTTGTGTTGTTTGTTTGTTTTTCTTTGCTGCATTCTTTCCAGTTTCTTCAGTTTTTTGTCTGTCTTTCCCTCTTCCTGTTTTTTCTGTTGGCAGTAGTCCGTTTCTTTTTATGGCACTGGTTTATAGTAAGTAAAGAGTGACTGATGATGATACTTAGCATCTGTAAATAATCTTTCATTGTTCAAATGAAAGAGAGAGCTAATAGAGGAGTGTCTGTGTATATACTGCCTAATGATCTTAGGCACTTCAGTTTAATTGTGGGTGTTGCTATTTGCTCTGTAAATGTTTAAAAAATCAGAAAAATTACACTATACATTATGGGGAAAAAGTGGTCTGCATATTGAGATGGTCATATAATGTTCAGATGTTTAAAAACTAGCATAAAAATGCCACAGTATCTTTTGAAATGTTTATTCAATGACTAGCTTCATCAGCTAGTATGTGCACTGGTTGTATGCTCTTTCCATTGTATACTTCAGAAAAAAATACTGCTTATTTGCCAATGACTACTGTGTCTGGTGGAATCTCATGGTAATAAACTTACGGAACACTCTGATATGGGGGCTATCAAGACTCTTAACTTTTTTGCTGTATACTTAACCCCACTGTCCACTTTTTAAATTGAAATTTACACAATCATGACTAAAGGAATACTACAATATAATTAGCAAAAGTTACGTTGTGGTATTTTAAGAACGTAAGTCATAAAGCAAATATGAAATCCTGTGAATTGGTTGGTATATTACATGATCTATGCGCAAAATGTTTTCTTCTTTCTCTTTATTAAATTAAAAAAAAAAAGAAGAAACTGTCTATTTCTTTATATCCATCCAGAACCTTTTATGTATAGTTTTAATTTATAGTGAAGAATTGTATCTATTTTGATTTTTATTACTGAGACATTAGTGAGAAGATGAAACAGGCTGACAGGTTGTTGGTTTTTTTTTTTCTTGAAATGAATGTTCAGTAATAGTACATTAGAAAGCCCTTCTCCCACCCCCCTAGAAAACCCCTACCCCAGAACTCATCAAATGAATGCTACTGGAATGACCACACAACCTGAACTTTGCTGGAAAATATGAGATAAACTGTTCTTTATGAGGCAGAGGAGGGGGTAGAGAAGGTACAGGTCAGGATCCTTTTTATGTAGTGTAGAGGGTAGGCTGTGCTAAATAAAACACATTTGTCTGCAAAATTTAGAGATATTTAAGCCTGATAATACTTGTTACTGCTTATGTTTTATTGTAGTATTAAATTCAATATTTATAGGTCTAATGAATTCAGGCTGTTTCTTCCACTTATGTTTTGACAGGGTGTCTGTGACCTCCTTTCTCCTTCATGAGTTATGAGCAAAATTATCAGAGATCACAGAGGATGAATAAACTTTAGAAGTAAAATTCAGGTAGTTTATTTTTCTAAACCTAAACTAATAGAAGTGTATGCAGCTTTATGGTAGTGTTTGAATATAACATGCCGTGCATATTTAAGGTGATTTATGGCCAAATATGCACTCATCTAGGGAAAAATAAGGACCTTGTTATCCTGTCTATCGAGATTGTACGTGCTTCTTAAAAAAAGAAAAGGAGGAAAACTCCCCCCCAACCCTGCAACACCTCCCTGTCCCCCCCTCAACTTATTTATTTTCCTCAATAAGAGACGGTATTTCTTGAGCATGTTGGGCTTTACTTTGTATATTATTCATACTGTCACTGTGCCTAGGGCTTCACTAAAGCTAATGAATAAATGCATCAGCTAGCTGCACAAGAAACCAGTTCAGCTGGAAGGCTGATTTTGAATTATATCAAGGAATTCTCGGAAAAGAATCAAGCAAACCGAAATACCTACAAAGTTAGGAATTGTAAATTTGCAGATGGTGATAAAACTTTTAATATGAAGCTGCTGCTTCCTCCAGCGTAATGCAGTGTCCTGCATTTGGCTCTTCACTTCCCTGATGTGTGATGAGAAGCAAAAGCAGCAAAATAAGTAGCTGAAAGCAGTGAGTGGGGTAGGAGTCAGCTTTGTGTGTATGGGATTGTGGAAGTGCAGTCTTTACTCTCTTCTGCCTGGCTGATATCCTTCTGTAACAAAATAATGGACGTTAAAATGTTGTTAGATCTTCTGAAGAAGGCTGATTAACTTATTTATATGAGGCATAAGTAACTGGTGGTAAACTTGTGTAACAAATTAGATTTGGAGGGCAAAAAGATTACCAGGCCTTAAAAACTGTAAGTACAAGAAAATGTTGCCTTAGATGGGATTAAAACAGAATATATGTCCTTATACTTTAGGGTGCCTGCCAAGTACAAAGGGATTAGGAAGAAAATTCTGTAAAAGGCTATTTGTTGCATGCTCACCCAGAATGGTGTTTATTTTTCAGAAGATATCCTCCCGTAGACTCTATCTTGTACTAGCCATGGACTGAGGAGCAGGACTAAACGAGTGCATTCTGATCCCTACTATTGCATGGGGAGGGGATTGCAGTAGCAGTCTTAAAAGTGATCTGGTTAGGAACATATGGGTGTGCAAGCACTGGAAGGAATAAATTGCAGGAAAAGGGGTTTAGGAGTGAACGAGTCTAAAAAGCAGCTTTTCCTGAGACCAAGGTCAGGAGGAAAAGGACAGTGATTAAGCCCTGATGACCCTCAGGATGGCAAGACTGATCACTGGCAGCTCCTGAAGGCAACAAAAGGCCCACCCAGAGCTGCCTGTGGCTGTCCTCCCACAGGAGGTTGACTCATCCTGGGAGACGTTTGGCTCCTAAATCATCAAGGGGGGCCCTGGATGGGTGCCAGTGACACGCTGACCCTGCAGCCTCACTGCTGGGCAGGCGGCTCAGACCACTGTGTCTTGGTGAGTATTTTGGTATGAAAGTGAGAGTGTGAGTGAGTGAAGACAGCTTTGTTTTAAAATAAAATCACCTTCCTCTTCTGTAAGATTTTCTGAACACCGCTATAATCCAGCAACATTTCCTATCCACAGACAGCAATTGGTGACTTCTCACCAGTGAGCCACTGCTTGCATTTCTCCTGACATAATTAAAGCTTTCGGAGCCTTATAGGGTCTTTGTGGGGTGTTGCATGCCTTCTCCACAAATATCCCATCTGTGAGCAGTTAAGTACTGGAAAAACACTTAAGCCAAAACAAAACATGAACAGAAGAACTCAATCACCAAGATACTGTTATGCTTCTTCAGTGCTTTGGTCCTGGAGCCCTGTGTGTGGTTGGTGCTGCTTGGTGGGATGTGTGGGATGCCAAGACAAGGGCGTCTTATGGTGGGTGTCTTCCTGCAGGACATCCTTATGCAGTAGGTACCAAGTCAAAGCAAAAAAATAAGAGTTGTTCATGGTTTTGTTTTGAATGAAGAAAGGAGGTTTTGCTCTATAATACTGATATGTTTTGAAAAAAACTTTGGATGGCTTACGGGGCTTATAGGACTCTATCCTTTTCAATTGAATAGCTACGTGCTTCTTTGTTTATCTCCAGCTTTAATTTTTAATCTTGTATGTTTCACAGTCATTTGTGGTCTACTGAGTGTGTAACAGTTAACTTCTTGCTCTGTTTTTTTCTGTCTCTTGCCATGGGTCAGGTGAATTAATGGCGGCTGGGGGGGAAATCAGACTTGCATCCCCTCACATGGTACTTGCCGTAAAACAAGCTACTTTTCATGTGTGGAGAATCCTTGCTTCTCTCACTAATTGCTCTTGGGCTCTGGGAAGTCTAGTTAATTTTTTTTTTTTCATTAGTCTTTAACTTGGGCTCTCATTAGGTTCTCTCATTTATGTGCTCCAGCATGGGTGAAGATGCTTTGGTCTGCCAAAACAAGAGGTAGTTGGTTCTTTATACCACGGACATGTGGTAGCAAAAGTTTCACAGGTCTGTGCGAGAGTCATGACAGTGCCATGGTTCTGTCTGAGTTTGTTTTCCTTAAGTGGCTGTAAGGACTTTTCAGCCCTAGCGTGAGGAATTACACGTTCCTTTCTGTCGTGCAGCTCCGAGGTGAAAGGTGTGGTGTATATGAACTCTTCCCCAAAACTGCTGAAGGTGTGTACTGTGGATCTACATAGTGAAGAAATCTGAGAGATTGGTCACTGCAACGCAGTGATAGTGTTAAAAAAGTTGAGCCTGTGGGATGCCTTGTAAGCCTTGCTGTACCTAAGCAGAATGTTGTTTGGCATCATAGGTCAGTCTGGATGAGTAGAATTTACTGAAGGAAACAGGCAGTGGAGAAATTTTCTGTTTATGTGAATTGATGTTGATTTGATGCAAGGAAATTAACTTGAAAATTGGATTCCTGATAATTCCCTAAAAGTGTTAAATGCATTTTCACCAGCATTAAACTGATCATTTATTAGTCTGTCTAGTCATCTGTTCTTTCAGCTGCAGAGGTGTATCTTGAAATTTTCTTAAGTAGGAGAAAGATCTTTTTAAGTGATTCTATTGGAAGTATACCCTAATGATGCTGAATGAATTCAGTTGTCTGAAAAATACTATGGATAATCAATCCAATAATGAAGATGTAAAGATTGCAAACCAAATGAATAATTAGTACACTGGCAACCTTACAAAGTCTAAGCCTTTACTTACTTCCATTGTTTATTCTTTCAGGTATTCCTATTTTCTTGCCACAAATTAGCATATTTTCCTTAAATTCTTTAAAAATTCCATTTCCTAAAACATTCAAGAAAGTTATTCTATCAGGATAATTATTCATCATTCTACCAAGGTTCTGATTGAAGCTGTCTGTTATTTTGGTTAGATCCTGAAGGTGAATGGGGGGAGACAAAGCAGAACTAGAGTTAAGTTGATGTAGATTTTTCATTTGAACAGAGAAGTTTACTGTTTAGCTGGTTTCCTGCCAGTTATTCCTACACTAAGAGGACTCACATTGAAGAGTTAGACTAACTTTACGTAAATGAATAAAGTTAATGGCTAGTGAGCTCTGGCAAACCTACAGGAGTGCTAATAAATGAGATCATATATAAAATCATACACTGGAAACAAAACATACAGCCTCAGTATTGGTTGCATTTACTGCTCTTTCTTGGTTTGTCTTTTTTAAAATTTCTTTTATTCACTGAAAGTTTTTCTCAGAGACTGGCCAATCTGCTGGTGACATTCAGGGATGGTACAGAATTACCCATCTATTTCTTTGTTCTTGCAAAGGATGAAATATTTATTTCAAAATATACCAGAAAAGCTTGATCCCACTGACTATGTACTTTTCATTGATGACCACAGTAATGACATACAACATACTTGTCACTACCTGTCAAATAGGACCGTTGTGTCTCCTAACTTGTTTGCAAGATGAAAATGTTGGGTAGATTGGGGGTTTTTGCCACTTCCTGCATCTTCAGTTTCTCTCGCTGAGAAGTCAGCTTTCTTTAGCACAAATCAGTATTTTGCGCCTCAAAGGATTGGAATCTTCTCTTAATATAATTACTGCAAAAACATTTCTGTAGGAATTTAAGATAAAGATTTTGCTGTCTGTGAATTCTGTTTCTCTTCAGAGACTCTATTGCAGGATAAAGATGCTAAGCTTTTTCATATTCTTATGTCTGTAAAACCATGATACTTATGTAATATAAGCATGTTTCATAAATGAATTTGACAATGAAGATCCAAACTAGTGACTGGGATATTAGTACAAAGAATAAGGGATCCTATGTTGCTTCACGAGCACAGTTTTTCTCCTGAAATGCTTACGTAGCAGAAATTATATATTCACAAGCTAATCTTGAAATAAGCATACAAATAACTATGAAATATATCCATCAAATAATTGACTGTCCATAGAAAAAACATTTAACATGCATTGGTATTGAAACAATATTGATTTATGTTTTATAACTCACAGCTACTGATGAAATATTATCTTTTTCCCACATTTTAGCTGTGACAAAGGCTTGCTTCCTCGCAGGTTTAGAAAAAAAAAATCAAGTTTTTATTTTGGAAGCAATATTAAAAGCTTTTTAAATTTCAGCAGTTGAGAAACTTTATAGTTTAGGTAGAAAAAAACATTGTCCAAGTAGATGCTTTTACAAGTGCTTTATTTTTCTTTGGAAACCTACTGTGTATTATATAACTTAGTTCAGAAAATTACTGACTCAAGAGTTTCATAATTTTGCTTGCTTTTCCTGAAGAATGTGTGCCTTCATACTGTGGTTATGCAAATAACTTGACCAACTTTAAGCTCCCCATCTCTGTAGATTATTATATCTGAGGGGGAGGAGGTATAGTGGACAGGACAGATGGTGAAGGAAGTGCCCAGGAGAATGTGGAACTGTATTCAGTACTAAATGGGGAAACTTTTCCGTAAGCAGATACCTGTCTGTGCACTGAGTGTCAGTGAGGAAAACCTGAAGATGAAAAAAATGGCTTACTGTGTGTTGATGCGTAATTCATTTTGCACATAATTTGTTAGAAATCTTGTGGAAAACATCCTGTGCAGCCTGACTTCAGCTTTCTACTTGATATGGCTCTCAGTGTGTTAAGATTTGAATTTAATGCATCTAGTTATAACTAAAAGTTTACTTTTGCTAGAGGTGTAACATTTAAGCCTAGATACATCAAAATGTTGACAATCACAAAATAATTTTGTGGTTTGGAGAATACTTCTCCGCAAACAGGAATGTAGTTCTTGGCCTTACTTTAGCCAGACAAGGACACTTTTGGCCTTTTTAATTGGGGCAGAGCTCTATGTCAAATATTACTTGAAATAAATCCTGTCTTTTTGATGTTTAGGATGTATAAATCCTATCTGTTCATGACAGTTGCATGATTATGGACATTGATATCTTTGATATTGTTGATATCTTTAACTCTTACTCTTGCTTGTGATTCTTGTATATGTTATTTTCTTTATTTTGTACACCGTAGGGAATTACTGCTGAAGTCTGAGCAAGCAGTATCTGTATGTTGCACAGATATTGCCTTGCTAGTTCTGTTTTCTGTATCTGGAGCTTTTCTTCATCCGCTGGGCTCTTGGCTTCTGAGTTTGGGTATACCAGGTGGCTGCGGGAGTTGAATTGTTCTCACAGTTATGTGAAACTCTTATGTTTTTCTTTATTAGTCTTTTACATTTCTTGTAGGCCTCCTGTTTTTTTAAGCGGTGTTATGAAGCTCTGAATATCTGATGTGTTTACAGAGCTGGAAAGCTGTAATAGTGTCTCTGTTACTACACGGTATCAGACTTTTTTCCATTTGTTCTTTAATACCATGTTGCAAAACATTGAGGTCTGTTGGGATTCTTTTAATGCTATGAGTGTTATGGTCTTTAAAAATTGCTCAAACCTTTTTGCACATAATATTTTTTTCTGACTCTGGAAATCCGGCAACTTCCAGGTCATTTCATTTTAAAACAATCCAAATGTTTGTAAATTGCTTCAAACACAGTTGGTATTAAAAAAAAAAAAAAAAAAGCAATTATCTTTTCCTTTTGACTGTCTAAAATAAGCAACAAATGCTAAGAATCCTCTTATTCTAATTGCTCCATTTGGTTGTTTTGAAGTAATTGATGAAATGTTATTTCTCAAGGCCTTAACTCTACAAAAATCTTGTATATAAAAATGATGTGATACCTTTGAATGGAAAGGCATGTCTGTCTCTATGAATTATGTATGTGAAGCAGTATAGTTTTCATACTATTCATCATTGCCGACTTATTTCATGCAGACTAATTGGAGTCATTGAGCCTGGCTTCAATGGGGCTTTGAACTGGTTCTTAACTGGGCAGGGTGTCCCAATTACTGTATGGTATATCAATAGGGTTCATTAAATTATGTACTTCCCTAGTGCTGAAGGAACTTTACAGCCCTATCAAAAATCTGTCCTATACAGTACTCTTATTACAGTAATATTTCTTGTGAGGTGATTGTTTGAAACTTACTCTGCTCTTGAATTCTCCAATGATCAATTATGGAGCCTCTGCCCAAGATGAGGAACCTGGGAGACCAATGCATAAGAAGTTTAGGTAGCCATGGTCATATCCCAAATAACAAGATTTAAATCCTTGGACCAGTCAGCACTAATGGAGATGGAGAAGTGGTTGCTATAGCTCTGTTAGATCCCTACTTGAACAACTTCGAAGTTTAAAAACAAAAAACTACCCACCCCCCCTCAAAAAAACCCCGTCCAAAATAAACAACAAAACCACTAATGCCCCAAACAACAACAACAAAAAATAACCCCACAACCAAAACCAATGCTAGGTGAAGCATTAATTTGCCCTACAAAAGGGACATGCTAGAGGCTGTTCTGTCTTAGAAGTAAAATGTCTCCTTGAGCTTCGTCGTTGCTAAGCAGGAAGGAGTCTGCTGTTACCACAGTGAGGCTGCTAAATAAAATATGTTACTCTTCTTGGTGAGTGCCAGAATTTAGGATGGAGTAAAGAGATGTAGTATGCATGCTATTAATTGCAGTCAGCATTGTACTGGTGCTGTGTTGCTTCAAGTAAAGAATTTTTAGAAGGATGTATCATACCACTCTCATGTAAGGCATGCCTGTCCCCATGTGGCACTCAGTCGTAGAGTATGGCGTAGAACAACTGGACTTGCAATAAACAGTTTCCTTAGTGAAAACCAAGGCTGACAGAAGCTGCTTAGCCTTGGCAGACTAAGGTATCTGGCTGAGAAGAGCATCTCTGAGCTGAATCTTGGATAGAAGCATGAAGTTCATATTTCCGTTGTGGAAGTGTATGAATACTAAGAGGATTGTTGTGCTGCTAATTCAGGGGGCACGGGACACAAGAGAGTTTAGTATGATATGTTCTAATTTCTTTGAAAATAAGTGACCATAAAAAAGCAACTGAAAAAAAAAAAGCCTGCATTGAATTGACAGTGTGAAATCTATGATTTATAAAATTGTGTTTGTTGATAGTTATGATAAAGTATTGGGTTTGTATTTCTCCTCACTTAGGAGGTTTCGGTGAATTTTAGTACCATAATCAGATTTAACCCACTGAAATATTTGGGTTTACAAACTGTTCAATTAATAGTTCTTTATAATGGATAGGGCTTTTCTCTTTAGGATACTGGTTGTATTAATCTTTGTTTTGCCAGGTTTGTTATAGTAATCTCAAGTACGGTGCTGTATTTCTTACAGTGCCTCCTTAAAAAGCCTTGAAAGATACCAGGTCGCTTTGCTGAGGTGGGAAGGAGTGATTCTCTCTTGGTCTGCAGTCTCTGTGTATGTGAAGATGAAACCGCCGTTGACCATCTGCCCTTCCAGAGGCAGCCTCCTTTCTTTTAGGCTTGTGTCTCTGGTTTGGAGATATTCCCATATAGATTAAAGAATGACTGCGGTTTCGTGGTTTGCATGCTAACCAGAGTATTAAAAATGTCATGGGCAATGGCTTGAGATCCCAGCCTGGTCAGAGACCTGTGTGAAGCAGCTGTCTCCCAAGTAATTCCAGAAATACTGCACTGTGGTTTGGTAGCATTATTTGGTAAAATATATTTGCAATCTTGGCAACACTTGGGAAGCCCAGTTGTTCAGTCTCACTTGCAGAGCAGAGAGGTATATGTTGTTGTAATACAATACATGTGTATGTCTTCAAGTATATGATACTTATTAACCCTTTTACAAGCTTCTGTAGCAGCTGCGTAACAACTGCATCCAAAAAAGAGAAAATCATAAAACTGATCTCTGTATTTTCCAGTCTCTCTACTGACAGATTGTGAGCAAAATGGATCCGGTTTACATCTCTACCAGAGTACATGATTTGTTGGGTTCCATATTGTTTTCTTTGAAATACTCTTTTAAAGAACATATAGAGCCAAATGACTACTATACTTAGTAGTTGGATCACACAGGTAAGTTTGCTTAACGTTTCAATATAATTCCTGCAAACCCGCCTGAAATGGTTGGTAGTGGAGTAGAGATGATTTTGGAAGAGTACATTGTCTGAGTGAGCAGGTGTTTTCTTGATTTGGCCATTGGAGTAGTTCCCTGTAAAAGGGAAGATGCCTTTTCTTTGGATATGGTTCTGTAATGAAGGTCAGTTGTGCCTCTGTGCTACTGTGTTGAGGGGCAGGGGGAATTAATGGCATTAATGAATTCACAGTAGTTCATCATGGTTCATTAGTAGCAGTCTCATGAAGTAAGCTGTATTTTAAACTTTTTTCTGTGATAAAGATGATCCTCTTACAGCTCTTAGACACAATTTCATTATAATGGCAAGTGTTAATGCTTAATTGGTACTATAGAAAGAATAAATTACAAAAGAATGTCCTGTAACAGACTTTAGAAAGTCATCAGTATGATTTCTTAAATAAGCGTTTTTTTAAATACAGGTGGCATGATGTCAAAGGTTCTATGTAAAAGTCTTTAATTGCTAATTATTTTTTTTATTTAATACTTACGTTTAAATATAATCTCATGGTTTAAAAATTACCCTATTTTAAAAATGGGAATAACTTCAGAGGACAGAAAAGGAGAAACATTTCAATGATGAATTTTAGCTTTCAAAGAAATGCAACAATTGTATACACAGAAAATTAATTCAGCAATTGATTACTATAAGCTATTTATACTGGAAGTTTTAGTCATAAAGACTTATTTTTTTAAACAAAAAATCTTTTAGATATATGAAAGAAATTCCTTGTTTGTCTGTGGGCGCTAAGTTGTTGTATTTAGGAGAAATAAAACACTTCTGTTTTTATTCTCTGCTATTACAAAGTTCATGTTCCTTTTCTGTCATCGCTCTGTCTACTAAACAGTGGATTGTGTTAGCATTTGAGCCTTTGTGCTTGTACAAATAGCTGGTTTATTTTGTAAATGGTAGAGAGACTGACTCATAGTCTGTGTAGCTTATTTGCTATTCTCAAAGGGAAGGATGATATTTTGTAGTTGGTTGTGTCTGTTTCACTGCTGATTTCTGGAGGGTTAAATCCCTTGGGCCAATTTTTTCTCCATGCTCCTGCACATGGCACAAATGAGATTCTCTTTCTCTTTTTGGCCAGAATCCTCTTAACGCCGATATATTGATTCCTCATTGGAGAAACAGACTTAGTTTAACTGTTACTCAAAAGTACAACATGAAGACTCTCATTCTCTTCTGTTCCTTTCCCCCTTCTTTTTTTTCTTTTGGCACCTGTTATGGTTACAGAAGTATTTTTCCTCTTCATTTGGAAGGAAGAGAAGGATGCAGTCTTTAGGGGCAGAGAGAAGAGCAAATGGAAAGACTGTGACACTGAAGCTTTGCATTACACAAAGACTGCATGTGTTCATGTGTCCTTAACAGGTCTGGGAGGCAAGTCTCCGCCCAGACAGAAAGATCTCCTTGACTAACCTCCATGTCTGTGCAGCTTGACTCAAAGATGTTTTTTCAACTTTTCCTCAGTTTGTGAGTCTGTTAAGTAGACAAGTGCACCCAGTGCTACTGAAAATGAATGAGAATTGGGCATCCAGAATCCTTGGTGATTCAAAGTCCCACACGCCATTTCATACTGTGATACTGAGTCCTTTCGCTAAGTAGAAGACGTGCTTGTCTCGTGTGAGAAGAGGTTTTGCTGGAGTTGCCGAGATGTTGGTTGAGCGTGCCCTGAGGAGCCTGAAATGCCGCTGGCTCCATAACCAACACCAGCTATGCTGCATGCGGGTGTTGTTCAAAGGTCTCTTCCTTCACAAATGGTGGCCCTAACTCGGTCAAAAATACTGTAGTTGCTGTAGGTCTGCTGGACATGTCAAGGTACGATGGCATGGCTAGATCCCAATGGGAAAGCTGATGGCCTGCGGTTCAGTTGTGCTCGCTTAGTATCTGCAGACGGGTTGTGGGGAATGAGCAGTTGAGACGAGTCCTTTAAGTAAGTATGCGGGATGAGATGATCTTTGTTGCCTTTTCTCTGAGGGACTCCTTCATAACTCGGTTTCCATTGCTTTTACCTTCTTGAGTATTTTTTTCAGCTAGCCATAAATGGTAATTTGTGTCCAGAAAAGATCCTGCTGACTGCAACTGCTTTGTATTTCTGCTGAGACCTTGCTGGAGTTTACAGTCAGCATTTTTACTATAGTGAAATCAATGCTTTATTGCTGCTTAATATACAGGAAGTAAATCCTGTCACAGAGTTCCTTGTTACTTGACACTTCTTAAAATTATTTTTTTTTCTTCAGCTCGCCCTGTCATTCCCTGTAGAGAATGGTGCTTGTTCTTTGCAGTTGTAAGTGAATTGTGAAACTCCACACCCTGAGCCATATCTCCTTCACATTTGTTTTGCGGCAAATGTTTTAGGTTGCCTGGCATCTTCCCCAGACCAATTAACATTAAAATCTGTCAAGAACAGTTCAAGCAAAAGAACCTAGCCTCTAACGTGTCAGACTACAGTGAGCAATTGCATTTTTGACAAAATTTAAGACAAGCATCTCTGCTGTTTAAATTATTATTCTATTTAGCTGAGATTTTCTTCTTCTGCACTGTTTGCTGTCTGTCTGGCAAATGTATTCCCTAAACATAGGCACGCTCAAGTACGATCTCTATTCCAAACATTTTAGAGCCTGTAATCTCCCCAATCAAATACCTGTCAGAGCCAGAATCAAATTTCTACAATCTCATTTTCCTCAGACTCATGAAAAGTAGAATTACTCCTCCATCACTGTAGGAAAAACAAGGAGAGTTGCTCTGTGGTGAGGCAGGGTTGTTTTTTTTTTTTTTATGCCTGTAATTTCTCCCTATGTCCCTGATCATCAAGTTGAGCTGTTCTCTGCTGCTTCAGGTGTGGTTAAGGAATCTGAACTGAGAAAGTGACTTACATGTTTCCCTGCTGTATTTAAATGTTGTTAAGCCATAAAGATAAGGAAAAATTTTAATTCTTTTTTTTTTTTGCAATTGATTTTGCAGTAGCACCTAAAAAGTCTAGACAAAAACAGTGTTACAAACAGATAAGAAAAAGTGCAGCCTGTCTCCACAGAACTGTGTCAAACTTCTCATCAGAGGTGGGCAAGAGATGAGAAAACTTAAGACCCCTAAAATAGGGTCTTGCAGTGTTCCCTGGCAGCAGTTAAAATGAACGGCATCCTGGGCTATATTAGACAGTACACTGACAGAAGTGTTTCATTCCCCTTTTTGTTGGTGCTCATCAGAGCTCATCTGGAATATTGTGTCCAGGTTAGGACACCACCCCCCCTCTTTTCCCCAGCCCAGTCCAAGACAGACATTGATTGACTGGAATGTGCTTAGTGCAGGGCCACCAAAACTCTTGAAGGTTGAAGCGTGAGGAGAAGCTGAGGGAATGGAGCTTGTTCTGCCTGGAGAAGATGCTTCAAGAGGGGGAGAACCCAATGGCAGCCTTCCAATACAGACAAGGATGCAATCAAGAAAACAGAGCTAGGCTATTCTCTGAGGTACTTGGCTGGAAGATTAGAAAACAATGTACGTAAATCAAGATAAGAGGCTCAGACTTAAGGAGAAATACCCATTCACTGTAAGTATAATTAAGCATTGGAAGAGATTGCCTACCAAGGCTGTGGAATCTCTGTCCTCGAGGTTTTCAAGTCCTGTCTGGCAAAGCCCTGAGCAACTGTGGTCTGAATTCAATGTTGACTGCTTTTAGTGGGAGGTTGGAGTAGGTGAACACCTAAGTCCTTTCTGACATGATCCATACAATTATTGTATGAACAAAGGAAGACCCCAGGAAGCAGGAGAATGAATGTTTATTGTCAAAGATCATGGTTTATAAAACATGAGCCTTGTTGCTGATCATAAAGATGTCAAATAGATTTCAAGAGGCCATATTTCAGATTTCCGAAAGATTCATGCCTCCAACCACCAGAATAATACAGTGATCCAAAAGTATGACAGTGATGAGGAAAGTACAGAAAATGGAGTTTTGCATTTGGGGAAGAAAAACACAATGTACCAGTACAGGTTGGGGGCTGACCTGCTGGAGAGCAGTGTAGGTGAAAGGGACCTGGGGGTCCTGGTAGACAGGAGGATGACCATGAGCCAGCAATGTGCCCTTGTGGCTAAGAAGGCCAATGGCATCCTGGGCTGTATTAGAAAGGGTGTGGCGAGTCGGTCAAGNCTCTGGCAGGAGGGTTGGACTAGATGATCTTTCAGTGATCCAAAAGTATGACAGTGATGAGGAAAGTACAGAAAATGGAAATAATTACCATAGTATGGGACAGCTTCCCTGTGAGGGATGGTGGGTGATTGGGATCCACAGCCTGGAGAAGAGCTAGATGAATGAGTGTAAGATAGATCCCAGGGAGTATGAAGGATGTGAACTGGGAGCTCTTACCTCTCTTCCACTATCAGGCAAATGTGTGGCCATCCAATGCAGTAAGCAAGCAACAGGTTGAAAACGTTCTCCCCTAATAAAGGTAGTTGCGTGGAACTGCTTGCTGCAGCTGTCAATTTAAATGAAGAGGTAATTCTCATGTATTTAAAAAAAAAAAATTGAAAAATTACTCGAAGATAAAAGACCAAGTGGGGACTCTTAAAAAGGACTCTACCACAGACTTGGTAAAAATATATGAGTGAAAACACCTGATTTTGGCTAGTACTGGAGACAGAAGATGACGCTCAGGATGATAGGACTGTTGGACCTGCCACATCCTGGTTCAAGGATCAGTCTGTTATCTATACATGAATTGTATCTACTCTGAATTTGCCAGACTTGCAAACCTTAAAATTGCATGCTGTCACAGTCTGACAACTGATTGACGATTGATTAATACCGAGACCCTGAAATGATAATAAAGACATGAAATCAAAAGTCTATTTTTTTACTAGAAGAGGGCGCAGAGGCAGTTTGCACCTTGCTGCTGGTTTTGTTGACTTTCAACAGTAGTTCAGCATTCCTTCTGGAAAAAAAAAAAAAAAAAAGGTGTTCTAGCATTGAATCTTTTCACAGAATGTTCGTGCTTTTGTAAGCTTATTTTTCTCTGGTTATAAAAGAATCAAAAATAATAGTCCTTTGAAGATGTCAGTAGGCATATCATATATAGAGAGGTATTTAGCTCAGTAATTTTATTATGGTACTTGGATATAATAAGGTCAGAAGGAAACTTTTTTTCAGACTGCAAAAAATTATACTTGGGCTACTTTATCCTTTGGACAACACATCAACCATGAGCAAATGAATGTCTGCATACAAAGAATTCAGTCTTTAATCACATTCAATAATATTCCAGATCCGTTCTCTTTCTGGACAATCTGAGGAGGCAGCTGAAGTCCAAATGCCAAGAAAGTGAGCTTTTTAAATTAGAAAACTTTTGTCCTTGTGGTTGGTGGCAGTTTCTAATCGTCTATAGAAAATATCCAGTACAGAATCAAGGGAATGTAATTTAGCATAATGGGCTTTGAATGCTGCAAGTGAGCATAGGGTATGAGGGTATTGTAACAAATTTATTCACTGTAACTTTTTCTCAATGTGTGTGGGATTTTTAATCATCACAACATGTTTCAAGAACTGCAGATAGAGAACTGCTATAACAGCTTCTTCGTATTTGAATAAATTTATGTTAATAGCAAATATGTGATGACTGCCTGAGATGTAGGAGCAGAACTCTAGAAATACTAATGAACCTGAGCTTTATGCACTTCTTCCCCACTTCTGATTTGATGTGTATTAAATCTGCTCTGTGGGTATAGCATCCAGCAGCTGCCTTTGGAAAGCATGTGGGTGGGATGCAGAGGACACAGAAAGGGAAGAATAGACCTGACTACAGCTGCCAGGAACATTTTTTTATAAAATGAAAACTTGAAGCAGGGACTATATTCCATAAAAAAAATTTCCAAGTGAAGATATAGGCTGTGTTTTGGCATGCTCTTTGTTGGTGTTTTACACACGGTTCTCATCTTCCCTTCAGTGCTACAATAAATCTAGTACTCACCATATTATGCCTGTGGCTGGAAGGTGGTTGTCTCCCACATGCTGCATCCTTTGCATCATTTTTACCTGGAGAAAACAGAAAGTGTATGCATGTATGCCCACTATTAATTGATGGCTTTCCTTTATTTGTTGTTGATCTTTGTCCACATAAATGCTTAGAGATCTTGTTATAGAAAGCTTGGAAGTCTCACCAAGATTGCTATCCCTTAGAAAACATACTTAATCAAAAAGATTTCCAGATTTCAGCATTGGCTGACAAATAAATGTAGAAGTTTTAAACTATCCTCAGTCTTTACATGGCATGACAAAAAGCAACATTAAATTGTCTTTTAAGCAGAAGAGGTAACACTTGGAAGAAACAAGTGCCTACGCGCGTGTACTGTAAAGCCAAAGATATGATGAAGCTAAGCAAATACAGTCCTTTGTTCAGATGGTTTTGGTCTTACATACTTAATCATCTATTTGAAAAACCACGTGTCTAGTCAATGACAAAGGATTATGTCTATTACTGGATCGCAGAGGTTCATAACAAATTAAATTTGATTTTTACGTATAACTAAGAGTCCCTAAATAGAGTTATTCCAATTTTATTCACTTTATGCTTTCTACTTGAAAACACTTGCAGTGAAACGAAAGGTTGAAAGGTATAAGGTACATTGTACTAGCTTTCATTTAAAAAGAAAAAAAGAAGAAATTTGTATAAACATGTTGTTTCCCAAAGCTGTACACTCAGAGGTTTGTGTTCAGCTGTGAATAATCAACTGGCAAAAACTCTACTCATTTCTAATTTTAGCATCCTTTATGCAACTGCATCATATAGAAAATGTGTTGAAGACTTTAGAGGGCTTTCATCTGTCTGCATTGGTGGTCTCCATACCATATATAGTTTTCTAGTGTAGTGTCAATTTCTGTGCACTGAATCATTCTTGGTGGTCCCTAACATCCACATGTGATGACATGTGGTTCAACTCAGATAGTTGTTATTTTATTGGTATATATTACTTATAATCCCTTTTATTAAAAAAACCCAAACAAACAAATAAAACCAAAACCAGCGTGCGCACACACACACACACAAAACCCCAAGCAGCAAAAAGAATAATAAATAGCTTGTAATGGCGTAATGGGAATCTGTGAGAATACTCTAAAACCATTTGGAGAACAAAAATGTATTCTGAATGATGTCATATTTCACGCAGAAACTCTGTTCCTGTTGAATGATCACATGCTTGTTTTTTAAGTATTTCTGGGGATAATGAAATAGTCTCAGCAACGGAGCTGATGAGACGTTTATGACAGACAGCTAATGTCAGATGTAGATGTGCTTAGTGACTAATTCTTATGAACCAGTTCATATTATGTACATGTGCTAAATGGCAAAATAGCTACTGAACTCTTGAGCATTGCTGGTACGTTAACAGGTTGATTTAGACAACAGGAGACATTTGAATGTGTCTGCCACTAAAATATCTTCACTACAATTTATTAGTGAGGATCAAAAATGACATCACTGCACACAGGAAGTTGAGTTCTAACTGAAGCAAATATAGTTGTGTTGTCAGTGTCTATTAAATTATGTTAAAGTCGCCCTAAATAACTAGAATGTGAGGAAAGGCACAGTGAAGCACTTGCTTATGGAAGATGTTAATAAGTCAGTGTAATAATTCTGTATGTGCTGATCAACAAAAATGTGACAAATTTCAATAACATAGCCAAAGTCACAACTATGCTGGAAGGAAATTTTCATTTTTGGAAGCCTGTGACGCTTTTTTTTTTTATTTTAACACCTATTTCTGGAAAGGTGTCAGTGAGAGAAGATAAATAGTAGGTACTGGGGCTCATTAAATACTTTTTGTTTTGCATTTAGAAATTAGTTGCTAGAGGACTCTGAGGAAATCTGCTTGTGTTCAAAACCAATTTACTAATTTGACAGATGATCGTAATACTTGCAGCTGACTGGATGTGTCCATTTTACAGGGATATGTGATTATAATTGTATGATGCTGAGAACTGGTTCTTTGAACCCCTGTGTAGGATAAAGCAAAGCTGAGATGTTTTGAAGTCCTTTGGTGTGAGTTGGCTTTTTGTAATACAGTGGGTATGTCAGTCACAAGGAGAGGAGGACCCTGTGTGCTACAGAGGGACTTTTACTGGTCTCTGTATGTGTTTAGTGGTGTTTTGGAAAAGGAACCCTAAAAGATTTGTAGATAAAGGTGGTGGGGGTTGAACATCCTTCCTAGGTCAGATTCTTTCACTTCTGTTGCCCCTTCAAATGTAGCTTAGAGTATGTACAACCATCAGCTGAAAAAAAATGTATTAAAAAAAATATTCAGATATTCAGTGCTAAACACTGTCATATCTCATTCTGTAACTTCCTGACATTTCAAAGCCGTGCACATGAGAATATTAATGGTTGACCTCATACGGAAGCTGCTGTCATATCAGGGCTTCAATTTATTTTTCAGCTTCCTCATTGATGTCAAAGATGACTGTGAAAACAGTGACTTATGGAGGCTATTGCAGAAACATGGTTAAAGGAATGCTTCAAGACTGCACAATCCTCAACTTGTTGTAACAGGGGAACTAGAAATTAATCTCTTTCTCTGCAACTCTTTTCCTGGTCTTGATGGCTACTTTCCTGTTGCAGTGGTAAGATACATCCTGCCAAGATTCACCATTATGAAGCAGTAGCATCGGCATAGCTCTCTAGCTATACCTAACAAGAATCTTTTGTTTCTAGTATTGAGGAACAATATATATGTTTACATTTATTAGTTCCCTTCACTTGCTTGTAGTTTATATGCAGTGAGTTTCGCTCTTCATATCTTTGTTTCTCTTGGTGTTTTTTTTCTGATGTTTCTTTGTTTCCTACTTTGTTTAACCAAGCTTGATGAATTGGTTTTATTAACTGAGACATTAAAAAGAATTCATTTGTCTTACTGGCATAAGAAAGACTTGCAGGAACAGACCCTAAAGTAGTGCTACAGAGGAAAATCTTGAAAATTCACGTTCAGAACCTAATTCACTTTTCCTTGTTTTCTGCTTTCTGTTGCTCAACATTGGGCAAAATTCTTGTTCTTTTGTCAGCAATTACTTCTGTTCTTCAGTTGTTTCTAGTACCTGGATAGTGATCATCAAGTATTTCCTTATGTCTTGCATTTTTATGTATGTGACGTATATTACTTGTGCTTTAATCAAAAATTGCTAGACTGAGCTGCCAGTTACTGCAAAGGTATGACAAAAAGTTCTGTGGTTTAGCAGGATTTTTTAGTCTCTGAGAGATGTTGTGGTAAGAAGATAAACAGGAGGGAGAGACTGCATATTTAGTAAAAGAGTTACACCTTTTCAGAACAAACACCTAGTTTCAGGAATCCTCCAGTAATAACCTTTAAATTTTATTTTTAATCTGACTCAAACTTTTCAGCACACAAGGAAAGCTGTACAATGACTGTGAAACTGTTGCCATTATGGAGCCATTTGTTCTAGTAATACCAGTTTGTAAAACAGTTCCAAAGTGTTTTCTCCACCTGGAAAAGAAAGCGTTTGTCTGCGAAATAATAGAAGAGCTTAAATTTCATAGCTGCAATGTGAATATATAATTAATATTTCCCCGTTGCCACTATAATAGAAATTAAATGGTAAAACAAAGCAGTTTCTCTATGTTATTGTAGAGAAAAAGCAGTGCAGCAGAACTGGTGGGTTGAGCAGTTATGAGAAATTTCCGTTTAATTTAGTAACCTATTTGATGAACAAGAAGTATGTTGCTAATAAGGAGATACATGAGAAAAAAATACCAAACTATTTATTATCAAATATTTTAGTCCAATGAAATTAAGTTTCCTGAATGTTCTACTTTTTCCTCAACCTACAGGATGTTACATTTTTGAGAATATGCAAATATGCATGATGGCTCTGTGCCATTCTAACTCGTGGAGAAATAGAAAGTTTTGGGGAAAAATGCCCTAGGAGCATCCCATTCTTCTGTGCTCTGTGGTGCTGGGATAGTCTTCTCTAAAAGACGTGAGCATGCAGAGGTCGCCTGTGTGTTTTTTATGGGATGAACCATTAGAGTGGTGCTTGGCACATTTCTTCTTGCTGGCAATATGTGCTCGAGGTGAGAGTAGGAGTCGGAGCATGCTGGGGCAAAGAAATGGAGAGCTAAAGGGGGTAACCATTTGGGTTTAGAATCATTTTTGTAAATGTTAGTTTTATGCATGGAGGCACATCAAGACTAAGAAACAGTAGGTTGATCTGTCACGACAAGTAGCCATATTGTACTTTTCTACGTTTATCTATTCTGAAAACAGACATACAGTGCTGAAATTGCTTAGCTTTGCAGCTAAGACCATATTGTATGGCATGTGAGCTCCAAAGTTTTAGATAGATGTATTTACTTTCTCTGTAGGAAAAATGAAGGATTATCTTCTATATGAATACACCATTTTTGTATGCTTATGTTCAGTTTATTTTTCTTAATAAGATATTATTGGTCTCTCAATACTGAGATGAAAATACCTAATTTCTATTTTTCTTTTGCTATTTTGTTTAAGTATCCACTTCTTTTCTTGTTGCAACGAAGAAAAAAACCAAACAATTGAAGCAAAACCTGGAGAGAGATTAATGGAGAGATTCAGGGTTCAGAACAGTCAAGGGCTTCTGGAGCAGCACGTTGCTGGAGTTTCAGCACCTTGGTATGGCTGTTCCCAACTGCATGCCTTCAGGGAACAGATCTATTGAGGTAGTTTGAACAGGATCAAGCTATAATGCACAGCAGACCTCAAAATGTTTTTTTCTCCTTGCTTTAAATGGATAAATATCCTCTGGATGATTTTGAGTGGGGGCAGGGTTTTTTCACTCTTTACTCTGATTAGTGAAATATGCAATTTTTTAAATCTCTTTTTCTAAAATTTTTTTTAGAAGGCCTTCCTTCCTTTCTTAAATTAAATTATTCACTGTAGCATCCCTGTTAATTATCACCTGAGTGCATTTGAGTGTACGAATTCTTACCTTATTACAGCTGGAATTAAGGAACGGACAGATCTGGGGGTGAGAAGAGAAAAACAAACTCTGCTGAGCTTCAAAACTTCTTAAGATCACCACAGTATTTCTTACCATTTTTCATGCTCCTTCATTAGATACATGAATGTATTGTGCATGTCTGTAGTCAGAAATAAAAATGCAAAGGAGCATTGGGAATGCAAATAGTCCCTAAATTCAAGAGCTTGCCTTTTTTCTCGTGAGATTCAGCAGCATGGCCAGGAGACAACTGTTGTCACTATTTATGTTATTCTCTTCAACCTTTTTGCCAAGAATGATACCAACAGAGGGCTGTCACTACTGGTCTCTCCTAGCAATTTAGGGAATGGGAGCAGCCTAGGGGACAGTTTATGCAGAGACTTGTCTCCTGTAGCTGATTTTGCAGCAATGACATTAAAAGGGCTGCCAGATGCACACTGTAGTGATGGATTTATGTTAAAAAATGATAATTTGTATTTAGGGTGTCATCTGGAAATAAAACAAGGAGGTACCAATCTCAAATTACATCTAAGGAAAAGATTATTCATTGCTCCTTAAGGAAAAAATGTATTAAATAGAAATCTAAGCAGCCTAGGCTTCAGTTAGTTTCAGTCTATGCAATACTATACAATTATCTTCATATTGTTTTCTTGTTCTCTCATGCAGGCTTTTTAATCAGTTGCAACAGTAAAGCAAGATAAATCTTGTAAATTAAATGGGGAAAAACTATAGAATTTAAATACTATTGTCTAAGAGGTTTGGAGTGAGGAGAGCAGTTTCTGCAGTTTCTTCAGCTTTTGTATGCCAAATTCCTGTACTGTTAAAAATTGACAGTACTTCTGCTTTTTTTCTGAATTATGCTCGTACTGTGAATAAAATATTCTGTATCCAAATTAACTTAGTTTTATTATTTCCGTATGATTTAACAAAAGGGAGATCTTGGATGGAAAAATTGAAGCTGGATACTTGACTCGCCCATAAAGAACAAGATGTCATGTCCTGCTTATCTGCTGCGCTCGGGAAGATACTGAGTCAGAAAAAACAGGGGAGGTGAAGCAAGAAGAGATAGGGCTGAAACACTTGTCCCAGATCTTGGAGTCCATTGATTGTGTCTTTTTCTTGTTACTTTCTTTCTGTTCCACTCCTTTTAGTGGAAGAGGTGCTTAGGTACCATCTGTGCTATTGCAAGCTTTCACATTCTTGGTGGAGTTCCTTCTCCATTTTTTTCTGCTGCCTCCATGTCTCCTGGGAGTTGTTCTGATTATTTGAACTTTTTTTAGGGGTGTCTGTGGTCTTTATTTTGAAAGTCCTTCAGGATATAATTTGTCACCTCTTTCATAAGCCCCTACTTAAAATATTTTATGGACATCCAAATGATTATCTTGAGAAGGTGAAATTTCGTGTAGTATACTCTTTGGAATTGGTATGATTTAGTTGAAGGGTATTTATAGGTTAACATCTGTCTGTTTAGTGAGCTTGGGAGAGCTCTCTGCTCCCAGAGTGGGCCTTCTGTCGCAGGGAGTGAAAATGATGGATACATCTCCAGTTATGAGTAATAAGAACTGGAAGTATGTGAGGGGACAGTTCTCCGATGGCTTGAAACACACTGAAATTTAGATTATTTCTAAAATTCTGTGATAAGTGACTCAGATTTTGGGGTGCTACTCGATGCTATGCACAATATTGCCCTTAACAAATGCTAATTTAGAATTTGTCTGTTGCTGCCATGTATAGAATAGGGGAGGAGACTGGTGGGGAGAAGAGCAATGAACTTGTCCTTCACAGCTGAAAACTGAACTTCCCCTTCATGACACAGTGGTGTAAATTATCTCAGATTGTGCATGTTTTGCAGAAGAGCCCTCTACCTCCACAGTCAATCAGAAAAAATTCTTTTACTGGAAAATGTTTTAAACCTCTCTTTGTGTTTGCATTTTGGGTTAATATTCATCAGATCAAGAAAAACCAAGAATGTTAATATTTGCCAGTCTCATTTTTTGCTTGTAGTCAAGGCCAGAGTAGTTGAAGTGTGCGTGCATGAATAGGTTGAATAAGCAGAAGCAAATTTAACTTCAGTGGTATTGTTTCATAATGGATACATTAATTGCATATAAAATAACATACGTTTTTATTCATTACACAGTTAAGAGTAAAAGGACATTATTAGTTCATGCAGGGAAGGGTCAGTTTGTTAATTTAAGTTCCATTTGTGATGCAAATGTCAAAAATATTTATTGTTCCTGCTGGTGGGAGATCTGATAGGTTAAAAACTATTTATGTGGCAGGCTGATACACTGATGTTACTGACTTCCTACAATACAAGATGAATTTAGTCTTCCTAAGGTGATATATAATTTACTTGATCTCTAAAATTTGTAATTCTCTAAGAGGAACTCCAAAGGATGGCAGATATGCACAATGCATAAAAACCCTCTTATTGAGATAAAGGTGATTCCTGAAAGTTGATTTTCAGTATTTGTATTTCCAGTTCTTAGTATTTGGTATTCATTTCAGCATTCCTTTATTAATTATGAGGACTCAGGTTACGAATTAAGGATGTTTATGCAGACCAGGTGCACACACATTTTCAGTGCAGTGAATGCACGAAAGCATCTACACTGTTTACACACACTGCATGCCTATGTTACACTGGACTGCATCAGTGCTGCCTGCATCCCTTCTTTCCTTGGTAAAGTTTGGATGGGATCAGTGCTTATGCCATCTCAGGATAGAAAAAAGGGTAGTGGCGGAGGTGGTGTGTGGGTTGGTTTTTTTTGGTTTTGGTCCATTTTTCTAGCCAACAGACAAGCAGGCACAGGGAGGGGACAGTGATGCTGCTGTGCCAGTTACTCTACCATGTTGAAAGGAGGGCAGGAAGAGTGAGTGCTGTTGCAAAAGTACAGGGCTGTGTGGTCTTCATGGATGCAGAAAGCAGAACCTAAGAAATCATGGTCAGAAGTGCGCAGTGTTGCACTGAACTGCATGTAGTTTGTAGGTCAAAGAAGCACACCTTATGTGGGATGCCAAGAATTTATTGTTAGCCTAAATGAAGTTGTAAGAGTGTCATGGTTTTACCCCAGCTGACAACTAAGCACCAGGCAGCCACTCGCTCACTCTCCCCTGGTGGGATGGGGGGAGAGAATCAGAAGAGTAAAAGTGAGAAAATCCTTGGGTTGGAATAACGACAGTTTAATAAGTAAACCAAAAGCCATGCATGCAAACAAGGCAAAACAAGGAATTCATTCACCACTTCCCATCGTCAGGCAGGTGTTCAGCCATCTCCAGGAAAGCAGGGCTCCATCATGCGTAAGCATTACTGGGAAGACAAATGCTGTAACTCTGAACATCCCCCCTCTTCCTTCTTCTTCCCCCAACTTTATATGCTGAGCATGACGTCACATGGTATGGATCATCCCTTTGGTCAGTTGGGGTCAGATGTCCCAGCTGTGTCCCCTCTGAATTTTTGTGT